>CM072817.1:11287306-11887306 GCA_036937905.1 Salvia rosmarinus | reverse complement strand
CCTATTCCTCTCTATTGTGACAACCAGTGCCATACATATTACCAAGAACCAAGTATTCCATGGCGCACAAAGCACCTTGACATTGACCGCCACCGATCGAGATTACTACAAGAATGGCCGTTATTCCCGTGTTTTGTCTACAAATGTGCAATTGCGAGATATGTTTACCAAAAGCTTGACGGGCCTCATTTTCGGTGTCTTTTACTCAAGCTTGGGATGGTGGATATCCACCATGCCCAGCTTAATGGGTATAGAGATGACAAGGCGGTCGCGAGATGGTTGCGGAGCGACATTAAGGAGCATAGGGCGTGGTCTGCATGATGCATGACGATATGGGCGTAGCTTAATTGTGTATTGACACGTGGATCTTTACATTATAAGTTTGTTACATTTTGTTAGCTACGTTACCTTTTCTTTCCTTCTATAAATAATACTTGTACTCCTCTTGTACACGTGACTTTTGATAATAAAAATTACGATGTTCTCTCTTTTCTTCATTCTATATTACGCTCTCTTCCACTTTCTACAAAATCCCTCAACCTCGTCGAGAAAGAGCGAATTAGTGATATCTTTGTGCTTGTCTGTCTTCTTGGTTGATTGTTATGTGTCGATAGTTGTGAGTTCTTGTTGGATGTTAGATCTTATTTGTCCTTCCGCCATGAGGCAGGACAAGCGACTCTGCCGCCGACGTCTGACGCCATTCTCAACCATCCGGCCGATTTCTCTGCGATGAGCGTGAAAGAAATGAATCTAAAAAAGTTGGAGGTATCACTGCCGCCACTGCGATCTATCCTGCCATCCAGGGACGGAGCCACGTAGGGGCCTTGGCCCCCCAACTTTTTTGAAAAAAGCTATATATATTTGATATGTAGTATAATATTCAAAACGTTTAATTAGCCTGATGGTTATGGGATTATGTGAACTCTGGGCAACCAACCCAAGTTCGGTTCCTACATGCCGCATTTCTTTTCTTTTTCTCTCTTTTTCTTTTCTTTTTTTCTCTTTCCTTCATTTTCTCTCTCTTTCCTTCTTTACTTTTTTTCCTCTTTCCCGTTTCTTTTTTCCCATTCTTTCTTTCTTTCGTTTTTTTTTCTCTTTCTTTCCTTCTTTTTTTTCTTTCCTTATTTTTTTCTCTCTTATTTTTTTTCCTATCTATATTTATTTTGGGATATTTTTCCCTTTTTTTTCTTATATAATTTGTTTTATATTGATAAATTAAATATGTATATAAATAATGACACTATGTGAATTAATTATTAGTTAAACATATGTGCTCTCTATAAATATTTAACATTTAATAACTAAATCGATTGTAGTCTAATGGGTTATGATTTTTATCTCTCATTTAAGAGATCTTGGTTCGATTCCTTTTAGTTACATATTTTCTTTTTTCTATACTTATTTTCTTTTATTTCCTTTTTCTTTCTTTTCTTTCCTTTATCTTTTCCTATAATTTATTTTATGTTGATAAAATGCTATTTCTTTTCATTTTCTATAATTTATTTTACATGATAAAATAAAGATATATGCAAATAATAAAGTTTTATATGTGAATTAATATTACCAATCAAATTTTAAAAGATTATAATAAACTCATTATATTATTAAATTATTATTATTTTATAATTTTATTTTATTATCTTTTAAAATTATAATTAATTAGCCCGGAAAAATTCACGGCTCAAATCCTTTGCTGCCATCCACGTGCTTTGAAACTACATCCGGTTACTATAGAAACATCAAAATGGGGGAGGAATATGTGATCAACCTATGAACTTCTCACCACAAAACGTCGCTGCTACCTATGTTATGGATTTCACTGTGCATCATGCAAGCGGTGAAGAAATGATCAGAAATGGCGGCATTCACAACCGTCGATTGAGAAACATATCAGATTCATATCAATGATGATGTTTGCCTCATTCTTCTTGTGTCCCTAAATTTGTTTGCATCTGTTATTTCTAATCCAATTAAAAAAATAACTATTTCATTTATTTTTATGAGGTGGTCTCTTATAAGGATATCCAGGACGTCCTCATAGTCATGGATACATGAAATCATGTCCAATTGGGATACGTGGTTTCCATTACATTCTTACAAAAAAAAAACTTTGTTCATTAAAGATTGAAAAAAAATCCTATAATAACTTGATTTTAAATATTCATGAAACATCCTGACTTCGATCAGAGTTTCAAATATAACAAAATTTCGGGATTGCAATTTTGGGTTGTCTTGCCAGAGTCGCGCATTAAATTTTAGTTATATTCTATGAAATCAGGTGGGGATTGATAAATCTAGTGCGCGAGATTTATGAAAGCGATAAGAACACGAGACTTTTACGTGGTTCGATCAAGAATAAGATCTCGTCCACGGAGAGCGATCCTCAAGATGTTTACTATAATCGGATTACTGACAAGTATCTTCAAGAGCTCTAGTATTCAGTAATTTGCTAACCCCTCTACCTTCGATCTCACTCTTATTTATACATATTTGAGGCCCCCCTAAAGACGTGCCCAATTCCCCCATTGGCGGGGATTGATCCCCTACCATGTAGGGGCTCTTCGTCTTGCATGTAGCCTGTAGGGACTCCCGTCTTCTGTCTTGGGCGGCGCCTGATTAGGGTTTGGGGGCTGGTTAGGGTTTGAAGGTGGACTGGACTGGACCTTGGGCTTACCTTACTAATGTCGAGCCCACTCGTTTGGGCTGTCGGTGCCCGAGCGGTTGGGCCATATCCATCATAGCCACACGAATAGTCGGCGACAACTATGCCGGGGGTGAGGAAATTTACCGAGGCCGGTTCTTTGCTACCGTGAGATCGTTGTTGAAGGTCTTGTCGTTTTGGCGTGAGGTTGGAGTCGGCGATCGTGGTCCGAACCGAGTTAGGCGATCTACCTTTCTTGACTTGCAGATTCGTCGAGGACCGAATCGGCTTGGGTGATCGTCGAGTCTGGATTGACTTAGGCGGCGTGCCGAGTGGTGGAGGCTGGATGGAGAGGTCCTTTTATAAGAGGAATACCGAGGTGGTTGACCACCTGAGGCGAACGTCTTCATAAAATAAGAGGGCATCGAGATTGAAGTCGATCGTCGGCGTTGGATGGCGATGTCTGTTGAGAGACGACGCCGGGTCGGAGTCGATTGTCGGCGTTGGGCGATGTTCGTTGAGAGGGCGATGCGCGATCCGGTCGGTTGTCCGGCGTTGGGCGATGTCCGTTGAGAGGGCGATGCCGCGATCCGGAGTCGGTTGTCCGGCGTTGGAAGCGATATCCGTTGAGAGGACGATGCCGCGATCCGGAGTCGGTTGTCCGGCGTTGGACGGCGATATCCGTTGAGAGGACGGCGTCGAGGTTCGGTTTGGCTCGGCTTTATCTGCCGGTGTTACGCGGTCGAGTATGTGACTTGCGCGAGGCGATGGCTCGAAACGCGGCGAAGAAGAGACCGGAGCTCGATGGCGGCCGTGGTGCGGCCGGGAGGTCGTCTGCGGAGGACCGAGGCGAAGGAAGCCAGGTATCGAGAGGCCGAGATGGCGAAGGCCGAGACGAGGTGGCGCAAGAGATCGAGGACGGTCTATTGAAAACCGAGGATCGGTTGAGGGCACCGAGTCCGAGCCGAGCACGTTGTCGGCTCGGGGCGAGTCGTGGCTCTAGCAGCCGGCGGATCTCGGCGGGAGTTCGGCCTCGCCCAGTGCGCGATCGTCGAGGAAGGGCACCGGCTTGGCGGCGGGTGGTAGGGCGGACGAGCAGCGAACCCAGAGGCGGGGTTCGACCTTGGCCCGAGGAATGCCTCTCGGTCGGAGCATCCTGCGCACTGGGGAAGGAGCCCTGGTAGGTCGTGTGGCGCCGACCTCGTGAGATTGGGTCGAAGGTACCGAGTTCGTTCCAGGTATTTTGGCGCCGACCTGGAGATTTTGTGCATAGTTGGTGCGGCTTCAGTGAGACCTGACGAGGCGGAGCTCGGAAGCCCGAATGAGTTGTATATAGCTTAGTACTTTGTATGTAGTCGTACATGTATTTAGACTCGTTCCGAAGTGTATGTTTTCCCCCTTGAGAGGTACAAACATAGCTTAGGACTTCGTCTTGGTCGTAAATATATGTGCGTATCGTGACTGTGTATATCTTCCCAAATAAAGGGGTATAAGTTGGCGAGATCGGTGCGGATGTCGCGTGCGTGTAGACGATCAACTTAATGGGTGTCTGTATGCTTTGCATGTAGACGTCAACTTAATGGTAATCTGTATGCGTTGCATGTAGACGTCCAACTTAATGGGTAATCTGTATGCGTACCCTACTTAGTGGGATTTTCATCTTCGTAAGGGCGTCCCCTTGTGAAGGTTTAGATGTGGTATATCCGAATGGATGTTCACATAGATATGAGACGAAGTGATGTACTTGTTAGTAAAACAAATGTTTTATTGATAAAGTAAATGACATCGTACTTCGGAAAAAAAATAAAGGAAGGTTAACATGATGCCGATCTGAAATCAAAGCAATGTAAAATACCTCCTCAGGTGGGTGGGACGCTAGGCCCGGGGTATAAGTGTACCGGGTAGGTGAGCAAGCTTATAGACCCCTTTGCCGAGGTCCTCGTGAACGTGGTATGAGCTTTCCCATGTCGGGTCCAGTTTATTGAGGCGCTCGGCTTCACCGCTTCCGTCGTTCCAAATGACGAGTCGGGAGTGTGGAAACTTTCACCTCTCATCGTACCTAGGGGCGTCCGGTGATGGCGTAGACTTGCTCCATTGTGTTGGGGCGTCGTCTTCTTCATCATCGAACACGTCGTCGTCGAGGTCGGCCCGCGAGCTGTTGTTGCCACCTCCGTTCTTTCTTCTGCGTTTCTTGTTCCCGGCTCGGTCGGCCGAGGTACTTCTTGAGCCGCCGCTTCTTTAACGAGCTCGTCTATCTCGAGCTCAAATCCTGCACGTCGGTATCGTGACCATACCACGGTGGTAGTCACAATATTAGTCTGTCGACCTCTTCTTGGATCCTCCCTTCATGGGGGCGGCCTCGGGAAGAGCTCGGTGGAGCTCAAATATTTCCGCCCTCGATTTGAGCGGATGAGGTCTTGCCGCTGGGGTTTTGCCGAGGTCCGAGCCTGGACTCGACCGGGCCCTTCTTGATCCTTTCGAATGCACTTCGGCGTTCAGCACCTCGACCTCGATCATCTGGCTTCCTTCTTTCGGCCTTCCGTTCTCTCCCAGTTTCCTCTTCTTCCGATCTGACTCGTCTCCTTTGACGAAGTTGTCGACCAAGGTCCAGAGGCGACTAGCCATCTTCGGCTGTTGACGGGTGATCTCTTTATTCAGTGCGCCGGGTCGGATCCCGTTCTTGAACGCATTGATGATGAAGAGGTCGTTACTCTCATCAATTTTGAGAGATTCCTTGATGAACCGTGAGACGAAACTTGACATCGTCTCGTCTCGTCCTTGGCGGATGGTGAGCAGGTCGGACGAAGGTTGCTGGGGTGGCATCTTCTGGTAGAAGCGCAATTTGAATTGATCCATGAGGTCCTTGAAGCCGTGGATGCTGTTTTGGCGGAGCGAGGTGAACCAACGTCGGGCGTTGGAAATCAGCACTTCGGGGAAGACCTTGCACATATGGAAATCCTCCATTCCTTGATTTTCCATGCTAGTGGTATAGGCAAAAAGGAAGTCGGAGGGATCTCCGAGGCCATCGTAAGCAGCGATGTTGGGTGCCCGATACCGTTGTGGCAAAGGTGTATCCAGGATTTCCCTTGAGAAAGGAGAGATAATCCGTCCGTGCCGATCGAACCCGGGGAGCTCGTTACCGTCTCTCTCCGGAGGAGTGGGAGACCGATAGCGACGTCTGTCGTCCCTCTGAGGGGGGGTTCGACTTCGCCTTTCCTCTCTTCTTTCCCGCCCAGTCGCATGGGCATTATGCCGAGGTGGGGAACTGCTCCGCGGATGGCGTGGGGGCGAGTGATCGCGGTAGTTTGTCCGCAGCGATCGGCTTCGGACGTCGGGGCGACATGCGCGTTCTCGGCCATTGCGACGAGGTGAACGCTGGTTGTCTCGGAGGGGGGGTCGACCTCGGGTGCCCGAGGTAGCCAGTTCGGGGACTCTCGAGGCCCGCTCCTCCGTCCTCCGTCGAGGAAGCTTTGAAATTGGCCACGGTTGGCGTTGAGGAATTCGGTCATAGCTCGGCCAAGGGCCTCGTGAGATGAACGAGTATCATGTCTGTTCGTCATCGCTGAGGTCGGCATCTTCTTCTTCGTTGGGGAGGCGGTCCTGAGGGTGTATGGAGGCGTTTTCCATGTAGCCCTCAGGTGTATGGCCGCTGGTAGCGTCGGCGATCTCCTTCCCATGGCGCTGTGTGACCACTTGGTCATCTTCAACGCGGTTATTGCCGGCATCAGCGGCGGTGATAACGTTTGCACGTGTTCTTGCCATTAAAATGTAGAAAAAACGAAGCTTTTTTGTTCAGAGGTTCCCACAGACGGCGCCAATGATAAATCTAGTGCGCGAGATTTATGAAAGCAGTAAAGAACACGAGAGACTTTTACGTGGTTCGATCAAGAATAAGATCTACGTCCACGGAGGAGGCGATCCTCAAGATGTTTACTATAATCGGATTCTGACAAGTATCTTCAAGAGCTCTAGTATTGATGAATTTGCTAACCCCTACCTTGATCTCACTCTTATTTATACATATTTGAGGCCCCTAAAGACGTGCCCAATTCCCCATTGGCGGGATCGATCCCCATCATGTAGGGGCTCTTCGTCTTGCATGTAACTGTAGGGACTCCGTCTTGTCTTGGCGGCTGATTAGGGTTTGAAATTTGGTTAGGGTTTGAAGGTGGACTGGACTGGACCTTGGGCTTACCTTACTAATGTCGGGCCCACTGTTTGGGCTGTCGATTGGGCTGAAAGGTTGGGCCATATCCCATCGAGGATTCTTTTCATTTTCATGCAACCTCACTTGATTGGCTAATTTAACTGGACCAAGTTAATTAATGGCTAATTTGATCGAATTACTTACCCAAAATTTTAAGAGCATAAGTGTATCGATTATATGTAACTAGTACCAAACTTTAAATATAAACTTTTCAGGACCTATTAGATTATGTGGACTAACAACAACGAAGTCGCTAGCTAGCTGAAGGAGGTAACTAATCATTAAGCTAAGAAATGTCTATAGTTACTTTAAGATAGTTTTTTTCTTCTTCTGAAAGGAGTTATTTTAAGATAGTTATTGTATAAGTTGATACTCGCCAATCCTATCAGATAGTTGATTATTCAGTTACGGGTCATTCAGGTTGAAATTTTTTCAGATTGGACATTTTTTATCTTAATCTTAAACTTTCAAGTTTCAGGTTAATCTGTCAGGCTAAAAAAGTTTAAGAACATTTTTTAACATAAGACTATTCTCTTAATGATGCTTGATCTGTAACACACAAAAGTTAGTTTCATTTTGAAATCAACCTATATATATTTCATTTTGAAATCAACCTATATAATAGCTAATAAGTAACTTTTGAGAGAGAAGGATTTGACAAATATTTTTTTTAAATTATTTTTTGTAAAATTATCATGTCAAAATATGTTATATTAACATTGAGGTAAAAAGACAAAGAAGAGAAATGATGAGTTAAAGCAAAATACATACAATAAGCTCTGAAAAATCTTAATTATTATACTAACTTTCAAAAGCAAAGTAATTGAGTTTGAAAATCACATAACAAGAAAAATTCAATTATCGGGTCAACCTACTTAATTTTTAGGCCAATTCTATCGAATTATCAAGCTTTTCGATTCTGGTTGAAACAGTTTTGGAATAAAAAATTTCAATCATAACCCACTTTTTTGTTTGTTCTATTCGGATCAATCCATAAATTTCAAACTAAATTGACATCCTCATCATCAACTTAAATATGTGAACAACTAGTTTTAAAAAAGACTACATGAGTCCGAAAAGATGCAAAACCCAAACCAATGGGATTCCATGTGATGGGTTCGAGCCTACCGATATTTCATTACATATAGAGTTAGTCAGACGTTTTGAAAATATTCACTTTCCACACATTTGACACCGTTTAACCACAGCTGACTAGAGTTTTAGATATTTGAAATTTGAATTATTCTAATTAGCTGACAATTGAGTTGTTTGCAAGTCAATTACATCCTCAAATAAGAACAAATCTCCATAATAAAGAAACAAAGTTTCAGACATTATCTTCATAGTTTAAATCAAAAGTCTCAAAGAGTATGCCGTCTGATGAAAAATTCAAACGCATCAATTTCCCAAGAATTTCAAATTCCCCCAATGTCTACGACTCTTGCCTCTTTGTCCCAACAACTATGACGTTATCGCGAATATGATTAATATACTAATACCCTTTTACTTAATATCACTAATCACGATCAAGAAAAGCTTAATAAAACATCACAACTTCCAAAATAACAGCACACCCTAAATTTGAATATTCCTCGATTTGTCTCTTTCCCAAATAGACTAGTTCTCGATGTATATTATAACACATGGAATAACGTAACCACACACCGCCCCATGTTATGATTCCTCTCTTAGGCCTCTTTCTCACCAAATGATCAAACACATTTTGTGATCTGCTCTCTCCTATTTCATAAATAATTAATTGCTAAATAATCATGACTATCGATGGATCGGAGACGGGCCTCCACCCGATCACATCGTCGGATGGATCGAGTACTTTCCGACGATCTTTGACGATCCCTATGAGGCTGGAGACTTCAGCGGCGATTCATGGTGGGATCACAGCCAGAGTCTTGAACAGCTTATCAACAGCTCTTTCAACACTCCCGCCGCGGCCGCCACTACCACTAGCGCCGCCCCGACTCCGGCCGACTCAATAGTATCCGACCAGTCACTCTCACTCGATTTGAGCAAGAAGAGAAGTTACCCGACGACTCGAGTCCCAAGGCCCGCAAGAACACCGGCCGGCGAGGGCACGAGGCCGACGCCGCGGCCGCAGAGGCGGTCGCCGCCCGAGAAAACAGGCAGGAAACAAGAAGGGAGCAAGTCGGCGGGGAACGGCAATGGAAACAACGGCAACAACAAGGAAGGAGATGGGCGGAGCAGCTGCTCAACCCATGCGCCGCCGCCATCACTAACCGGAATCCATCCCGCGTGCAGCACTTCTTGTACGTGCTGCACGACCTGGCCTCCCTCAACGGCGACGCCAACCACCGGCTGGCGCACCACGGCCTCCGGGCGATCACGCACCACCTCTCCGGCGCCGCCGGCTCCGGCACTTTCTCCTCGTCGTCCGGCAACACTTTCGCATCCAGCAATCCAAGATTCTTCAGCAACTCTCTAATCAAATTCAATGACATCAACCCATGGTTTCGAATCCCAAACAATGTTGCAAACACCTCAATCCTTCAAATTCTTGGCGAGCAGCAACACCCTACCAATCTCCATATTCTTGACATTGGAGTCTCACATGGCCTTCAATGGCCTACCCTCCTCGAAGAGCTGACTCGTCGCGCAGGCGGGCCGCCCCCGTTAGTCCGCCTCACGGTGGTCCCTCCGCCCGCCACTGACGACGAGTCAAGAAACGCCACCCCCTTCGCTCATGGCCCTGAAAACTACGACTTCGCCTCCAAACTCCTCGCCTTCGCTAAGGACATGAATGTGAACCTGCAGATCAACAAAATGGACAACTTCCACCTCCAAAATCTCAACTCACAAGTCATCAACTCCACCGCAGACGAAACGTTAGTTGTCTGCGCACAGTTCCGGCTGCACAACCTCAGCCACAGCGCCCCCGACGACAGAACAGAGTTCCTAAGAGTGCTTAGAAGCCTGCAACCAGAAGGAGTAATCTTGAGTGAGAACAACACAGACTGCAGCTGCAATAGCTGTGGAGATTTCACAACAGCCTTCTCGAGGAGGGTGGATTACCTATGGAGGTTCTTAGACTCGACCAGCATCGCATATAAAGGGCGCGAGAGCGATGAGAGGCGGATGATCGAAGCAGAAGCAGCTAAGGTGCTGGTGAATGTGGCGGAGATGAATGAGAGGAAAGAAAAATGGTTTGAGAGAATGAAAATTGCAGGATTTAAAGGAGAAGTGTTGGGAGAGGAGACCATCGATGGAGCCAGGGCATTGCTGAGGAAGTACGACAGCAACTGGGAGATTCGGGCCGACGAGAAAGAAGGCTGTGTCGGGCTGTGGTGGAAGGGGCAGCCGGTGTCGTTCTGCTCATTGTGGAAGATGGATGTGAGAGTGAAGGAGTGTTTGACATAGTTGTGAAGGAGTGTTTGACATAGTTGTGAAAGATAAGGTTTTTACCCTCCGTTTTTTTGGAATGCATTTCAATCTTTTTTGTAGTCCTGTTACCTCTGATCTCTTGAAAACCATCTAAATAAAGGAAACAGAAAAGAAACAAGAATGAAGGAGATGATGAATCTGATAAGCTATCATAAAATTTAATATATATACAAATGTTTTGTCACATTCTCAATACTTCTCTAATGAAATCTACGGTTAGTACAAGGAAGTATCACACAGATGTAGTTCATCTCTATGCTAAATCTGCAGGCATCTTGAATTCTCTCAGGAGTCATAAATTCTCACGGCACTCCGGATTGTCTGTCTGCATAGAGGACATTTTGGAGTTATCTCACGCTCCACGGAGAGGGCGCAGCACTGGCAGCAGACTAAATGTCCGCAGGGGACAAAGGCAGTGCGCCGCCTTCTCATGAGGCAAATGACACATAGTTCGCCATCACGAATTTCTTCAGCTTCATCATCCACCACTTCTTCATGAATAGAGTCGTCGCCAGTGCTAGTAGAGTTATTTTGCTGCTGAGTTCGCTGCTGGCTTCTCCACTGTTTATATACTTAATCCAGTTCCTACACAAAGTCAATATGAAGACATGAATAACAATATGCTAAATATACATCCTCCGAAAGCTAGAAGTAAAAATATGATGTAGTTCAGATGAAATAGAAACAAAGAGAGGTTGATTTTATTGGAGTTTTACCAGAGAGAAAGGTCGTAAAGATTCTGCAGACCTAGTAAAGATCAGATAAGCTAAGGATTTAAATCTTATTCTGATAAAAGGTGGGCAGTTGGAAAATGTGAAAAACCAGTTGTAATTCTAAGAATACATATTCAGATCCCACGGCAACTGGCTCGTGTCTAAGACGAAAAAAGAAACAAATGATGAATCCACATGAAAAATGGAAGACACAACTCCCCAAATAATATTTCATATCAAAATAAATATTCCTCTAGTTTCTAGTATGTATTTGCTAGTGCTTTTCTGTACATAAAACATGCATAATTCGACATCAAAGTTCTGGAAAATGAGAAGCAGTATTCTGATCAACCATGTGAGTAGGAAAATAACTTTTCTCAAAGAAGAGAAATTTTCTATGCAAAAAAGAAAATTAAAAGAAATTTGCCTAGTTACATCCGGAAGTGTTTCTATTATGTCATCAGTAGATTAAAACCGAATCTGAGTAAAAGTCAAGACGCATGGTTGGAGAAACTACCTTGCAACAGAATATCCCAGGATACCTATAGCAATGATACCAAAAACAAGTCCACTCCACATTAACACTTCTGTCTTGAAGGAAAGATCTGCCACAAGTTGATCTTTAGTCAAAGCAGACCTACAGACAGAGCCCCAAATTGATAAGCTTTCTAGAATATCTCTAGTTGAGGAGGAAGAATTAAAACTAGAGAGTACACTTAATTTAGAATTACATGCTGCTGAGCTTTCCTGATAGTACTTTGCCAATATAAAGAATTAGTTTTAATTCCAGTAAGAAACAACAAACAAGTCTTCTTAAACACTCAAAAAATTCTTAAATAGCCAGCGGGCAGAATGTCTAGAAAGGTTGTTTCAATATTGTCAAAAGTTACAAATTTTTGAAACTACTAGAAACCATGCGTATCTAAAATTCTTACCTCGCATATATACATACTAGCTTTCAGTATCTAAATTTATTATGCTGCAGAAAGTGCACATAAGTCAGACATAGAATACACCCCCCAACACACACACACACAGGCCAAAAAGATGAGTGTGAAACTAGACAAACACACACACAAACATGGTGGTAGATTTAGTCACACGATGACAAAATGGACAGATCATGAACTTCCACAAGAAAGTGTGACCATATCATTGTAATGTAAAAGTAATCTTGCAGCCTAACACATAAACAAATGAATATTACAAAGAAAATCCACATACAGGAAATAAGGAAGATCCTTGCAGGATTTTATCTCAAAAGCACCGTTTTATTTACTGCAAATTCCAACAGCAGTTATATCCTTCCCAAGAAGGAGAATTTTCTCTTCATAGAGCATTCCAACCTGAGGGGAAAATATTCTTCTTTTAAGTATGAAGCAATAAAGAACAGCATAAAGCAAATTGTACCACAAAAAACTCACAGGATATTCAAGACCACAAATCGCCTGAAGGAAAGTATAAGGAGTTGCATTAATAGACTGCAAGTGCTGATAAACTGTTGTTAGAGGCAGCGGGTGATTTGATCCTTCCATGTTGACAACAAGATAATCAGATTGCGGCCATTTCGCGCCTTCAACAAGAATAAAAGGAACCTGGGGGAAAAATCCAATGCATATGTCACTGGAGACCAACCTCAATAATATTGTTGAAGAAACAGAAAATTATTCTCTGTGATTGATTTAGTGTCCAGATACTAGAATGAAGCTATAAATATAAACCTCTTTCAAAATAAAATAAGTCAATCCAAGAGGAAGCAGAACATAATTAGCTGTTAGTCCCTC
The DNA here is from genome assembly GCA_036937905.1 of Salvia rosmarinus. Taxonomy (NCBI): domain Eukaryota; kingdom Viridiplantae; phylum Streptophyta; class Magnoliopsida; order Lamiales; family Lamiaceae; genus Salvia; species Salvia rosmarinus. The sequence continues at coordinate 11,874,544 of CM072817.1, read as the reverse complement.
TATGCATCATGTGCTAATGAACAAGCCACATAATCCATTTTTTCAGAACATTGCAAAATCGGTAATCTGATTAATTAGAAGCTTAGTACGGCGAGAGCAACTAATGCCTGTTGATCTACAGAAAATCAAAGCAGATGGGAAGAGAGAGAAGACTGGTGCATTTAGAAAACGGACGGCAGCTAAATGATTTGTCTAATAATTCTGAACTACTAAAAAAGTGCAGCAACAAGCAAGGGAAAATAATACAGAAAATATCATGTCTTGCACTCATAACTTGATACCACAGCAGCAAGCAAATGAAAGCAGATATCACAAGTTTAAATCAAGTGTTAAGATTTCATGCTTATTGAAAATATAACAAATTACCACTCTCGTAGACGATGTCTCATGCTCTTTCAAGGATCCAGAAATCATGTTGCGCAGATCAGCAGTCCATCCAAAGACACCCTTCCATTCATTGTATATACACTTCACATGCAAAGAGAAAAAAGACTAATTCAATAAAGAATCTCATATAACTTATCAAGATTCGTCATATGAGTGCTGTAAGTGATTGTAAGACAACTTCATATATAAGAAGCTGGCAACGGCATGCAAGATGCGTGCTGAAATAGTAGTATTCTATCTAATTATCATAATTTTCACATGAGTGCTGTAAGAGATAGAAGTAGTATTCTATCTAAATAGTAGTATTCTATCTAATTATCATAATTTTCACATGAGTGCTGTAAGAGATAGAAGTAGTATTCTATCTAATTATCATAATTTTCATATGGTATAAATATATAAACTAATTAAAATATTAAGAGAAACATTTTAGAAAACTTCATAAATTTATTTTGTGCTACTTTTATGGTTAATGCCTAAAAAACTATATTATTTTCTTTTCTTTTTTCTTTTCTTTTTTTGAGGAAAAATTTCGCCAATTTTGATCATTTATTTATTTTTATACTTACTACAAAGGTACCCTCAAATTTTGATTTATTCAGGAAATAGGTGTTAATGCGAGACTAGAAATAAAACACAATCAGTAACATGTTATTCCGTCCGTGCAGCTTTAAATGGCCTATAGGAATCTTGGGCCTTTAAAATTACAAAGAGAATGCAATAAAACTCATATTAGTTACAAATGAAAAATATAACGAATTTGCTATGATATAGTTTCAGAATTCATATTAGCTTCTAGTTTTCACAATGTTTCACATTGTGAAGAAATGAAGCAACAAAATCTTGCAATACAACTATTATACAAATGTTACAAGCCATTTTCGAACCAGGAAAACAAGCAACAGCCTTACAGACAACACTACAGCTGCATTTGAGACTCAAAGATACACACACAGAGCTTGTATACTATGCCTACAGATCCGAGGGAATCCTGGAATCTCGAACCGAGCAAAAACGCCTTCTGGAGAACATTTTAACGCGTATTTGATACCATACTGGATACTGAAGGTAAAATCATGTCGAAGATAACTAGTAAATATCTTCCACCATGTGACACGGTCTTGATGTTACGAACCAATGCAGCTAGAATTATGAGTAAGGTGGATAACCTGCTTGGGATTTCACTCTAAGATGAATCCTTTTATCAGATCGTTCAAGGAATAGGAGAGTCAAAGTTTACTGCATGCCCTGTATCCCGGAGAATTTCCAGACCAGCTTTGGGCCCAAGTTTCTGCGTTAGCACAGATGAATATACGATTTATGTTGGTGTTACTAGAACTAAAGCATGGAAATTTTAATTTAAGGTGAAAATTATGTACCTTTGCAACTGATAGGCGAAGCTTAAAGGGAAGATCTTATCCTTGTCACCCCAAACAAGCAGTATTTCCTTCAATCAAAGGTAACAAGAGAAGAAATATTTAACAGCAGGATGTCATGATTTTATTTTTTTCCAAAGCAATACGTCCTATTCTGTGATAGCTCATTATGTACCACACACGAGATGAAATGTGAACTCACCTGACTGAGTGGTTGAATCTTGCATTCTTCACTATTGGCCCAGAGATGTTCTACCAACTCTTGTTTCTCCTTCCTGTTAGTGTTACACATTGTCTATCCAAAGAATGTGGCATGTCAGAATGAAGGAGTTCACATTTTGTGCTCGTTGAAATTCTAACATGATCATTCAGAAAAATCGTACTGTATACTTCACTAATGCATACTTTTATTGAACAAAATAAATTGAAAGAAAGAAATAAAGCTCTAAATAACCAACACCGGCTAGAAAACAGCTGGATTTCATTGTAGAGTCAATCACCAAACCATATGCAAAGTACAAAGCTCGTTTCCAGCTTATAGAATTCTCAACAAATCATTTTTCCACCATACTTTCAGAATGAAATCAGATATTAGTCTAAAAGGACAGCCCCGCTGTCTATCTAGATAGGAAATATGCAAGTTGTTCACAACTTGGCAGAAACTCTAGTTACTACAAAAATGTTGATTTTGACATTCAACTCAAACTTATACAAAAATATCATCTAAGCTGACACGTAATCCACATATATGTTCACATTGAACCAGTCTTTTAGCAATTTCAATATGATTCCTGATAAAAGTACCGACTACAACATGTTTAGATTAAGATCATAATTATTGGATAAATGAGAACTCTTGCTTAATAGTATAGCAACATATGACTTCTAAGTTACCACTTTCATGTGTGAGACCTTGATGATAAAATACATATTACTTCTAACAATGTGTAAGTTAACCAACCCGATCAAGAAAACGAAAGCAAGGAGCATATCCAAAAAAGTTATATATCTAGGGTTATTGGTACATAAATACATCAATTTTGAGCTCATTTTTGTTTTTCCCACGAACTTTAAAAATTATTATAAAATACATAAACTTAATCACTTTAGTTTTTTACCACGATTTCAAATTCATGCCAAATTAAATCTGAATTGACATCTCTAAAATTTATTATAGACAAAACTGTTAGTGATAGAAACGACATCGTAGAGAGAAGACATAAAACATCGAAGTTCCATCGAAATAAATCAGATTTTTTATTTCTAGGATTCATTCGTCAACCCTCATTACAAAAATAAGGTATTCTCGTTTCTTTGATCGTGCGGTTCTAGTTGAGATCAAAACAATTGATATCATCTCTATGATGTCGTTTATATCACTTTGAGTCGCATCTATGGTAAAATTTTAAGATGTCAAGTCGATTTAATTTGACTTGAATTTGAATTGTGGTAAAATCACTAAAGTGATTAAGTTTATGTATTTTGTGATAATTTTAAAGTTCTTGAAAAAAACCAAAATAGACTCAAAGTTAGTGTATTTATGCATCGATAATTCTATAATCTATCACCAACCACTGATATCAAAAAGTCATTGGCTTTCAATTTGCAACAAATATCAGCTTGCAAGCTGCAACAAATATCAACTTGCAAGTTGCAACATCAATTCATCATCACATAGTCTGCGAAGACAAAAAGACTGCAACAAGGACAGCTATTAAAAGAGCAGCCAATTGTTGAACATGATATAGCCACAAATCACACATTCACACCCAACCTACCTACACAGATCAACGATTCATCCGACGTGTCACCTTATCATCAATGTGAAAGCATCTAAAGATAAGCAGACTCAACATCTCAATCACCCCACAACTAACTTAAGCCTCATTAACAGCCTAACATAAATCATCATAGACTAGCAATGCAACAGTAATATCAAACATTAAAAGAACCAACACACTGTCAAACTGAAGAAGAAACGCGCATCAATAGCGCTACACAGCATTGAATTATAAATTTAGAGCACTCACATCAATGAACTCCTCGAGCACGAATTCCGGGGCCCACCTCAGCGGATTTGACTTGTAGACAGAGAGCTCCACGAGCTGCTTCATCCCGGCCGGGCTGCGGGGAAGGAGCAGATCCAATACATCAACCCCCACGCTCTTCAGCTGCTCCCCTTTCTGGCTTTGCGTGCACCCGACCCCACTGCTCACGATCACCGCCTTCTCCACCAGCTCCGGGTGCATCTCAGCCATCCGATAGCACACAAACCCGCCGTAGCTGATTGCGTAAACTGAACACCTCTCCACGCCCAATCTCCTCAACCCCGCCGTCACGCACTCTGCCTGAAATGCCTCGGTGCGGTTCGTGCGATTCGTGTAGGATTTCCCGAAGAAGAGGAGGTCCGGTATGTAGACATTGAAGGATTCTGCCAGTGAGGCCGCCTACATAGATACAGCCTAAATCAAAATTCTCAAATAATTTCGCTACAATTCAGATAAAATCAGACGGAAATCGGACGGCGTTTCCAGTCGACTGGATTTCTACTTGAATCTACACTTTATGTCAAAAGATTTGGAAACTCGATCGTGCTCGATTTGAACTGTCTAAACCAATAATACAAATTAACGACGAAATCAATGCAGCGAACCTGGTAGACGAATTGCCACTTAGAGTTGCCGCCGTAGCCATGGATCATCAAGAGATTGGGCTTGTTGAATCTACGGTGGGAGGGGGCGAGGAAATGCATGGTTGTCTGATCGTCCAAATCAACGGTGCATTGGATCAGGTTGCATGCAAATTTGAAGTAGACGAAGAGGATCCACTCGAAGACGGGAGTGAAGATTGGGAAGCGTCGTATTTTGGAGAAGGGGGAGAAGAGGTAGTGGGAGATGGTGGCGGCGAGGGTTATGTGGAAGGAGATGAGGTGGTGGAGGAAGAGGCGCATAGTCTCCATTGATGAAGGTGCTGGAGCTTCAGAGAAAATTGGGTTTGGGAAATGAAATGTTTAAGTGGTGATGATTTTGGATTGAGCGAGGGCCCTTATTTTTAAAATTTCTTGAAATTGTCTTTTTCTTTTTAATGAAATATGGGCCCCGGAATTTAGGCTTATTCGGAGGGCTTTAGTGTCTGGGTCCCGCGAAATCCTTTTAACTTTTGTCTCAATTTAATTTATTTTGTGGTTTATATGTAAAATACTGTAGTTTACACGTCATTATTTGACCTTTTTAAATGACGTGTTTTGTTTAATGATTTTTAGAGGGTGTTTGGCTGAGCTTATAAGCACCCAAAATAATTTATAAGCCGTTTTTTAACTTAAAAAACAGTTTATAAGCTGTTTTTGGGAGCTTATAAGCTCAGTCAAACACCCTCTTAATTTTATCGGTGGATTCAACTAATGTAACGTGCATGGCTTCACAATATTCTATTTCCTTCGTCCCATCTAAGATGGTTCATATTCTTTTTTGAACTGTCCCATCCAAGATGGTCTATTTTCTTTTTAGGAAATAATTATCTTTTCAAAAGTTGTGGGACCTACCTATTTTTTATCACTTTATTCATTTTATACCATTCTCCTAAATAATCGTGTCAAAAAGAATGAATCGTCTTGGATGGGACGGATGGAGTATTATTTTAGTGGAAAAATCATAAATCCTTATTTACCAAGAACTATTAAAAGAAAGGAGTTTTAGCAAATTTGAGCTTGGAAATAAATTAACTAAAGACCGTTTTGGGGTACAAATAATTGAAATGGTCGACCTATGTTCAAGAAATTACATCATTATACTTTCTTTCTTTTTTTCTATATTGATCTTTAATTAAATCTACCCAATCTTGTAGCCAAATTGGAAGGCATAAATTCCTTTTGTTACTAAGCTACCACTATTGAAAATTTGAATCCCATCTCTATCAACGACAACGAGGGCCAATAATTCAACATCCAGTTAGTTGTTTCTGGTCATAATTCAGACCGAAAGCCCTAACAATTAATACTGAAAGATAGGGTGTGATCGAATCAAGTTCGAGTATTATAAATTTTGAGTTTTGACTTGTTTGATTTACAAACTTATTCAATACATACTCTGATATTTTATCAGTAGACATATTTACGTCATGCATGTGTATTTTATTCTTTTTCATAACTCAAACAATTTAAATGAAATTTGATTTTTTATTTTTATTTTTTGCTTAATAACCTCATACTTCATTTTGGATTGTATAATGCTCATTTAGTTGGTGAAGAAGAAGAAGATTATTGGTCTATATATCATAAACCAACTATGACTTCAATTTGTTGGCAGCTACATGCAAAATATTTTGATGTTGAATAAGTATATTTTAGATATTGCCAAAAATATTCCACAGTTTCACAGCCTGTTTATTGATTACATCATTATACATTTAAATCCCAAACTCTTGAAACTACATGATTAGCAGGTAAAGTGCAAACTCAAATGCACAAAGGGCCTAAAGAACCAATGAATCACCCTCGTTTTGATAGAAAGTTATAATCCAAACATTGTTAGAACTTAATTAGAATTAACTAAGCAAGTTCCTTCTAGTTAATACTGTAAAGTTTGAGTGTTAATTTTTCATTGGCTTTTATATTTCTTCATTCTCCTAATAGTTGCATATTGCAAGATATCTCGATCTAAGTCTAACAAGTAATTCAAATGTTCGACTTGTAGTTAAGTACCAAACCTTCATTCTTCGGCAACTCTTTAAAAAAATAGCTACTCAACCCTTTAGGATAAGGCCCCTGTGAGACCAATGTCGACCTCTTCAAAAAACAGTTAAACTGATTAAAGTAGGACATTTATATTGATACTAAAAAGGAAAGGTTGGAATTTTTATTTTATTAAACTAAGCATGAAAATTTAAAATCTACGCACACAACCACACAAAAGCAACAATTATACCTTTCTTTCAAACCACATGATCACTTTTCATTCCTTTTTTCCCCCTTCCATGGACATGCTTCAATTATATATGAATCTATCTCTCTCTCAACTTTTTGGACGGCTCCCAACTCACTTTTCCTACATCAAATTTCAATCTTTCCACACACATTCCTTCCCACCTCATCTCTCTCTCTCTCTCTCCCCCCTATAAATCTCCCTCTCTCGCTCACACACACTCATACCAAACCCCATCTCCATAATAGCAAGAAAACTAGGTTTAAAGCAGTAGCAATGGAATCTTGCGCGTTACTCACACGTGAATTCTTCACCGAGAGCAGTGGCAATGGTGCTGGCCCTCGTGTCGGCGATCGTTCTCTCGCCGTTGTACGTGGATCGCGGGAAGAGCGAGCCGCCTCGAGTCCCGGTGGAGCTCGAGCGGCTTGGTGCTGCCGGCGGTGGTGGTGGGGCTGATTGTCGCCATCAAAACCACCACTTTAAAGAATGCGGTGCCGAAAAGGGGTGGTGGATTTGAATATTCTGCAGATTGTGATGCTGCTTTCGGAATTGGGAGCTCGAGTTTTGGACTGGCTGGAATTTTGATCGTGCTCTTCTTTGTGCTTTCATGGCAGTCATCTGTGCAACAGTTTTTCTGGAGATGAAAAATTAAATAATAGTCAGTTCATGAATTATGGTGTATTTAGTTATGTTTTATTTTAGAATTATACATTTGTAGTAGTTTAATAATAAATGAACGGAGTTTTAGCTTTTATGTATGACGGATCATGATGGTTAGACAGATACTGATTTGATTTGAATCTAAATATTATAAGTCAGCATAAAAATTATCAAAATATTTGACTCATTCGATGGATGCTTATCTGACAATTATGTTGTTTTGCATAATTGCAGAACTTAGTAACTCGTCATTGTAAAAACGTAATTTTATTTGAACTAATGAATTATGATGTGTTTAGTTTTATTTTGTTTTAGAAATTTATGGCAGAATGCGATTTTTTGAATTCGAATCTCACGTAATATGCATAGGGTATTCGTGGACCAAGTCCTAATAGTATGGATTTGGGTAAATATTAAAAGGGTTTAGAACTAGTTTGGATAATGAAGCTAGTAATGTTTGAAATGGATTTGAAAAATCATATGTTTTCTAGACTTACAATAATATAATTTTAATATTTTCTATTTATACTTATATGTAAATTTATTATAATGTCTTTAATGTAATCATGAAGAATTATATGAGAATGTTGATTTAAGATTTAAAGCTTTAGAATATTTTTGGATATACAATATATTGATGTTAAATTGTATAATTTCTAATTTTATACTTAAAATTTAATTTTTAATCATTCATTATTTCTACTATTTATTATTATGCTTTGTAGTGTTTGACTTTTTATTAGGAAGACAAATCTAATTAATATAACAATCATATTTAATTGATTAGATATTGTATAAATTGAATGGGTCGAGTGAACAATTAGCGAGTAATACTATAAGGACGTATATGGGTAATAAAACTAATATATCTTGTGTGTGTGTGTGTTGGCCAGTGGTAGAGTGGTTAATCTTGCTAAGTAAAGGTCTCGGGTTCAAGTCATGTGTGCAGGTCTTTAAAATAGTTGTATTAATTGACAAAAAAAAAAAAACTAATATATCTAATAAGTTTGGCGGATATGAATAGATTTTAAAGAGATTTAAATTTGAAAGTAATTGATGGATAGTCGAGTCATTACCATCCCAAACATGCACCATTCAGTTTTAAATCTGTTCCGACTTTCTATAATCTAATCACATTCAAATAAATCCTCTCTTGGAATTTTTAAAATGAAGTTTCAACTAATAACTTTTCAGATGATAAAGATTATCGTGTTATTCCAAAAGATTCAGACTTGTCACTATGCAAATAAGCCACCTTTCTCTATTTTCTTTTTTTAATTGTAGGACAATTAAGTCAATAATTCAATAAACAACATATAATCCTTTTTCTAGGGCCCGATAGGTTTCAAAATGGGCCGAAAATAATGGACTGGAGCTGAAATTTAATGGGCCCACACTCATTCCATTTGAAACAAAAAATTCCGTAGCCACAATCACACACATATCTACAAGTGTATGTAAAAACTTGCAATCGTTTCTGCTCAAATTTAATCTGGTGGCTGACGGCGATTGGCAGCATTTTGCGGCGGCTCGAGGCAGCTCACATCGCGGATTTCTGGTGGAAGTAAGAAATTTAGCAATATATATATATGCGTATATATTTATACATTTGTAGCTTTTGATTCTATTACGTGATTAGTGATGACCGGTTACGTTGAGTGGTCGATTTATTACCTGCAAAAGTATGAATTTCATTAAATCTATGGCTTTATGAAATGATTGAAGGATTGATGTGAAGAAGTATTAAAATCTTATTTCATTAGAATTAAGAATGATCAATTCGACTGGCTTTTTATGATGTGAAGCTCCAAGATTGCCCTGAAAATGTCGCATAGTGTTGAAGATGATCAACTTTTACGACACTCCTTTCTAACCGCCCGAGCTTGTAGATTAAACCGTCATTCAAATTACATGTGTTGCCTTTTATCTAAGTTTTTCAGGTGCAAGGTTTAGATATAGCTGTTAGAATGGAGAATCATTTTGAATTTATTGTTTCCAACTGGTAGGGATGCTAATGGTGTTTTGATTTCTTAAGATGAATTTAGAGGTGTGAATTTTACTTTGTTTGATGAAATAAGTGATTGGAGTTGCTGAGTTGCTGTATGAACTTTTTGTTGTTTTTCATCACGTTGAGATTTATACACATCCATAAACTTGAAAATTAGCATATTGGATATGTAGTACGAGATAAATTTCTGGACATATCTTTTCTGGGGTTGAATAAATTTGTTCTTTGAATATCTGAATCAAGCAAGGCACTTCCGTTCCATATATTGTATTTGTGTATCAAACTCTTGTTTCGTGTTATAAGTGCTTATCACGTGTATAACGTAATATACATATGGCATGCTCATAAGAGATTAGAAAACATGTAAAAAGCAGATGATACCAACTTCACCAAGCATTGTTGCTCCAGTAGAAATTGTTTGATTCTAATAGACTTAAGTGGAATTCACCATCTGTGGTTTGGATTTGTGGATTACGGTTTGGCATTTGTTCTCTTTTTCCTCCTCTTGGATGATCCTTTTTTTGGGGTTCATATTTCTCTCATCAAATTTGTACTAATCAGCTAGATGGATCTCATTGCTTTGGTATAGATATCATTAAGATAAGAAGTGAAATCAGTTGGTTGCACGTTAGTATTTGGAAAATGGCTGAGGGTGGAGAAGAGGATATGCCGAGGATGGAAAGATTGTGAAGGAGTTGCTGAGATCAATGAAGATTGAAGATTATGAACCTCAAGTCGTGCACCAGTTCTTGGAGCTATGGTATCAGTATGTTGCAGATGTGTTGAAGGATGCACAAATGTATTCAGAACATGCTGAGAAGTCTGTGATTGACTCTGATGATATTAAGCTTGCAATTCAGTCTAAAGTCAATTTTAGTTTCTCGCAGCCTCCTCCACGTGAGGTAATCTCGCTCCTTATGCCTACAATCTGTTAAACAGCTCTTGTTTTAATTTTTAACTTTGATTTCGGATTATTATGATATTTCTCAACACATTAATGATGATCCTTTTATAGAAAGTAATGGGATTTGCTGAAATATATTTTACACTTCAGTTCCATTATGTTCTCTCCTAAACACTAGTATCTTTCCATTTGCCCCCTTTTCTCTTCCATTGCATAGTGCACGTTGTATCAATTCCAATTTGAGGGCACCCTAAAAATACATGGCATTGCTTCTCACTAGGTGCTCTTGGAGTTGGCTCGGAGCAGAAACAAAGCCCCATTGCCAAAGTCACTATCGGGGCCTGGGATCCCCCTCCCTCCGGAGCAAGATATCTTGATCCACCCCAATTATCAACTTGCTGTGCCTAAGAGGCAAAGCGAAGAAACTGAGGATGACGAAGAGCCTGCTGGATCGAATCCCAGTCAAAATCATGATCAGAGCGATCTTCCACAAGATGCTCCTCAGCGTGTATCTTTCTCACTCGGAACTAAAGATCCAAACTGATGAAATTTCAGTGATTCGCCACGCTCAGATAAAAACTTTGATGGGGACTTTTCGCTTCCGTCAACAATTATAGGACCTGCAATTTGTTCTTGTGTCTGAATATGGTCCTTTGCTCCAATTTCAGGCCATTCTTTGCAATGTAAATGTTCCTTAATTATTACAATCTGTTAAAGTAGTTGTTTGCTTCTCGAGAAGAAAATAAAGATAATTCTGGTTTTGTAATATCCAAGTTTGGCCCGATTGAGAACAATTGATTACAAAGATTCCTTATCACACGCTGTCCCATCATGTCAATATTCCTTAATTCTGGGTGTGCATAACTTAACCTAATGGTACAATGGTTAATATCTGAAGCCAAAGGTCTCAAGTTTGAATCCACATTAATGCAGTTTTAAAAATTATGCATTAATTGACCCCCAAAAACATATTCCTCAATACTCTCTTATTTAGATGTGTAAATGAGTCGAAACCTAATCATAAACTACTAAAAAATGGATTCCAGAAAGAACTCAATATGACAATATGTTCTACTTAAATTATTCAAATAAATTTTCAAAAATCATCAATTTTGGTAAGTATTAGATCAATAAATTCAAGATTCCTATTTTGTGAGATTTGTTTAGGCTCTATACACTATAAAAATATTCAACACTGATTGAATAAATTAATTCCATTCATAACACAACAACATGAACTGTTTCTCACAAATGCGTATGTACAAGAATACCTACTTTTTTATGTTATCAAATGAAAGACTAGCAAAGAATGAATTCGGATGAGGGGTCAGCTTCTGAAGCTAGCCATGGAACCAGCTGTCAAAGGCGTCGCGCCTCTGTTGTACATTCGCTGGATTTCTTCCCGGTACTCTGTCAGCGACTTGTCCGGTATGGCTGGAGTTAATTCCACGACATCGCCCATTTTCAGCTTGCAGGTAGGATCGGTGACGGGCTTATGGTTCAGTCGTGGCCTAAGTTCCTCCTTAACTGGAAATCTGTCGGCGTCCACCTAGAACTGCCTCGACCGGCTGTCTCCAACAGATCCATTAGTGATGAGTTTGCTGGAAACTCATGAACAGACATCTGCAGGTTGGAAATATGATGTTAGACATTAAACTCGATGAACTAAGAGTTTCGAAAGATTATTCTATGTTACAAAACCAGGGAACTACATTATCAAGAACAAACCTTATCATTCTCAATCATGATAACAAAGATGGGACCATCAGCGCCACAATGGGGTTTGCACGAAAAGTGCAATCTTTAGAATGGGTAGGAAAGGTGCAAGGCAGCTCATTGAGTCAGCAAAACCAACAGATGACCTGTCTTTGCTTATTGCCTCGCACTGCCAGGTCATCACCCAACGTGCCCATTCAACCATCTGAAGGACAAAGGAAGAATATTGAGAATCTCCTTCTTTGTATCTCCAATGAGCAGCTAACCCATACTCAGCTTGCAAATGCATCTCTTTGTTCGAATCTGAACTTCAAGTGGCACCATATCCTTGCCCGTTACTACTGTATGTAGAGATTGGTACCTGCAATGTGTAATATAAAATTAAGCATATGATAAACACGACCCAATGGAACAACATTTTCTACTTTTAGAGTTGTTGCATACCCGTTACACTTGGGACGAATAATGTAGTCTTTGAACCTTCCAGGTACTTCATGCCATAGCTGCTGGACAACTCCTAGAGCTTTATAGCAGTCTTCTTCAGTTTCAACAATTAGCCTTAATCCATGTATGTCATGGATTTCATCCATATTCAGCTTCTTCCTATAAGAGGAAGAATTCCATTAAGTCATGACAATAAGTCAATAACTAAACCAACAAAGTTATATAAAAACACCATCGAGAGTAGTCAAAACACACAATGTAATTGTTTGATCTCTGGTTGCTAGGCATGTTATCAACAAAGTATATGAATAGAAACTTGCATCTTAAGGTCATAATGTTAATATTTGTATTATATACACATCTAGATATTATTGTAGGAAATGAGAGAAAAGAGGAATAGTACATACTTCGACATTTTGGAATAGATGCTGTACAAGCTCTTATGCCGGCCTGATGCACAGTGGTATGAAATCCCCGCATCCTTCAGTGCTTCCTCCAACTTCTCCAAAGAAGAAGTAATGGCAGCCTCGTCAAAGGACTTCAGAAGCTTGGAGGACAACTCTTGATGATGGTCTGGATAAAGATATGTGAAACAGAGATTTTCTAACTGCTCTTTCCAAGTCGAGATACCTAATCTATTGGCAAGAGGGACAAATATTTCCAAAGTTTCCTTAGCAAATCTTTGCTGTTTGATCAATGGCAATGCATCCAAGGTCAACATATTGTGCAATCGATCTGCAAGCTTTATCAAAACAGCCCTTGCATCTGCCATCGCAAGGAACATTGTATGCAATCGATCTGCCTCAACAGTTTTGCAGGCAGTGTTGTTCTCCCGTGCAAGCTTACTCAGTTGGCTCAGCTTAGATACCTGACACAGAAAATCTAGTTCAATATGTCTCCAACATATACAATTTTGAGTTCGAAGAGGCAGGTTTTGGCAAATACTTCTTGATTCTAATGGAAAATTCCCTCCTCCAAACCCAAAAGAGCAATCAAAATAACATTTCAACGTTCTAAAACCCAATCCACATAATTCACAATCATTCACATTAACAGATCTACATGTCAACATCCCTTTCATCACCTACATCTCTACACATGAACTCAGACAAGTCGTGGACAATAACCACATAGCTAAATTAATCTAATACCAAAATTAAAACTTCATATCGAAATCTAAGAAAGTAGAGATCACAATTTTTCTTACCCCCTCTACTAAATCACCAACTTCGGCTCCGAAAGACCTAGATATATGATCGAAAGTGAGAAAAGAATCATCAACCGCATCGTGCAAAAGCCCTGCAGCAACAACTGTAGAACTGGCGCCTATGTTCGCCAGCAGAGCTGCCGTTTCGACGCAATGCTGCAGATAAGGATGTCCACTTGCTCGTTTCTGCACAGAAAAAAAGCATCAGAATAGTTAATTCTGCAACCATCTCATTCTTTCATAAAATCGAAAAACATTTCTAAGAAAAGTAAGCTAAATACCTGGCCTCTATGAGCCTTCTCAGCTTCATAAAATGCCTTAACGACGAAATCATTCATAAAAATCGAATTTGTCGACTGCGCATCAGATAGAAAGCCTCTCGCATAGGCCGGCAAATCCATCGCCATGAAATTCTCGTCCATGTTAAAGGAAGCTCATCCGCAGACAAAGCATTCGACGACGTTGACAAATCAAAGTCTTTCACACCCAAATCTAAAGGCGCACACGAGCCCAACGCGTGCCTCACGAATCCTTTGAACATCCCCCACTCCTGACCTAACTGAGCTGAAATCCGCGCTAATTCTCATGGGTGGACTCCGAGAACCCGACCCAATCGAGTTATCTAGGCCTTGAAGCACGGAAACTGGACTCTGGTGGGCCTGATCCCGCTTCAACGACGAGTACCGAAACGAGGTACCTAATTCCTCGGTCCTATCGTGCCACAGAGCACCCAAATCCTCCGCTCCAGATGAATAACTCGCCGATTTGATCGCGGGCGACGCAAACAGGCACGACAGGCCACCAATCAATGGCTTCTGCGACGGCGATGCCGACGCCGACGACGTTGACCGGCTGTTAACATCCAAATCGTACGACGCGTGGGAGCTGATTTGGTGCGAGGCGGAGCATACGCTACTCGGCGGGCTCGAGTAGAGCGCTATGGTCGAAACCGCCATAAATTTGATTTCTAGCTTCTCACAGAAAATTGAGCACCGAGAAACAGGTAATCCGAACAATTACAGCAAATTCAAGGGCAAAACTTTCTGATCCAGGCTTAATTATGCAATTCGCGGGAAAAGAAAGGAGGGTAATTTTTGGAATTTTTGGACTAAATAGAAAGAATCTGTAAAACAAGTATAGATATATATATATATGGATGGGAGAGAGAATTTCTGGTTATTGATTGAGAATTGGAAATGAGAAAGTCAAGAAGGTGAGGTTTGAGACGACGAACTGAAACAATATGAGAGAGAGAGTTTAGTTAGGGTTTGTTACTTTGTTCTATATTCTTCTACTCTGATATTTCTTTCCTCTTTTCGTGGCTTCTGTGAATCTGCTACTCTTGAAGACGGGTAAAGACCAATATAGCCCACCGAAGTGCTGAAAATCGCACACTTGAGAATCTTGTGTGTTTAATTCGTACACGCTCAAATGAATATCATAAGAGATAGAGAATCAAGAAATATAAATATCGAATTTCTTATATTTTATCAAATACTTATTTATATATAAATGTATGTGATATTTGACAAAATTATTAATGTATTTAATGAACTGATGGTTGGTCCGATTTTTGGGTTCACTTATTGTTGTATGTTTGTATATTTCTTATTGTTGTATGTTTGTATATTTCTTAAAATTTTCTTATCATAAAACCCTTGCTTTTCTACAATATTTTTAAGTATTTAGATTCAGAGCAATTACATGTGAATATACCAATATTTTTTAGATTTTCATATATGAGAGGATATTGCATACCAAATATTTTATTTTATTTAGTGTTATGACTTATGGTGCATTATCCTAAAAATAATCTCAAACTATATACGTGGATTTGTTAGGATGATCGTGCACTCACTACATGCATCACGTTATAAATTAATAGTTAGTAATACTCTAAAATAAACATATGCATTAGATATGTAAATTCTAATGAAAGGACTCGTAATATAGAAACATAGATTGGACTATAAAGTAAATTTATTAGTTGTCTTGGGTCTACATGGATTTCTTAATACTAGTATTTTAGCATCATTATTGCACCAAACCAGTTTGATTTGAGGCGTGACGTAGTATTTGAGATTAAATTAAGCAAAATAATCTTTGTTTGGATAAGAATGGAATCTCTTGTCGGTGTGACATGAGTAGGAATGGCAATGGATCGGATCTGGATCGGATCTGGCTAGGTCCAGATCCAGATCCTATATTTTTTGCTTGACTCCGAATCCGATCCAGATCCACTGGGTCCAAAAAAATTAGATCCAGATCCAGATCCATAAGATCCGCAGGGTCCAAGGTCTAGACCCGGATCCATAAGTTTTCGTTTCTAAAATAAATTTTAAATCATCTATAATTCACAATAACACCATAATAATTTAAATATACAATAATATTATAACAATTATTTAGAATTTCTATAATTATCACTATATTGGAAGACGTTAGTTACAAATTCACTATAAGGTAGGAAACAACAAACAGTTCGATCGCCTGTGGTTTAAGTGATACGATCCGCCGTGAATGTCGATTGATACATAATTATGAGAATTTGAAATGAAATTGGGAACATATTTGTTTTGAGAGAATTTGAAAAAAGAAAATTAAAGAGTTTTAAGTTGGGGTTATGTATTAAATTATAATAAAAATAATATATATATATATATATAAATATATATAAAAATAAAAAAATAATGGATCCGTGGGCCGGATCTGGATCGGATCTGGGTCTCAAAAATTAAATCCCAGATCCAGATCCGAAATATGGAGGTATGATCCAGATCCATCGGATCCAAATTTTTGAGGATCCAAATCCTAAAAAATGGATTTGGATCCACGGATCTGGACCGGGTCCGGGATCCATTGCCATCTCTAGACATGAGAATTATTTTAAGAGTTAATTATGTTTTATATTTCGAAATCAATATAAATTAATTTTAAAGTATAAAATATGATTTATTTTCAGTCATTGATTTATGAAGATTTATTATTGTGAATATATCATTTTACTTAATCAATTCATCTGTGTTCGAATTTCATGATGGACGAATTTTTATTTTTCTAAATTCATACCCTTATACGACGAAATGATTTCAGAAATTCGTAGTTTATAGATTAAGAATAATTTTTACAGTAATCATTCCCTATATTTCTAACTTCTTAAATTTTTCAAAAAATGTTTACAGCTTTTTTTTTAATATAAAAATCGACTTTTATCTTTTAGGCAATGGGATGATGAGCCACTTTGCTGGATTTTTATGTGAATTATACATGAATTTTTTCCCAACTAAATCAAAACTACATAGTTGTTTTTTGATACTTGAATGCAAAAAAAAAGTCAAAATTAAAAAATTTATCTCTATATATATCTCTCCTCTCATTCTTGCTAATCACTAGAGCTGGTAGATCCGATGGGTCGGGTTGGGGTAGGTTAGGTTGGGCTTCAAAATAAGAGATCCGAAAAAATATGTTCTAAAAGTTTGCCAAAAAACTCAAGACACTGAAGCTTGAGCTAAAAAGCTCTAGGTTTCAGAGCTAAAAAGCCCACACGATAAATATATATTTTATTACCTCTTGATTATTTGTTTCTCTTTATTTATTTGTTTTATTTATATATTTCTCTTTAATTCTCTTTTTAAGTTGTTTATTATTTTATTTTAGCTTATTTATCTATATATTATATAATAACAACACGGATTCCGTATATAGTAAGATAAACTTTTCCTATTTTTGTTATTCCATTTATTGAAATAGATTTTAGTAATATTGATGTTGAATATATACAATTAATACGAAATATTTTCAAATTTTTTATCATAAATAATTTATAATTGTATACCCTATATATATATATATATATATATATTATGATCAATATATTCTATATAACATTTCATATATATTGTATCATATATGCATTATGTTTTATATAACTAAAATTTTAATTGATTGTTGATTTTAAATTGTTACTTTAAATATAAAATAGATAGAATAGATGGACCATTAATTTATGCTAATTGCATAAGTTACGCTAATTGATCAAAACTATATTATATTCTTTAAAATTCATATGTATTCCTATTCATATCACCGCAATTATCCTTGATCCTGTGTGAAATTTTAAGAATTTATTTAGTTTGATTTTTCTAAATTCTCTATTTTATTCTAAATTTTATTCCTAATAACTATCAATCAATTAATGTAGACATTACAATAGCATAATTCATGGCAATAAATTAATTATAATATAATATCAGTGATATTTCTATACTATTTTTATGCTTATAAATTTTAGATTTTGGCATCCACTAACACTCACACAACTTCATTGCATCCCTACCACCATGAGTTCCCAAATCACTCTCGTGCCTCTGCTGCTTCATCTGTCTTCATTCGCCTTACCTGACCAAACAAAACACGATTTTGATCTCTATTTGAAATCTATTGATAGAACATGTTAGTTGCATGTGTATTCAAATTATACACTCACATATAGTTGTATGCAGTAGTGTATCTGTACAAATAAGCTTATATAGATTTAGACTTAGTTCACTCACCGTCTTCGCCCTATTTTTTGATGGCCAACATCACCCCTTCATGTACACCACTCTCACCTCCCCCACCGTTTTCCAACCTATTCTCTGCATCCATCGTCGCCGCTGCAACAACTTCCCAATCATCATGTTCAATTGTCGTCCAATTATGTCTCTAGTTATTTTAAATTATGACTCTAGTGCTTCAATCTATTTTTTTGTATTAACATATAATTTTAAATTTTGTTACTGTTGATGTTAAATTACTAGTTTATAGCTTTAATTGTTATTTTATGAATTTATTTATTTTTTTACAATTAAATATGTAAATTTATAGGTAAAATAAATTTGAGTGGGCTTAGCCTGATCGAAAGTCCGTCCATGGTTGGGCTGGGCTTCATACTTAGTAGCCAATTTTTTTTGGCCCGGCCCACTACTTTTGCCACCTCTACTAATCACCATTGAACCGACCTCCTCCCAAAATTAGCTGATTTCCTCATTCAAACCCGACGATAGCTGTCATTCTACCACTGTCCCTGTAGTCAATCTTGCTCCTGTTATCACCAAAATGAAATTAATATCAACATAAATTGGTGGATTTGAGGCTCATGACTAGGGGTGAGAATCGGTCGGGACCGGTGCAGATCCAGTCCCAAGTCTCGAAATTTTACAATTTTGGGTCCGGTCCGGTCCCGTCGAGACTTGGGACTCCGGTCTGAAATTTATAATTTTAGTCTCGGTCCCGATCCGAATTGAAATTTCGAAAATGTCCCGAAGTCCAAGTCACGAAATTACCCAAAATATCCGAAATTACCCGAAAGTCCCAAATTACCAAAATATCCCGAAATTACCCAAAATATCCGAAGTCCCGGCGTCCGAAGTCCGAAATTACGAAAATGTCCCGAAAGTCCGAAATTAAAATTAGATATATTTAAAATCGGGACTTGATTTCAACGGGACTCGGGACTTCCGATCAAAATCAAAATTTCCGGTCCGAACCCGTAAATTTGGGACTCGGGTCCGAATCCGTCGGGACTCGGGTCGGGACGGAATTTCAGTCCGGTCCCAAATTCTCACCCTACTCATGACCGGGGTGAGCATTTGAATTCGATTCGGATTTTGTCTAATCCGAACCGATCCGAAAATTAATTTTGAGTGAGAGAAAATTATCCAACCGAATGAAAAATCAAAAATCAAACCAATTTTTGTTAATTCTTATATATATTTAGATTGAAATTAAAATATTTAAATAAAATATTATTTTTATATATAAATTATATATAGTTGGGATTTTTTGGATTTTAAAATTCAATCGATCCGATCCGATCCGAAAATCCAAATCTTGAAAAATTAAATCGATCCGAAAATTCAAAAATCGAACCGAATTTTAAATTTATGTTTGATTCAAATTGGATATTCAATTTTTAGATTTTTTGTTCACCCCGACTCATTACACATATTTCAAGGTTATAACGGACGCTCCTTTACCATTGGCAACATCGTCGTAAGACCTCGAAACAGTCTGATTCATGACCGCTTTAGCAATGACGGCTATAGTTAAGCGGTATAGATTAATAGGTATGTGGTGTGTGTTCATTGAAATATTTGAGGAGAGAGGAGGACTATGGAAATTGGATGAAATACAAAAGAAGGCGGTTTGATCGAGTTAGATGAATAACATATTTTAAAAATTGCCCTTCAAAAGCTTTTCCATTTTTATGTTAATTAAATGAAAAAATACACAATTTTAACTTAATAATGATTTTGTGATAATTTTTGTATAATGAATTAATAATATCTCAATCAAATCTAATGAATTAATTTTGTAACAATTTTAGTTTAAGTGATTTTTTTCATTAAAAAACACAATTGGCACATGAAATGACATATAGAAAGCACAATGCAGAAACGTCATTGGAAATGACTTACAGACTACATGTTATTTTCGATGTAAATTATGCTTTTCAACGTTCAAAATTCACTTATGACTAAAATTGTCACAAATCAATTCATTATACTTGATTAAAAACATACACCAATAACTTAACATGTTTCGAACATTTTTCGGTAACGAAAAATATATGTATATGTATATGACTTTGATTAAAACTATATATATTTGACACTAATTTTGACCGTAATATAAGTTTAGCTCTTCAAATGGAGTTCCTGTATGTATTTATTTTCAAAACCCAGTTGATTTTACATTTAATTTCGTTTGATTTGTGTAATAGTTTTGAAAATTAAGGATATCAAATTAGCTTGAAATCAACGACATATCCGAATAGATCGAGAAAAAAATGAGAATTAGCATGAAAATTTACATCCTGGAAAAAAATCAACTCGATCGACCCGAATAAAAAATAGCCCGATTACGATTGGACTTTTGAGTTGGCCCCCTAGTTTTTTCAAATTACTTGATTGTCAAATATTATTACTTTGTACATGAATTTGATAATAAAATTTGATGCTTTTAGAATGTATTTTGGTTTTCTCCAACACTTAATTAATAAATTTATAGCTTGAAAACTAAATAAAGTCAATCATTTAAGTTAAAGGTGTGTTACACCACTGTGTGAGGAAACAATGTTGCTGGGCTGTGCCAATCTCAAAAGGGCTCTTGTTGGTGGATGAGCTCTTCGAGAGTTGAAACATAATTTGTCAATATCGAGCAATCTGCGCCAGTTCTTCTGGTTTGCATTGACAAAGTGTCTCAAGTATTCCTCAAGCAAGCTGTTTAATCTCTCGATGCGCCATCTATCCGAGGGTGATAGCTAGGCGAGAGTTGAGATGCGATCCGAGAAGGTTGAAAAGTTCGACCAGAAAAGTCCCGTGAACCGTGAGTCTCGGTCGCTAACAATGTTTTTGGCATGCCCCAATACTTGACAACATGTTTGAAATACTTAATTAATAAATTTCTAGCTTGAAAACTAAATAAAGTCAATCATTTAAGTTAAAGGTGGGTTAAATCATTGCCTCTCCAGAAGTTACTATATTGATTATTATCTAAGTTTTCATTGAAATGATTCTCATTTTTGTTTTAATATGAGATTAAGTGATTTGATCGAGAAACAACATAGTCTATTTTTGTTTACAAGAATTTGGTTATTACAAAAATAACATATATGTTAATTTTTTCGTAAATTTTATAGCCCGACAAACTAGCTTGAAAATCGAAGATTTGGGATTAAGACGAAAATTTATAATTAAAAGATCAGCATAATTAATTTAAATAAAAAGTAATTCGAAATTAAATAATTGACCCAAAATAAAATGGATTGGCCAATTGACATCTCCACAAATAAACTCTTCATCTAATTGCTACGCTTCAAATTCTGCTCAACAACTTTGCGGATATTTTTATAAAACAAAAATTGGTCAACCATTAGAAGCTTTCTCTTATTGACCATTTGCAATTATTGTTTTGTTTTTCGGCCTTTTTTTTCCAAGTAAAATACAAAATATAGGGGTTGGCTGGGAGAAGAGTTCACCTATTCTTTACATATTAATTATAAAAAGTACATATATATTGTCTAGCAAGACCCGAATAATGGGTCGTCATTTGGCAAAACAATATAAACTAGTAAAAATGATTCAAATTATATGAATGTCTATATAAAGATTCTATTTATTTATTTATTTTAATTATTTGAATAATACCATATAAATGAATTTTTGTTAGACATAAATGATTTTTTTGTTAGATACAAGATTAGATATCATATAATGATTTCCCAACTAATATATTACAAATTATTTACTCAGTAATAAAAAATAACTAAACTAGTACAAACTAAATTATATATTTAAAATAAAATGAAAACACAACCCACATTTAGGTGAGACTCACACAAAAATCTTTTATTAAATAGAGTTTTTGGTGTCTCAATTTTGTCATTTAATTAGACCTCAACGGCTACATAAGAGATAACTAAATATGACTAAAAAGACACTACAGTAAAATACAATGATGAAATAAGCTTATAATCGATAGTATGATATATAATATGGCACTTGTCTAAAAATTCAACTCTTAATTTTAACTGTAAAGTAAAAAAACTTTAAATGACTATAATTGGAATTTATTTTATATTCGCATAATTTTATTTTATTTTGATTTAAGAATAATTTAAACCTGTCAGTTTTATTAACAGTCATTAATTTTGTTGAAGCAATCATTAATTAAATTTAATTAATATGTTTCTATTTTAGATAATAGAATTCATGAAAATTAATTAATAGTACAAATATACTAATTTAACTTAATAAAAGACAGTTTACAAATTTATAACTAATGAAATCAACATATTTTCAAATTTAACCCGGCCAACTTTTCCAGTATCTAAATTTTAAAAATAGGAACCAATATATTTCAAAGCTTTTTCTTTTAATGGGAAAAACAGGACGAATGTTAAGATATGATATCGTAGATCTCAATAAGAAAATAGGGATAATATCCCACGTCGAATACTATATATTTATACAATTATCAGTTATATTATAATAAAATGAAACGAGATAAGATTAAGATAAAATGACTTCTGGGAATGGAAGCTATTTCTCATATAATAGGGCATTAACTATTGGGTCCAACTATAAGTTTTAGGGTTGGTCGATTATGATAAGTATAGATGGATTCATGTCTTTTTAACAGTTATTACACCTACTATGGCGTGGATACTTATAAAACATTGTAGGTCTAATTATGTTTATATTAATAATTTTCAATTATCAAATTGAAAATTCTCTTAAATAAGTTAATAGTATAATCGCAATCTATAAATTTCATGAGAGGATGATTATAGAAGAATGTCACCAATTATTATAATAATAATAATTTGTGAGTACGCTGAATAAGGCCATTTTTCCAAAATACAATAACCATGCAATCTACAAATAATAATAATCATAATAATAATAATACTAATGCGAAATGTAGTATGTACTATGTAAGTAAGGTGAAACGTATATATTAACGCGATTAAAATTAATACCGTACAAACAAATTCCCGATTGGTATAAGTATGATACTAACATACTTTTCGAGGAGTGAGAAATAAATGAAGATAAAAAAAGTTTTAACATTTTTAAAGAGAAATAATTATAGTTGCAAAAATAGAGCAAACAAACCAAACTTGAAATGGACCGAAGAGGCATTTTGGTAATTTAAAACAGTGGTCAAATTCAATGAATCTCCACCATCTACTCCAAGAAAATCCCCAAAATTTATAAAAAATAATGAAAATGACCGGGTTCTCTTACACGAATCTATTATGAAAAAGAAAAAGAAAATGATAGAAATAATTTTCTTATTTTCTTTTAAGCGAGAGAAAATAAAAGAGGACAAAATAGGGTGTGGTGGGCGAGCGGCGGGCGCGAATGACAGGTGGTCAGTGACGGCGGCGAACACTTGTTCCTTGGCTATCAAAGCAACCTACGACCACTCAATTGTTTGTTTTCTCCTATACCATGAGTTGTTATAAATTTTGTCAGATACAACATATGGTTTAACTACATTTTTAATAAAATAACGACATGGTCCTAATTATTAACATTGAATACGATATATAATTTTATTTAGTTATAATTCATAGCCCCATTATTTAATGAAGGAGATTCACCTCAATTATACAATGTCACCACTAGTTCAACGAAATTATTTAATACTACATTAACAATTAATTATACTAGTTATAAATTTAAATGCACTGCAAATCTCATCTCGAAAATACCATTTCCATGTAAATATTAGCAAGTTATGCGTTGACATTTATAAAACGAACTTGTCATCTAATAAGAGTAACATTACAAAATTCTATGGAAATAACCTCAAATTTTATATTTTAATGCGAATTCGTTAGCTGTTGGATTTTTGATGCAATTAGTAATTTATCCACCGAGTATAGGATATTTGATGGTGTTAGTGACTTATTAGCTGTAATAGGAAATCCTATAATTAAAGGTGAAATTAAATGAAGAGAAGAGACTAGAGAGGCGTGCGTTGATTGTGGCAAATGAGAATCCAAACAGTAGTCGACCTAATTCTAAGGAATGGACGCCCCAAAATCTAGGAGCTGTCTGTGTCTTTATACGTGAGATGTTTCTCTGCACAACACAAACTATGTCGTCTTGTGTCAATCTCATAATGTCCATACACCACATATGACTTTTTTGTTGGTTTAGTTTGCCATTTTTGGTTTCATTTTGGTGTTTAATAAGATATATGTTAGATGCTATGACTTATGTTATTATATTAAGTGATATCACAAATATACATACATTTATAGAGTATTTATCATTGAAGTGAAAAACGATATTTTATATCAAAGTATAATAGAAAATTTAAATTGGAAGTTACGTGTGTGTATATATATATATATATATATATATATATATAGGGGTTGAATCTATGGTAACTCATCTTTTTGATAACTTGGAAACTATCTAAATACGTATAAAGTTGATGAACAAAATCTATAAAGTTGTGCATAATAAAACATTCTAAAATTGTTGCACAACAAAATAATTTTAGAAAGTTTTCGTTATACCGTTCTATGCATCATCTTTACACTTCTTATGCATATTTCGCAGAGTTCGTAAAAAAGATGTGATTTTCATTTGATCCACTCCTATATATATATGAAGGTTAAAGTAAAACCATTTTATCGTGAGAACTAAAAATGATGAATTATTTATGAAAATTGATGAATCCGTTGGGAAAGTTCTCGAATCCAAAATATCAAATTTTCGTCCCTAATGAAATTTGAACCCGGATGAAAAGTTCGATGTGAAAAGTTGATGAATCCGTCGGGAAAGTTACTGAATCCAAAAAATAGAATTTTCTTCCCTAATGGAATTTGAAGCTGAGTGAAAAAAATTTGATTTTTGATTCAATAACATTTTCAGCGGATTCATCAATTTTCATAGCAAATTCATTTGGTTCTTAGTTTTAAGATAAAAATTATTCTTATTTGAACATATCTCTCTCTCTTTATATATATATATATATATATATATATATTCATATTTGCTAATTTAAATATGTTTAGATGAAGAGCATGTTGAAGTCATTGACTTTACAATATATAGGGAATGTATCAAGTAAAAATATGTTTTTCAATAAGAACTTGAGAACCAATGCACTTTACAAATAAAATTAATACACTTTATGTATAGAGTTATTGTACTATGAAATATTGATGATAATGTTGTCTTTTACCGGAACTCAAAAATGCATTAACTTTATACTTAAAGTGTATTAACTTTGTAAGTAAAATACATTGATTCTCGATTCTTACGGAAAAATAATTTTTCATTATAATTCAAATATATATATATATATATATATATATATATATATAAAAGCTACGGCTTTTAAAGTCCAAGTTTTAAATGCTCTGGCATTTTACTTTTCTGAACAGATGGTGTACTCTAACGTGTAAAATGATAGAGTGTGATAGAGTGATAACGTGTAAAATGATAGAGTGTGATAGAGTGCATTATTGTACGCATTAAGCATTATCAATAGATAGGTGGATAGGTGTAAAGTTTTAGCTTTGCTTTTTTAGGTTTTAGGTCTTCTTTGAATAGTGTGCAAATAGTTGTTGCACCATATAATGTTGGTTATATTTTGCCTATAAATAGGCATGGTAATTCATAATCAGAAATAACCAACGACGAGAGAATTCAATAAAAAATCCTTTGCATTCTCAACCACCATGAGTTTCTAATCTTCTTGTCTTCTTACTCCTATAACCGATAAGCAAATTCTATACACATCCTTGAGAGCTAAATAATATATCCCAACATAAAAAAATAAAATAAAAAATCCCTTCACTTCCGCTGAACATATTTTCTGGAAACGAAGGCTCCGTCCCTGTTTTCTTCATAAAAAGAGTTCCGTGTGAGCTCTATAGGTATTATTTCTATTTCCTTTCTTTTTGTGGTTTAATGTGTAACCCGAAAAAACACACCCTACCCCCCATTTGCTATATATATATATATAAATATATATTCAAATCAAGTGCTGGAAATAACAAAACATCTACACAAATATGAAATTTTGGTTTTATTTTTTTAAATTATCATATATTTTCTTAGATTCTAAAAAATAAATAATTGTATTCAACAAGATATGAGGGGAATAACATTTTGCCTCTTTTTGTGTTAGGTCTCTGATTGGTTGTCTGTACGGCAATGGTAAGTATTTGCAAAGGGGTTGTCGTGTCCTCGGGGATTATGTGTGGCAAAAAAGCAGTAATATCACATAAACATTTTATTGTTGTTAGGCAAAAACATAGAATAAAAGGTTTGGTATGAACAAGATTGACCTTCCATCGATAGAAAATAAAATAAACAAATAAAACAAGAACAAAATAAACACGTGGGAAAAATAGAATAAAGGCACCGATCTCGTGGAAGTATATATACTCGACTTGATTATGTGAATATCGTGTTGATCCATTTATCAGTTTTAATCCAAGACATGTGGAATATCACTCATGTACTCATAGCTTATATCTCTATAAATCATATGAGTGTTGATTAGAACGACCTTATTATCCTTAGGCTTCAAGAAATTGCACTAACCCCCAAAAGTCAAAAAGATTATGATTCCTACAAAAGTTACTAAACTCTCTCAGCCATCTAACACTTTTTTATATAATGAACTCTTATTTTTCATTATTCCCTCAAACCCTTTCGGTCATCTAAGAAAACAACTGTACATGTTTAGAAGATGATCAACAATCCAGCATGATAAAAACACCAAGAGTTATAAACATGCAATGAAAGATAGCATGACATCTATCACAATATCACATAATCATTAACCAAGTATCATACAACCCTAGAACCAGCTAGAGATCTAACTACTCATAGTGAAAACAAAAGATAAGTAAAACACAAATGAAAGCATAAATAACAAGGAAAGTAAATGTGCTAAAATGTAAAGATGAACTTTAAAGGAAAACTTGATTTGAATTTGAATGTAATGTAAATAAATAATAATGTAAAGGAACACAATAAAAACTGAATTTAAAACTAAGCTAAACTAAAAATTAGGACAAAGAAAGAGAAGTTAACTCTAACTAACCGAACTCTATTACAAGGGAACATCTTCACTATTTAGAGGAGGCAAAGAGAGGGGTAAACTGGTCTTTTGCGGCTCTTAGGGTTGAAGGACATTTTCGTCAGTCATGAAGGGCATATTTGTCCTTTTATATCAGCGTGGACCACCGACAACTGTGCAGAGACTTGTGCTTGGAGGACGATGATCCGCCAATCTGCATTGTTCTGGCTTTTGTTAGGATGACTCTGTACGACCCAATGAGAAATGAGTATGTAGTCGACATTCTGGACGTATTTTCTGCATGGACGAACGAGGGATCAACGTGTGGTGTTTGTCGACTTTGCTTTTTGTGCTTGCAACAGTGTACATGGTCTAAAAGTCAAACACTTATCCATAAGTTAACTCTGTGTTTTCTCAATTGGGCATCTTGGCTATTGTTCATCAACATGGGTTGGGTCTATGATAGCTCAACACTTCGCCAAATTTCAGAGTCCGTCTTTATTCATCATGATGGAATGGTATTGTTCATCAACAAGCTCTTTCAGTTTGGCAGTTCATTCTGATAGACTTCCGCTGACTCATCAGTTGGGTCAATCATACTAATGACAGTATGACTCTTCAGTTTGGTTGAGAAATCTTCAGTATGCTGTTGTCACTAGTTTGGCTGACCAATTAGTTGTTGTTACCAGTTTGGTGACGAATCTTGACTGTTGGTTCTCATTCTATCGCGATTGGAAGGCTTCAGTTTCACTCTTATTTATTAGCACCAGTTACCAGCTTTGACTTATTGTGTCAGCTTTGACTTTGGGGAGCCAGCGTTAACTTTTCCTTTTCTTACCGACTCTTCCCAGTTCCAATTTTCGATGCCAGTTTCGACTTCTTTCCGGTCAGCGCTAAGGCTAAACAACAACTTCATGCTATTTTTACTTCCAAAACACGTAAAACTATATAAAAGACTCAAAACAATACCCAAGCATGATATCTTCACAAAATACTAAAATTATACTATAAATATAAGACCTGCGTATAAATACTGGTGAAATAAGATATCAAAACTGGGGAAAAATAATACAAAACTGGGGTTATCAGTCTCACCCATCATGTGATAGATAAAAACATATGGACAGACGATGAGTTACAATGGAAACCTAATTTTCCTAATAAATTTTCCAAAATACCACAATTTCTAATAAACGATTTTTTGAAATCATGGACCTTGGATACAATTTTCCCATTGAAATTCGTAACGACGAATGATATCTCAATTATTAATATTTAGGGTAAAATAACGAAAAGCCATAATCTTTATACACAATTGCAGTTTTTACAAATTTTTAAAGCATTTCAATCATAATATTATTTTTTAATACTTAAGAAATCTACCATCGCTATTTTAGGTGCACTTTGAATAAACTCTCACTTAATCAATAAGAATTACAACAAAATAGCGGTGCACTTTGAATAAACTCTCACTCCAATTACAATTACAAGTACCTGCCTTTTAATCAATAAGAATTACATCATTTTCTATGGCAAATACAATATTATCATATCATCAATGCACAGATAAATACCTAGCTATGGGTAGGTCATGATTCCTCAAAATTTGCCATAAGGGTTTTGCTCCAACAGAAGTATTCAAATCTCGAAGTAGTCAATTTGGGACAAAAATTGGGCTATCAGTGGTTTTAATCCAATATACCAGTATTTTATGGCCCACTAATGTTGATACATAAAAGCCCATAAAATTATTAAAGCCCAATTAAAAACAATTGTATTCCTTCAAAAATAGCTTCGACTTTTCTTACCCGGCAAAATATATGCTTGTATCCTAGTATTTAACAGCGCAGAGAGCGAGCGAAAGAGAGAGCATGTAATATTAAATTATGAAATAATCACGTAGATTTTTATGTACTTTTTATAGAATATTTATTATAAATAATCTTAAAGATATGTTGGAAGTTGGGAGTAAAATAGGTCTAAAATGTATTAATTTGAATTTCATTGACGTCTTGTTTTTTAAGTCGAATTCAAAACCTACCAATATCATTGCCTAATTAGTATGGTTTGAAGGTAATACATAAACGAAGTTTATCTAAAAAATGGTAGTAACGACTGTTTTCCCACATAAAAAAGGCAAAGAGAATAGAATTTAAATAAAAGATCCAATATTTTCATGGGTGAAACAATTTATTTTTTGAATTTATGAAGAACTCGCAGTCGTTATTTTCGGTGTGCATTGGATAAACCTCACTTACATGTGCAATAGCTTATATCACACTTAAAAAACTAAATACGACAAACTAGACCTATTGAATAAAAAATGTGAAACATAAATATCTATTAGTTATATAATTCATTACAAATTCCTATTACCTCATCCATCTGCAATCCTACGTGGCATCATAAGAGTTTTGTATTTTTTATTTTCTAAATTATTGATTTTATGTCTTTTTAATTCCAAATAATAATCCATAACACAAAATAAATCATTATAATAAAAGTTGTATTGACGTTACAATTCTTATAATACGCAAGTAATTTATTGCAATTAATGAAAGAAATTAAGGTTTCCAATGAGCTATTATTATAATAGTATTGAAGATTGTGTTTGTGTATGGTTTATTTTGCTCGAAAATTTAGAATAAAAAGTCCTTAAAATTGCATATAGGATTGATGATCAATGTGGTGTCTCTAATATATTATATAGAAATTTAGATAGATAATTTAATAATCAGTGAGTTGAGAATAAATTGTATAATCATTAGAGTTAAGATCGTATAACATGAATATAGTTGGAAGTAATAGTTTCTTATTTTAATACTTATTTTGAAATTTCTATCAAAAAACAATTATAGTGAAATACGCATTCAATGAACTAGGGTTACCATTTTTAGTGATTATTCATACGTTATGATACATACACAAAACTGTCAATACATTTGTGTGATAAAATTATATTTTCTCTTTTAATTTATCTAATTCGTTATTTATTTACATTCTCATCTTCTTCTTTTTTAATTCCAATAATGACATTTATCTTCCTATGAATTATGCATCGACTTTTTATGAGATTCACCAAATGAAAACTTGTATAAAAAGAAATTTATATTCTTTCAATCATAATTTATATTTTAATTGAAAGAGTGGTTGAACTTAATATTATTTGAACTACGTCTTCAATTTAATTTGCCGATTTTTTGGGCTAAATTATAAATTTATTAATATAATCTAGCCATAAATGAGATATTTGGTATAGTTTTTTAAAATGAAAGTTGAATTTCACATAGATTTTTTCATGAGACTTCATTAATTAAATTATAAATAAAATGATACAATTTAAATCTCAAATCCATTTTTACGAGTCTTCATAAACTCAAAATATAAATAACAAAAATTTGAATCTCACATTGACTTTTCACGAGCCTTCACAAAATAATAATAATAATAATAAGAAGAAGAAGAAGAAGAAGAAGAAGAAGAAGAAGAAGAAGAAGAAATACTTGAATCTTATATTGATTTTCGACCCCTTCTCTTTACCTTTCTCGTCCCCTAGGACCCCTACCTTTGCTGGCTCACACAAGGAGCAATTGTGACTGATCCTGGATAGATGGCTCGTGCACAGATTTACGTTCAATAATTCCAGGGGCTTTCACTTCAACACGTCTAATGAAAATCTATATAAAATAATATTTGAATCCTACACTGATATTTTAAAATATATTTTGTATTACACATTATTTTTTATGAGACTTTAGCCATTCATAGCCTAAATAAAATGATATATTTAATTAATCGATTTAGAAAGGATACCGGTATATACATTCTAGATGGGTCCGAACCTTATCGACATGTATGCGTGGAATTTTTTTCATTTTTAAGTCTTTTGTTATTTATAAGTGATAAGGGGGTATTACTAAACATGTTTGTGAAAAAAATACGTAACTAGCATATATTTTTATAATATTTATTATTAACGTTTACTCTATAATATTCAAGTCTATTGAGACAAATAACCAATTATAATAATAATTTATATTTAATATTTAGATATTTTATAAATTTAAATAGGTTTGGTTAATTAACACGCATTAGTATACATGTCTGGGATGAAAATGTGTAATAAAATTATTTTTTATGAAGATTTGGGATGGGTAAGAGGATATAAATCTAAACGAGTTTGAATATTAATTGATATGCTCACGTAAAATTTTCTTCATTTTTAACCTTTTGTTATGTCATTATTAATGTCTTGGAATCTTCATGTTATTATTTACGATCAATTATTATAAAAACTTATATGAATTTGAGATAATAATTGGTATTAAATAACTTTTTAATCAATTTTATGATTGGAACGAGTATATACATTTTAGTCAGGTTACGACGATTAAATTATAATCTTATCATTTATGATTATTAGTGTGCTCCGCTACGATCAACTATTTTGGGTAGCTGAACCATAGCTTCAATTTTTTGCTTCATCATCATGCTCCGCTACGCTACTTTGGGTGATTAAACTTTAGCCAAATATGAAGTTATTTTTCAAATATCTACTTAAAAGTTATAACGTAAAGTGATTCCATGTCATATATATCCGATTTAAACGTATTGTCTTGATTAAGAAGTGTTTCATTTATTATAACCATATACATAATATAAAGTGATTTTTTATCGAAACTCGATAGGTTATACACTAGTTTACTAAATAGTGAGATAGTACTAAGAATTTTCATTTATAAATGGTGTGGCTAAACCCTTAAATGGCAATATCCCTCCCAAGTTTTTAGTTGAAAATTGAGGATAATAATAAAGTAAGCAAATAAATAATTATGGAAATTTGAAAAAAAGGGGAGTGGTTGCTGAGAATTCGGGATTGTGGGTGCTATAAATTAGGATCCTTGAAAACCTCCGTCCTCAGCTTTTCTTCTCTTCTTCAACCATTATATAAACCTCGCCTTCAACCTATATTTTCTCTTTCTAAGTATTCTTCTTTCTATAAATTCGTATATTAATAGATGCACCGTGCACGTGTTTGTGTACATCGACCGCCCCGATTAATCCGAAGCTGTTAAACCCTAATCCTATTCGGAATCTTATTACCCAAGCTTGGCGATTGTACACCTCATTGTTGAATCTCTACTCAAAACCCAAGCTCTATAATCAAAAATCTCTTTAATCAAAGGTACGGAGGTTTTGTTCGTTCGATCAATTCGATAAGGGAGATGAGAAATTGAATTTACTGGTAGTCTTCCG
This sequence comes from Salvia rosmarinus, assembly GCA_036937905.1. NCBI lineage: Eukaryota > Viridiplantae > Streptophyta > Magnoliopsida > Lamiales > Lamiaceae > Salvia > Salvia rosmarinus. The sequence continues at coordinate 11,842,068 of CM072817.1, read as the reverse complement.
CTGTCGAGACTTAGAACTAAGTTGCGGGATTGGGATTTGTGGGTTTTTCAGTTTTTGAAGTTCTGATTCTAGGGTTTAGGGTTTTTGGCGAGTAATGGATGATCTCGAAAAGGCAATTCTGATAAGCTTTGATGAATCCGGTACTATTAATTCGCTAATAAAATTACAAGCAGCTGCCTTTATTCAGCAAGTTAAAGACACACCGTCAATCTGTAGCATATGTATAGAAAAGTTTTGTGTCTCGAATTTTGTGGAGGTTAAGTTTTGGTGTTTGCAGTGCCTCCATGAGATTCTTCGAGTTAGGTACTCTTCAATGTCGCTGGAGGAGAAGGATTTGATTCGGAAATCTGTGTTCTCGATGGCTTGTGGTGAACCTGTCCATGCTAATGACACTAATTCAGTGATGATTTTTGAGAGCCCGTCATTTGTAAAGAATAAGCTTGCTCAGGTTGTTGTAGCATTGATCAGTTATGAGTATCCGGAGATCTGGCCATCTGTTTTTGTTGATTTCTTGCATAAATTAAGTAAAGGAGCTGCTGTAATAGATATGTTTTGTCGGGTTTTGAATCTGATGGATGATGAATTAATTAGCTTGGACTATCCACGTAGTGGGGATGATGTGGCTATCGCGGGGAGGATTAAGGATGCAATGAGAGCGCAATGTGTGCCTCAGATGGTTAGAGGCTGGTACGACATTGTTTTGATGTATAAGAATTCAGACCCGGACCTATGTTCTAGTGTTTTGAACTCTATGAGGAAGTATGTTTCGTGGATTGACATAGGGTTGATAGCCAATGATGCATTCACTCAGTTACTCTTTGAACTTATGTTGGTGGATGGGTTACCAGATCAGCTTCGAGCTGCTGCATCTGGTGCTGTTCTCGCAGTGGTGTCAAAAAGGATGGATGCTAAATCAAAGCTTTCTCTTTTGCAAAGCCTTCAGATATCTAGGGTTTTTAGGTTGGTTACAGATGATAGTGGCTCAGAGTTGGTTTCTGGTGTGGCTTCGTTGCTCACTGGGTATGCAACTGAAGTTTTGGAATGTTCGAAGCATTTGAAGCCAGAGGATGGTAAAGAAGTTTCATTAGAACTTCTAAATGAGGTTTTGCCATCCGTGTTCAATATCATCCAGAATGGTGAAGTTGATTCAGCATTCAGCATTCTGCACTTTCTCTCAGTTTATGTTGGCACAATGAAGAGCCATTCCACATTGACAGACATGCAGCTGCTTCATTTGGGCCAAATATTGAAGTGATCCAATTCAGATTCAGTTTGATCCCATGTATCGAAATAATCTGGACATATTGGACAAGATTGGGCAGCAAGAAGCAGATAGGATGGTGGAGTTTGGAAGGATTTATTTGTATTGATCCGAAATGTAGGTCGTGTAGCACCGGATCTGACTCAGGTATTCATAAAAAACTCACTGGGCAATTCTATGTCATCCTCAGAAGATAGAAATGTTGAAGAAGTTGAGGCTTCTCTTTCCTTATTTTATGTACTCGGAGAATCATTAAGCGATGATGCTATGAGGACCGGTAGTGGTCTACTTGGTGAATTGATACCTATGCTGTTATCAACGCGATTTCCTTGCCACTCCAATAGACTTGTTGCACATGTGTATTTGGATACAATAACAAGATATGTGAAGTTTGTATCAGAGAATACACAATATGTTCCTATCACATTGCATGCCTTTCTTGATGAGAGGTATACACCATCCAAATGTCAATGTCAGCAGGAGGCGAGTTATCTCTTCATGAGGGTTGTGAAATTGCTAAAAGCAAAGCTTGTGCCTTATATTGAGACAATTTTGCAGGTAGCAGTTCAACTTCCTAACTTTGTTATTTGTTTGGGCAGTATATACTTTAAAAGATGCTGCTATATTGTGCTATCTCTGACACCTCTTATGCACATCAAATATCAGAGCCTACAGGATAAAGTTGCCCAATTTACAAGAATGGGAAGGGTCTCAAACGATGTTTCAGTATCTGAAGATGGAAGTCACATTTTTGAGGTCAGTTTTATACATAGAGATCTTTGATTCAACAAGATAGTTGACGCTGTTATCTAATTTTATCTTTTGTTCTCTTAGGCAATTGGCTTGTTAATAGGGATGGAAGATGTACCCCTTGAGAAGCAATATGATTATCTCTCTTCACTGCTGACTCCCCTTTGCCGGCAGGTCAAAATTGGCATATGATAGTATCTTTTCTTTCTTTAAGTTACAATGGGGTTTTGTAGGGAACTTTGGTGGAGAAGGCTTTTTACCTTTTCTGGATCCTGAGTATGGTGGAAAAACCAAGCTAATTGCAATTTTATGCTTTTGCAGGTTGAGGTGGCACTCTTAAATGCTAAGCCTCAAAATCCTGAAGAGTCTCTTCTGCAGATTGAAAACATGCAGCAAATAGTTATGGCTATTAATGCTCTTAGCAAGGTTTTCATCGATATTTCAAGTTACTCAATTCATATTGTGCATTCTAGTGTTTTTAGTCTATTTCTTTTCATGATTATAGGGTGCAGGCTTTGTCTCATTTTTCCATTTGGATTGGTTCAAGTAAATTAGTTTAGGGCGATAAAATATGCCCAAGGATGTGACATTCTTGACAACATATATTTTTGCTTAATTTGCTACAATAAAACATACTTTGTGACTATCTGGGAAGTTTGTTTGCATTCTTTTGATTTCAGGTCTGCATAGATATGATTGTACAGTTTGTACTAACTATTTAATACAAATATTTACTACAAACTTATGACTTTTGTGTTATTAGGGCTTCAGTCAGCGTCTGGTAACTACTACCCGACCTGGAATTGGTCTCATGTTCAAAAAGGTAATTTCAAGTGAACTAGTAAGTTATGAATTGCCTATTCTTCTTATTTACTTGATTTAGTTCTCATGTGGTGAGATTAAAATTTGTTGGAGAAATGGCAAGTTACTATTTTCATAGTATTGTGTAATGTGTATTAACCATCAGCTGGCTTTCTCCCTTGTTCTCAGTGCCTCCCTCCCCCTCTTTTTTTCTCCTTTCATTCTCTCACGACATAGATAATAGATTATAGGTAAATAATAGAGCTGTTACAGATGTATTCATTCACCTTTGCTCCCTCATTTTCTCTTCATCCTTTTCATTTAGTTCGTATACTTCTATGCTTCTCTCGAAGCTAGAAGCAGACAATTGTACGAATGTTTCTGTATTCTGGTCGTGTGAAGTTACTAGTTGCAGTATGTCTCGATTAATGTGTACATTCTGATGATTTATTATTTATTCTAGACTTTGGATATTCTCCTGCAAATTCTTGTTGTCTTCCCAAAGGTAGAACCCCTGCGAAGTAAGGTAAGAACTCCAGATCTCTCCACTTGATTGCCATATTTGAAGCTCTATCTAACAACACATTGTGTTTAGGTTACCTCTTTCATTCATCGTATGGTGGACACTCTAGGACCTTCCATATTTCCTTATCTTCCGAATGCAATGGGCCAGTTGCTAATAGAAAGTGAGGTATAAAGATTTGCCTCTTAATCATTTCTCTAAATCTTATATTTATTTTACTATTTTTAATATATGTACTGAACTTCGTATGGGGATGTAACGGTCAGTTAGTGATAAAAGTTATGCTGAGTTCTATGTTCATATGTTCTGAAATAAAGGTACCCTTTTGCCTTAGTGTTTTGGACTTTCTGATGTTTCCATGATTATATGTTGTTGATGATTTTGCATTTGCAGCTACATATTCAGCTGAATGGGCTGAGTGCATGTTTGATCATCAGGCTTGTATGGTTCAAAGACATTTCTATTTTATGAAAACTATATAGAGTATAATCTCAACTAGGGTATATGGTCATATGTTTTCCTTCAGCCTCATTAAGTTCTTTCTAATTTGAGGTTGGGGCTAATAAATAAACTTACCTAAGTTAATAGTGATGATGTCTATGGTATTGTTATATGCATGATCCATATATTCTATTTTCCATTGTGTTGTCTATGTTGTAAAGTGATGACATCAATCTTTACAATGCTTGATTGCAGCCAAAGGAATTGGTGGGTTTTCTTGTACTGCTTAATCAGCTCATCTGCAAATTTGGTGCTGAAGTCCGCGACATCTTGGAAGCTGTATACCCTGTTATTGCTAGTAGGGCATTCAGTATTCTCCCAAGGGATGATATTCAGTCAGGGCCAGGCAGCTGTGGTGAGGTATGTGAACTAGTTCTTGATGTTATTTGAGTTGATAAGATGGAAAAATTCCATTACCTGGGGTGTGCAGCAAGATCTAAGATGGGCTTAATCTTAAGTTAACACATGGTAAAATTGAAGCATCTCGAAGCAGATAAGCAATTGGACAACATTGATGAGTATTATATACCCTATCTTGCCTGGAAGCTTGAAATTTGTGAATACAACTTTAATCGTAGTGCCCAGGAAAGTAAACGTGGAGCATAACCTTATAACTTCCATTTAGGTTTGTCTTTAGGTGTTTGAATTGCTCGTTCAGTTTCTTGTGTGGAAATATGTCTGTGGCATAACCTTATAACTTCCATTTAGGTTTATCTTTAGGTGTTTGAATTTGTTGTTCAGTTTCTTGTGTGGAAAAGAAATATGTCTGTGGCCTTTTCACAAAATTTGCTTTGGTTCTTTTATCTTATTCAATAGCTGGCTGAACGGCCTGCCTGAATTTCACCATTTCAGTGGCAATTGTAGCTTTATTAGATATGCATTAAGGCCAATGTATCAGTTAGGCTGAAGTCTCCTTCTAATGCAAATCTCGCCATTTCAGCTCACAATCAACTGTTTTTTGAATCTTATATGCAATTTTGTCTCAGGAAATCCGTGAATTGCAAGAGCTTCAGAAAACTGTCTTTATATTTTTGAATGTTATTGCTACACATGAGCTTTCATTGGTCTTCCTATCCCCTAAAAGTAGTCCACACCTGGATTTGATGATGCAGTTGCTGTTATATAATTGTTGTAATCATAAGGATATCCTTATTAGAAAGGTATGCTACCTAATCCTTGCATTTCATGGAATTGCTTACAATACAAGCTTAGTGCAATGTGCTCTGATGTAGTGTTTGATAAGTAAACTTTGCATATCTTTCAGGCATGTGTTCAAGTATTCATTAGGCTAATCAAAGATTGGTGCGCTGGTCCTTATGGCAAAGAAACGGTATCATACTTGGAATACTTCTGAATTATGCACTGCAATCTATTCAAAATACTGACTGTAGGTCTATTTTTCAGGTGCCTGGTTTTCAGAGGTTCATAATCGAGACATTTGCAGTCAACTGTTGCTTGTACAGTGTGCTGGATAAATCCTTTGAGTTTCGTGATGCAAATACTGTAAGCTCATTCTTCAGATCAGAAATTATTTTACACATGTATGATTTATCAAAACTTTTTACCATTATACGACACATATAAAAGGATATATATATAAAGAGGATTGTTACTCTATACACTGAGGATAACCTCCACGAGCACCTACTGCTATGATGCCACGTGAGCTCTCATTTCATTGAAAAAGATTTCTTCCTATATTCCCATAAAGATGTTCGGAATTCTATCAACATTAAAATGAGTGTTTATATGGGATCCCAAAATGTAGGCACTCATGCTAAGTTTGTAGGGCAACACTAGGCTTAGTTGAATTTGTATGTTGCCTAATTTCTCAAATCTCAATGCCCTACTGCATAAACCATATATATTCTCTTTATTGGTGTTTGATGCTCTGCTTTTCATTGTGTTTTCTTCTTCTATTTGTCCTTTGCCATGCCTAATAAACATATTCATTTTTCTTCTTGTGGCCTTTTCTGACAGGTCCTCTTGTTTGGTGAAATAGTAACAGCCCAAAAGGTCATGTATGAGAAATTTGGCAATGATTTTCTTCTTCATTTTGTATCCAAGTGCTTTCCAAGTATTCATTGCCCTCAAGATTTGGCAGAACAGTATTGTCAAAAGCTTCAGGTACTATCTAATGCTTTCAAGATTTTTCTGGTTGTGCTTCCAAATAAAATTGAAATAGAATTATTTTTCAGGTCCTTCATAATTGAATATGCATCATAAGCTCTATATCATCTTTTATTTTGTTTTTTATTTTATTTTTGAGTTGGTATGGGGGATTGGGATTCATATCCAGTCTCTCATCCACATAGAGGGGATGAATACCACTATGCTACAAGGCTTGTGGTTTCTGCTCTAAAGCATCCGACTGGATTTAAAAATTCTTTGATGGAAGTGAAACCTATGCTAGTTAAACTTACATGGAGCCATGTAGACTTAAGATAATTCTCGATTTCTAAAAGACAGTTAATTAATTCAGCAATCTTAGCCATGCCCACAGAGATAGAAATTCAACCGAATGAGATTAGAGTATTACTGTAACTTGTCCATGGCAAAATTAGTATATTACTTAACTAGAGGTTACTTATGGAGCTAAATTTTATTTGGTGTGTGGGTGTGTGTGCTTGAATATCGACCAAACTGTATTAGGCAGCCTGATGATTTGATTTGACGTTGTGTTTGTTATAGGGCAATGACTTCAAGGCACTAAAATCCTTCTACCAATCCCTAATACAGAGGTTGAGACCATTACAAAATGGCAGCTTGGTTTTCAGATAACAAAATGTCCCGTATTCTTTCTGGCTCCTTGTTGTTGTAAAGATCTAATGTTACAGCTTTCACTGTTCAATATTTATTCCTCAAAAAGGTTCGTCCCTATTACTTTTCTTGTGTCAGTGTGACAAGCTCTTACATTGTTGCACCTACTTAATTTCCTGAAATTTGCAGGTCTCTTTGTGTAAATATCATTCGTTTGGTCACCATGGATGGTGGAGATCCATGGATGTTAGTTATTTCCATGTGATATCAGTGGATGTTCATTATTTCCACGTGACATCAGTTTTGTTTTGTTCTGCGTCATTTGGTAGAGAGTATCAGCAAACAACACACTCAAGAAGGCGATGACTCTGGACCTCAGGTTCTGTGTTCCATATAATGAGGAAATAGTAGATTCGGTTTTAAAACTCTACATTCCTTTACTTTCTTTCCCAGTTCCTGAGGGGGCAAGTGGGAAAATTAGCAGATTTTGTTTTCATCAAGATGTTTCCTAGACCACTGTCCAGTTACGTGAGCTTCATTTCATTCATTAATTTCATACGAATTGACCCCATAAGTTATCGGATCGAGCTGCTTTACACTATGCTCATTTCTTCTTGCGGAGTGTGAATGAGGTTGTTGCCAGTGCTGAATCTTTGCATATCTAGTGTTCAGTAATCGTGTGATTGATTGTTATCCAATCCCTGATATTATTGGGATCATACTCGTAGAAATCTAGTTAATTCTTTCTCCATGTAGATGTTGGCTTGCATTTTCTTGGACATGATTTTGAAAAAAATAAAATTAAAAATCTTGTCAGAATTTTACTTTAGTCTGACGCAGGAAGGTTTATAATTTATTTGCATATATTGTACATAATGAATCGACGCAGGAAAGGTTGTAACTTTGAATAGGGGTCACTTGTGACTTTGTCTGCGTTAGGATGAGTATAATCGGAATCCAAAAGTCGAATCGAATGGTTTTGGTCTGTATTGGTTTGGTAAAACATCACAGCATATAAGCGCAACTCTCAATTCCTAAACGTAAACGAGACCCTAGCAGGCTAGCAACCTCGTCTTCGCCGCCTTTCTTCTCCTCACTGCAGCGCTACTGTTTCTCGTTAGCCCAGATAATCTATTAATTTCAGCCTGAAAGGATTTGATGATGGATCTTTGAATATTTTACACTGGCGGCGCTAATATTTATCTCGCGCAGATTTAATGAACTGTTTGCTTCTATCATTTTATTGCTCTTTTTTTTTTAATTTTTTTTATTATCTACGTAAATTGCGGATGTCGATTATCTGACGAGCCATGTAATTATTTGAGCGTCGGAAGCTTAGAGGAGGGTATTAAATGAAAAATTATGAAGCTTTAGAATTTTTAATAACAATATATAATATTGTGACACGTCTAAATATTGAGATATAATTTGTTAATATCCATGTTTAATTACACGCTGTCGACCCGTGCTGGCTTGTGCATTGTATGATTTAAATTGAGGTTTTTTTGAGAGCGTGTATAATTTCAGGCGATGGTGCGTATTTTTTGCAGTTATCCAATATGAAGATGTTTTGAATAGTTTTATGATTATAATTAATAAATATTAATAAAGCACGTGACGGAAATATTAAATTTGTTCCATTCATGTGAAATAATTTATTATCCAAATTTTGATTTTAATTTCCTAACTATTATTTAAATTTTGTCCTCTTGGGAAGGCCTACTTGACAATGGACATAGGTGTATTCTTGAAGTTAAGAATCAAAGGCTCGAATCTTTAAATTAGTCATATGACATATATCTAATTTTTCAAGTATGATATTCATCTGTCCTATATAATTTACAGATAATTACACATAAATTTACTAATACACATCTAAAGTAGAAACTGCAGATTTCTATAGACAAATAAAATACTTATAATGTTGATATAAAGTAAAGTGATCGTACAACTGTTTGTAATGTGGCGGAGTAACAAGGACTACTATCATACTGTATTTTCACGTAAAAACAATAATTTGTAATTAAAATGTAAACTCTAATCGCTTGGATTGGCACCGGAATAAATAATGATTGCTGCAACTTGTTTTGAAAATGCATTTTAGAAAGATATTGTATTTTAGAAAGATATAGCTATTCGTTACAAATATTGTGATCTAAAATCAATTTTTTATTCTTATAATTTCAAATGGAGCTTTAGATTATTGACTTCTTTGATTCAACTAGGCATAGGTATAATTACATAATTTAAATTAATAAATTGTTACGGCTGCTCGACGTATTTATGAGAAAATGCAATCGAATCATCGGAATAAAAATTATAACTTGCGACATTTTTCTTCTTATAAAGTTTACAAGAAAAAGAAATCAATGGATCAAGAATTTGGTAAACTATGACTTCGATTTTTCTATTGCAATGGCCAACTAGGAAACATCTTAAGCCACCTCAAAGATAAATCTGCTTAAGATAGTCCACTATTAGGTAGGACTGGCAATTCGTGTGTGTCAGATCGTTATCGTGTCGACACGATAACGATACGACACGATAAGGCCAAACACGAACACGATCCGTTAAGGATCTGTCCGACACGGACACAACACGAGCACGACACGAACGCATATGACACGATTTTTTTCGTATTGACCCGACATGATAATGACACGACCCGACACGATAAATTTAAATCAAAATTAGAAAATAAATTAATAAAAGAAATAAAAATATATAAAATATAATTATCTTAATATTAAATATATATAAGTATTATCGAATTATATGAAAATGACATGATCCGACACGAATACGAATGTAACACGAAAATTATCGGGTTACACGAACACGATACGGATCCGACACGAACACGATACCAAATTATCGTGACCTTATCGTGTCGACACGATAAGGATACAGACACGATAAGACTGAACACTAACTCGTTAATTTCGTGCGTGTTCGTGTCTTGTTCTCGTATCGTATCGAAAATTGACAGCCCTACTATGAGGTAGATTCTTGTGATTATATCTATATATGTAGACATCAATATATATTTTTTCGATATAAATGATTTTTTTTAATAATAATTGACATTTTGAACGTCTACACATGAATTTTTGTATTCCACTCTACGTTTTTTCTCACCTAGCTACCTATGCAGCTATAATAAAGTCGTTTTAACTTATAAAGGATATTATTATATTCAAGGATGAGTCGAATTTTTTCTGAGGCCCAATTAATTATAATTTTAAAGATAATAAAATAAAATTATAAAATAATAATTATTTAATAATATAATGAGTTTATTGTAATCCTTTTAAAAATTTGATTGTTAATATTAATTCACATATAAAACTTTATTATTTGCATATATCTTTTATTTTATCGATATAAAATAAATTATAGAAAAAGAAAAAAAATAGCATTTTATCAACATAAAACAAATTATAGAAAAAGTATAAAGGAAAGAAAGAAAAAGAAAATAAAATAAAATAAGTATAGAAAAAAGAAAAAAGAAAATATGTAACTAAAAGGAATCGAACCAAGATCTCTTAAATGAGAGATAAAAATCCTAACTCATTAGACTACAATAGATTAGTTATTAAATGTTAAATATTTATAGAGAGCACACATGTTTAGCTAAGAATTAATTCACATATTATTATTTGCATATATATTTTATTTTATCAATATAAAACAAATTATATAAGAAAGAAAAAAGGAAAAAAGATCACAAAATAAAGAGAAGAAATAGAATAGAGAGAGAGGGAGAAAACACAAACCAAAAGGAAAGAAACAGAGAAGGAAAAAAAGAAAGAGAGGAAAAAAGAAAGAGAGATAGAAAAAAAGGAAAGAGAAAAAAAGAAGAGAAAGAGAGAAAAGAAAAAAACAAGGAAATAAAAAAAAGAAGAAAAGAAAGAAAAGAAACGAGAAAGAGAGAGAAAAAAAGAAGAAAAAAAAAGAGAGAAAAGATGCGACGCTGAGTATCGAACTCGGCTTTCCAATAATTCAAAGAGAGTCTTAACCAATAGGCTAGAACAAACACTTAGGGAGTGTTTACTTTGCATGATTAGGTTGGATATATAAAATTAATCCAACATAATCAAGTGTTTACTTTTAAGGATTAAGATTTGAGGATATCCTAAAGCCCGGGATTATTTTAATCATTTGAATTATTCTTCATTAATATTAATCCAACCAATATAGGTAGGATTGAAATAATCCTCCAAATAAATGGAGAATTATTTATCATAATCTTAATCCTTCACTAATCCTTTGTAGTAAACAAATGATTGATATATAAAATTATCTTATCACATATTTAATCCATCAAATAGTCAATCCTTCAAAATGCTAATCATGCAAAGTAAACACCACCTTATAGTATTATATTACATATAAAATATATAGGGTTTTTCAAAAAAAGTTGGAGGCCCATGGACCCCAGGCCCCTATGTGGCTCCGTCTCTGATTATATTACTCAATAAAATTCACCTACGTGCAAATAATCATTAAATTAAATTAAATCTTAGCTGTATAGAAATCATTACGCATTTATGTGCTAGTTGAGTTTCATATTGCTTTCAGACAGCAACAGCAATTAAATTTGGCTCTGTAACGTATTACAACGACCATATCTGAAAAACAATAGACTTGTCCCTATAGACCCAATGATTAAAGTGGGTTTCATTCGAAAGGTCACAGGTTCGAACCCCATCAAACGTCTCTATGAGTTTGAACCTATCATACTTGATTTTCTAAATATAATTTACTTGTTCTGTATGATTTGCAAACTATTATGAATTACCCACAATACAATTGATATATAAAAACTTACATCAATCACTTTATTCGTTCTGATAAATCATTATAGCCACACAATTTGACTTAAAATATAGAAATTCATTAGGCATATCGAGAAAATGAGTCATGCGTAACATATTAAATAATAAAAGGAAAATATAGAAATAGTTGGGTCGCAAAATAGGACTTGACTAAGGATGCCAAATTTTTGTCATTAATACTCTTTTTTCCAATTTCTATAATGTTTGGTGTATAATATTGCAAATTATGTTGACGTTTATGTTAGTTTTCCTCTGCTTGAATCTGACAACGAAGCAAAGTTCCTATGGCAAACATCACAAACTGTCAATATAAAATTTTAAAAATAGTATTTAACAAATTTTAGCATCTCCATAAAGTGTAGAATGTTTTTGATCTTCAATAATGCAATTCAATCTATTTTATGTTAGAGAAAATAAATAATACTATTACTCTACATCTAAAGGGATATTATTCACTCCTCTAACTTTTTTTTACTAGATAATAGAAGGTATAAAAATAGACTATTCTATTGTAGAATTGACTATTGAAAATAAATACTACCTCCATCCACCAAAAATATGCATTTAATTCATTTCCGGTCCGTCCACCAAAAATGTGCACTTTCCTTTTTAGAAACACCAACTTTACATTTTACCTCAACTTATCCACTTATTTACAAAAAACACTCATGGCCCACCTTTTACACTCACAATCCATTAATATATTCATTTATTATCCCAACGACACACTTTTTATACACATTTACTTTACACTCATTATGCTTTTTAAAAATTCAGCCACCAAAAACGATGCACGCTTTTGGTGGACTGAGGATTATATGATTACTCAACATTGAACTAATACAATAGAGTTCACTATATTGTAGAGTGAACCCTTAGAGATGATTTGAAATAAGTTTTCCAATTTTTAGTTCAAATAAGCAAAATTGAATTTTAATAGTAAATGATTTATTCGTCATATTTAGAAACGATTTCAAAATAATGCCTGGCAAAAGAGTGAAGGCCGTTCTTATTTATAAAAAATACCGTGCTTATGATTTTAAATTTTAAAATCAAATTGAATATTATATGGGCGCTTCTAATTTACAAGCTTTATTAAGTACTGTAAATGAGTCAGAAACACTTTAAATTATAAATTAATAAAAAGTTAGTTTTAATTTTCAATGTGTATTTAGGAGGACTGCCATTGAGTAAATTACTCATCAGTCAGAATTTACCTTCTATGTACTAAAATTGTGTATTTGTTGCACTTGTTGTAAATGTCATTTTTAGAACTCTACTATTCTATGCTTATATCATTTTAAATAAGCTCAATATAAAGCAAACTAAAATCAAATAAAGTAATTTTTTTATACTAAATCAATTTTCAAATTTTAGTTAATTGGTTCACAAAAATATAGTAATTAATTATTTTAGTATATATACTTGTTCAATTAATAATTGTAAATTCAAATTTTGTTACATAATAATATACCAAGCATGTGTTTATTTATTCAAACTATTTATTTTTTAAGGTATCGTGTATTTAATTGGTGCACTATAGTATTACAATATTGACTTGACCCTACTGTGTAACGAAGGTGATAATAAAGCTCTTAATTCCCATTTCTTTTTCTTTCTCAGGGGAGTGATAGCAGGAGATTTTTTGACTGGTAAAGGAAAGATATATTTCATTGATTCAAGAAATTCCATATATCATATATGTGTAAAATAGACGGTAAGAGTTTTATCCAAGTAAAAAGAAAGAAAGAAATAATAAATGTAGTAAACATACACACAACTATTGTCATTTTTTTAGACCCAACTATTGTCATTTTTTTATTTTAAATAATCAATTGTTCTTACAAATTTTGATATACATATAATATGCTCACATATTTTAATTTTATGAATAACTCAGTAATTTAATATATATATATATATTATTTATTTTGATATAACATAAGAATAATCTTATCTATGAAATTCTTTAAAATTATGATAACATTTAATTTGATATCAATTATTTAGATCCATAACTCTTATGTGTAATGCATGTACTATTTATCTAAATTATTGGATTATGTTATTTGTTACATCCGTCTAATATATTAATCGTTTATTTTATACACATCCAAACCGGTGAGTACAATTAAATCTGTAAATAGACAATGTATGTTTAATTAGTTTGGAAAGATATGGAAAAGATATTTGAATTCAAAAGGTCAACTATTACAGAAATAGATATAAGGGTGTATGAGTCTATTAGTAATTTTTTATTAATGTATTAAATAATTAATTTTTATAAATAATATATTTTTACATAAATATCCCTCTATGTCTTGAGATATATAGGTCTAAATAGCATTTCCCATAAAATAAAAAACAAATATGAACAAAGATAATCTTCTACTCGGAGCAATTCCTGCCACCAATACTGACTATAGAATAACTTGTCATTCCAAAACACTAATTTGAGAAACAGCATGGAAACTAAGTTTGGGCTTTTTGAGGCCAAATCAACTAATCAAGAGCCTGACTTCCATTGGTTCTGTTATTATTGGCTTGTTACTTTTAAGACCATGGATTAAGGGGTGTTTATGTTTTATATGTAAAACAATATGTAATACGATGAGATATTTTTTTAGTGTAAAATGCATTTAATTTTTGTTACGTATCAACAATAGCAGTACAATCTAAAAAGAAATACGTCACGAAGAATCATTTTCCAAGGCAAGGCAAGAATTGCAAGGATCATTCCATGATGTTGGAAAAAAAACAAATGAATCCCTTCTTCCCACAATATATACCCACTCATTCAAACCCCTCAATAATAACACCAAGACACATGAAAAGAGGACAACAATAATCTCCCCTCTTTGCATAATAATTTCAATCAAGAGAGAGAGAGAGATGGGCATCAAGAAGAAGACATTGAGATGGATCCTCCCATCTTGTTTCAAGGCCACAACCCACAAAATGGATGCAAGAATCCATGTCACAATCCACAACTCAAATTCTAGGATTTCTCTCTCTGACATAAGTGATCCTGGCTCACCTCTCTGCCTCACCGACCTCTCAAATTCCAAATATGCCTCAAAACTACACATCTTCACACTCTCAGAACTCAAGGTCATGACCAGCGACTTCTCATCCGTCAATTTCCTCGGCGAGGGAGGGTTCGGGCCTGTGCACAAGGGCTTCGTTGACGACAAGTGCAGGCAGGGCCTCGACCCCCAGCCCGTTGCCGTCAAGCTCCTCGACTTGGACGGTGATCAAGGCCACAGGGAATGGCTGGTGAACATTCACACCCTCCATTGCCACACACACAATTTTACAATTTTTTTTAAATAATCTAAAAGGCCAAGAAGAATATACAGATTTTTACATAGTTTTCTAACAATGTTTTGGTCTTATACAGACAGAAGTAGTCCTTCTTGGGCAACTGAAGCACCCTCACCTCGTGAAACTGATAGGATACTGCTGCGAAGACGAGCACAGGCTTCTGGTCTACGAGTACATGGCTAGAGGCAATCTTGAAAACCATCTATTCCGAAGTAAGTTTTTTTTTTTCCAATTACATCTTGTGTTTTACTATCATTAAAACGCGACAGAATACTCATTTTCCCTCGATTTTTTCCCCAGGATACACTACACTAGCATGGGAAACTAGGAACAAAATCGCTCTCGGTGCAGCAAAAGGCCTAGCATTCCTCCACGGCGAAGAGAAACCGGTCATCTATCGCGATTTCAAGACTTCGAACATCCTCCTCGACTCTGTAATTCAAACATTTCCCTCTCCAATCCATCACTACAATGACCTTGCAAGATTGATCTTCTCCTAACATGATATACATATATACCTTTTCTCGAATACTAGGAGTACAACGCGAAGCTCTCCGACTTCGGGCTGGCCAAGGATGGACCGGAGGGAGACGAAACACACGTTTCAACGCGCATAATGGGCACCCATGGCTATGCAGCGCCAGAGTACATCATGACAGGTAAACAACCAACCTCAAACTCTTCAAAGTAAAAAAAGGGTTATTTTAGTTTTATGACTTTGACGTTTCTTTTCATTTCATGACCTCGGCTTTATTTTTATTTTTTTTAAATATCCTGGACTTTGCAATTCTATTTCCTCCATCCGAAATTCTGAATATGTTTCTCTTGTTGTAGCTTCATTCTTTCAATGTCCTAACTTCGAGAAACATATTCTACGAGTGAGCTTAGTCAGATATCTGATTCCGAACTTTTGATGCGGTATAAAATTAAGCTAATTGATGTCATAAACTACTATTAATCTGAAAAAAAACTATTGCAAAACAGAGTCCATTAGTTCTATCTAATAATCTGAGTACTGTTTTAGGGCATTTGACAACAATGAATGACGTATACAGCTTTGGAGTAGTCCTCCTCGAGCTGCTAACAGGGAGGCGCGCCATGGACAAAAAGCGACCCCTCAGAGAGCAGAATTTAGTAGAGTGGGCGAAGCCCTACTTGAAGGATCACCATAAGCTTGATGTCATAATAGACCAACGCCTTGAGGGGCAGTACTCGACCGAAGGAGCTAGTAAAGTAGCTGCATTGGCTCACCAATGCCTTAGCCACTCCCCCAAATCTAGGCCAACCATGAATAATGTCGTCAAAATCTTGGATCCTATCATGCAGCTCAGATACGTGCCCATCGCGTGTGCAGAAGGCAAGGCGGATGTAAAGCTCAACGAGCATAAGGAAAAAGATGGAGATGGAGACGGAGACGAAGGGAAGGTGAAGAAGGAGACGGGCCAAAAGCAGAGGAGGAAAGGCTATAGGCACAAGCATCCTATGAGGGCTCGTGGTGTCTATACCGATACTCACTTGTATAAAACTTTCAAGAATGATATTATTAGTGTGAGGATTGAAGGGAGATGAAGTGGATATGAGCAAATTTTAGTTGAGTTTGATGTACATTTGGTTGTTTAGTTTTGTGTTGTGACATTTTTCAGTGTTGTTGTGTAGAATTTTGTCCATTTCTTTCATGGCCTTTTTGGTTGTAGAAAAAATCAAGAAATTTTCATTTTTGATCACTTTTAAGGTTAATTACCTTTCAATTATTGGAGATTAATCTTGAGTCAGTGTTTGATCTTTACAGACATGTTTCCTTAATTCCTTTAGACATACAGAATTAATCTAATAAATTAACAACATCAATTTTCATCTTCCACTAACCTAAGTTCTTAGCTCATTTGCATCCAACATATTTTAACCAAACATATAGGGTAATTTGGAACTACTTTTCGTATATCACCTTTTTTTTCATGTCAGCTTCAATGGTATACATGCAGCATGTATCGAGCTCGATTATTTGGGAGTGGATTAAAAATAAATTTCAAAAGTGGGATTGTAACAACCTGGGAAGACTTGTGCTGCTAATTAGGATTACTTGGCTCACATCTAGAAATTCTGCGACTTTGGAAAAATGTAAATTAATTTTATCTCTATCTTCTTTTTTCTAGCTATCGTCAGCACTAGGAAAGAAAGACTCGCGGTCATCTACATATGTTGAAATTAAAGTTTTTCCTAGTATATAATTTCTAAATTAAAGCATAATTTTTTGAGGAAGACTTGGAAAGCATTTGAGAAGCTGCATATCTAATTGAGGTCCATATATTTTTGGGCGAATTACCAAAGAAGTGGGTCTGAAATTTTGATCCACAAATAAAAGCTTATATTTTAATTTAATAAATTATAGATATTCCTTAAGTTCACCTCCCACGAATGTTGTGTTTCGGTTATTTATAAATTATTAGAGTCCTAAATTTATTCCCTTGTATCTTTCTCTCTCTCGTTTTTGGAGGTGGTATTTACTTCTATCTTTGCATGATTGAGAATTTTCTCTTTTAATAGTAACTGAGAATTTTAGTGAAAAGAATATAAGAAACTTAGGTAGGAAATGATATTTCTTTTCTGGAGTATGACATCTTATCTTGTTTTGCTTTTTGACTTTTATTTTTCTATATTGATTTTGACATGAATAGAACTTCTTACTTAAACAATGACTTGTACATGTATCTTGACATGCAGAAACAAATTTACCGATAACTTTGGATTTCAATGATCTTTGCTTTCTTATACTTGTACGATCAGTTTCCTGTTTTGTACCTTAGGGAAAGACTTGGCAGTCACCTCACAATCCTAAAATTGATTACGGCATTATATATGTTATATGGTTCAGATTATGCCACCGTCCAATAAAAGTAGAATTTTGAGAAAGAAGAAATTTCAAGGTTATTGAGAGCGGGTAACCTTAATATCGCCTAAAAATAAATTTTATACGCTGTGAACTGTCACGTCGGTGGAACTTTCACAACGGCTATGCAAAATATCTAGAATATGTGACTAAGATTTGTTAATTGAGATGAACAAATGCTTTATAAGCCGCCAAGATATGCATGACAATTGATCGGGCACCCAACCATAAAATATTTCACAAACCCAGATATCACCAAAAAGATGTGGCCTTAAAGATGAGAAAAAATCGTCGTTAAAATCTCAGGGCTTAACGATGTGGGCTAACCTCTATAATTTTAGTCAGATTATGCTGCTAAACTAGTTATGTATTTCGATGTATGCTGCGTATAAATACATTTCGTATTCACGTGTCTCCATTTGAAGACACAATTGGGGCGTATTGTTTTTGTATTTGTTTTTGTTTTTGTTGTTGTCACGAGTGTATCTGAATCCAAGCCATATTCAATAACATATCTGAATATAAACCCATCAGACGCCTCATAATTTAGCGACTTAGACCATGTTTTCCAGATCACAATGAAGACTCAAAAGACACGGAATATGCTGCAGATTGTCTTCAACAACATGAATTTGACGAGAAGCAAAAGCTCTTTGCCCCAAAAACCTGTGCTTTTGGTGCCCCTCGTGCAAAACCACGAGTCCAGTGGGGCGAAGAGTTGGTCTGTGCGCCTTACTAGCATCCCATTTTGGTAGTCTTGCTGCACGAGGGTAGCAGGTACTTTAGGGGAGATTGTTAGCGCAGACTTCTGACGGAGCAAGATGATGTCCATCTTTGCTGATCACCTCAAATGCAGCCAAGAAGAAAACAAATTTCTCATCCCTAGAGATGGCGTGTCTCCAAAACCCCTCTCCTTAGCATAGCACCTAACTCACAAAATACTGAAGTAGTTGACAGTCCTGTCATTGAGATTCTGAACACTGAGGGAAAAACTTAAGTTCAATCAAATTGCTCGTGGTCATAACTCAGAGTCGGTTAAGTCTCAAATACCTAATTGGTTACTTCTTCTCCTTTTAGCTACTCTTTAGTGAGTAGTCTTTACTCCCTATTTATTTAGTTTGTTGCATTGGTTACTTCTTCTCCTCCTTCGGGATTCCTCGAACAAGTTTTTCCATACCTTCCCAACATAGGCATCTCGCAACCAGTCAGCATGATACTTTTCTTCGTAAGGAACAACCTTTCCATCAACAAACGGTTCCCCTGGGGTGAAACAGATTCTGATTATAGTTAAAACATTCGAGAGATGCCACAGGGGCACAAGAATTTGAAAGATTCCATGATCACAACACATCAAGCACAAAAATAAACGATGTACTTCAAGTTTTAGACCTAATGGCCTTGTGGTCTCAAAACATTGTACAACTAAACATTTGATACCCTTTTTTCCATACAATATTAATAGTGTGCAAGAAACTAGACTGTGAAAATGCTCGAGGCATATTGACACGAGAACAGCATTTGAGCTTCTCAACATTAAAGGAGAGGAGGAAACTTCTAACATTCTACAGAGAAAGATACAAATTATATCAAAATTTTCTTTTACCATTTCAAAACCTATTGATCTCAGTCGCGAAAAGTGTATCTAATTAGAATGCAAAGAAAGCAGGATGCAAGAAAACTCCCATAAATAGTTCAAACATAAGAAATTGGCAAGAAACAGCAATACCTCCGTAGCCAAATTCTTCATCAACCAAGTAAGAATCTGGCAGAACCCACTTTACACGAGGAAGGCCTACAATGCAGAAGACAGCATTAGACTACGTGAAAACAGGATCGCATTCTCTTCAACAGAAATACCAAAAACATAGAAAGTAAAATGCAGGGCTTCAAGAAACTACATTTGATCTTGTGAGTCACATTTTCTTCCAGTTTACAGCTGAATGCATAGTAATACTTTGTTGAAACCGAGTATATAGATTCCTTTGCCGCCTTCTCACTGCACAGAATATCACATATTATTAAACCAAATTCATTTCACAGAAATCAAAGAACGAAAAACATTAGTCTATAATTATTTGGTAAGCTGAAGAATTCTTTTTTGTCCTTTGATCAAACCACAGCTGCACTCAGCTTCACAATATACCAAAAAAATCAATAATTTTGAAATTAATATGCCACAAATTAAATCCAACTTCAAAATAATTCCAATAATAATATAGTTGGTCTCACATTTATACACCTACCTAGAAAATAAACAGTAACTGTTCATTTTTTACAGAAAATGATAACTGAAACGACAAAGATGATAGTTTTAAACAATTTTCTTAGAGAAATGATACCTCCCAAGAGCCAGAGCCAAAGTGGAGACGTATTGGTGAATGATTTCTTCTCTTTGAGGATAGTTAGCAGATGGTTGCATGACCACGAGCCAGTGCTTGTAGTCGCAGCCGTCTACCAGTGAGTCGACTCGCGGCAACTCGGTGATTAGGGTTTGCGTCGGTGAGTCGGAGAAGAAACGCCGGGTGGTGCAGCGGGAAGCTAAGTCGGAGCGACGGCTGAAAGTTAAGAGGTCAACGGCCGCCGTTAAATTCGAGGGCGGTAATAGGAGTACCTTCCGCAGCATGGTTTGTACGCTGGCCGTAGAAAATTCTCAATTTCGAGTCTTTAATGTTTGGGTTGGGAGTTGAGCCGTATTTAAGTATGGGCCTTAATTGGGCCGATTACAAGCCCGCATTTAACAGTTACAGAGATTTTATTGGTTGAAACTATTGATATGAGGCCTAAATTATATATTTTGAATCTCTTATTCAGTTTTTTGTTAAAGGTAATTCATGTAATACTTATATTGGAAATTAATTATACATAAAACATATAATTAAACTTATGTAACGCATTGCTGGTATATATGTGCATGCGATTCACATCTTCACCCCACAATTTTGTGCATCTCATTTGTGTCACACTACTAAATTCATCATTTTAATAATATTTATTATAGAAATAAAATTTAATGATATATTTGGTCATAATTAAATTTAATATTGAATACTGAAACTTAAAAATTTATATACCCTAATTGTGGAATAATCAATTACTAATTATAATTAACAGACGAATGTTTAAAAATAAGTAAAAACCTAGTAGGATATTATGTATTCTAATTAATAATTGTTAATTAAACTAAAATATAAAAATGAAACTGAAACAAAAATTAAAAAAAAATTAGTAATGACATACGGATGAAAAACAAAAGTAAGATGAAAAAAGGTACTGATTTCATGTACGGATTTCTCATAATTGTATAATCATATTACCTCTCGCTAGGCCCTACCCATTTGGTTTTCCCTGTGATTCTCTAGGTTTAGGCCGCGCTGACGGCTTGACATCTTCGTATGAATAAGATAAAATTATCAAATAAATAGTAGACAAAATTATCAAATATATTCTAAATTATTTTCCTTTTTCAATTTTATCATAAATTATCAAATTTGGCAATTTAATACCAAACTACTACGAGAAATTGTGCAATATATTATTAGATGAAAATTTTGATACTTGAAAGCTGACTAGATTGTTGGAAAGTTGACATGATAATATATATATTTTTTAATGCCACGTAAGTTCAAAAAAATCTCATTTTCAAGTTAGAAATTATAAAACAAAATCAAATACATCTCTCTTTCTCTCTCCGTTTGTTGCTTCTTCTCTTAAAATCAAAATTTGCAGAGCGCGGTTTTAAGGTCAGAAAATCATCAAATTAATATAGAAAATATTGAAGATATAATGGAGAGAGAGAGAGA
Organism: Salvia rosmarinus; assembly: GCA_036937905.1. NCBI lineage: Eukaryota > Viridiplantae > Streptophyta > Magnoliopsida > Lamiales > Lamiaceae > Salvia > Salvia rosmarinus. The sequence continues at coordinate 11,820,623 of CM072817.1, read as the reverse complement.
CGGCTAAAACCGATCAATGCAGAAGAACTGAAGGCTCTATTACGAACATTGTTTCTTACAATTATGAACTTTCTTTATGAAGAGAATAGATTGAGGTGTGCATTGCCTGAAATTCCGGTCTTGTGCAATAGCTTGCCAAATATAGAGAACAAATACATTATATTAGAAAAACTTGTTGTGACGAGCTTGGCTTATAAGATATTATGATTATGAATTTTGGTTTTTAACTTCGATCATCACCCACATTTGATGTGGCTGCCAACAATTTCAAATAATTTCTTAAAAGGAAGATCAGAGACTGGAGTGATCGTGACCTGTCATGCGTAGACTTACGTAACAAAATTAATTTTAAAAATACATAAAAAAAAAATCCCAGCCTCTTAAATTTTAGATTAACAATTGACGATTTTATATTATTCTCTAACTACTAAGTGAAATATTATATAACAGTATCTATAATATGCATTTTAACCACTCTGGATACGAGCATTTATTGGGCACCTTATAATTTTTCTAATTATTTGTACAATATTGTTCATTTCGTAGGACTCGTTTGTTAAAGATGATTAGGTGTATAACATACATATAACATCTTAACATCACGTATACAGATATTTTGGATTCTGTATACCACCTTCTAGGTGGGATATATGTTGGAAAAACGTATGCGAGCAAGATAAGACTTGGCGTATTCAGACATAACAGAAAAGTAGGAGATCAAACTAAAAGAACTTAAAAAGTAGTAAATACAATAATCGTAAACTAATGCCGAGTCGAGAGTCCTCTTTCCGCAAGACGAGATACGCCTTTAGTGCTCTTGGTTACAGCGTATCGTCCCCAAAGATGAAACAGCAACATCTCGTAGGTGGCGACCACAGACCAACGAGCTCCGACGAACCGGACGGAGGCGAGGGCGAGCTTGACACAAAGACCGTATGCGGGAGTGCTCTTAGGAATGCTAGAATGCTTTTGCGAGGGTGGCTTATCTTTGGGAGACATGTCCTATTTATAGGCCGTCCCTCATGGGGAGCATCTTTGAGTCAACACCGCATTGATGTCGGGTGTTACGGAGTTATGTCCCATATTGAGTCTGTGGCGGTTTCGGAGACAATGTGGGCACGTTTCCGCAGAGCCATCATGTCGGAACGTTACCGACGGTTACGACGAATCTGGACAACGCGTGTGTCTAGGTTCATTGGACTTATCCGGACGTCTCTTCAAGTGCACAGTGCAGGCCCAACGGATTGGGTCACACGAGTTGGGCCTCGGACCAACTCCATCTTTGGGCTCGATCAAACGTTGATCCAAAATATAAGACAATGGGCCACGGGCAGGCCCACGAAGCAAGCCCACGAACAGGCCCAAAGAACAGCCCAAAGACCACCCAAAGACCAAGATCCAAGATCCACGGATCACGAGCCGGATCGGGCGGCGCGGCGCGCGGCGCCGGCCGCGGCGGCAAGCGGCGGCGGCGGCGGCAGTGTGCGCGTGGGCTTTCCACCCATCACTTGTGCACATAATTATACTAAGTGTTCAATGAACCACTTATATAGACAATTAATGAATGTACATTAATCAATGTGGGATAAGGATTAATTAATCCATGCTTATCCCCAAGCACAAAACTCCATGTTTAAGTGACCAACTTTGATCCATTATTTCTCACTCACCGGAAATCGGTTTGAGAATGTGAATACACCACAATCATCTACTCAAAACGTAGATCGATCCTATTCCATTTAATTTCTCAAAATTAAACATTACGTCACTCAAAATCTTGGTCAAAGTAGCTTCCTGGAAACTTGACCACATATATAATATTATATATATATGCGCGCGATTTCAACAATCCCCACATGAGTGGAAATAGCCATATGCATGATGCAGATCTGACTCGATCCTCAAGAGATGTTAAAATATTTGGACATGTGGTTTATGGCCTTGAACCTTCCATAGTTAGTACCATCGAGTACACAGGCGGATTAGTGGACACGATGCCTGAACTATTCCCCACAACGTGCATCGAGACAATGGTATTAACACTTTAACACCTCAACCTCATCCGTTCTCACGTTTGATTCCATTTTGGCCATGGACATCCACTTTGGATTCATAAGTGTTTTGTTTGAAGCGCCCCACTGCACTTACATAGGTGATTCTTTACCGAGTATCTTGCCATACTCAACCTCCTCGAGGTATCTTAGGAATCATTAAGAGTCAACGACTCAACCTCACCACTAGGCAAGTTTTTCAACACTCGTTTGCTTTCTAGGGAACAAACTATCTTGAGTGTTTACATACGAACTCCTATAGCTTAGTTCTCCCATTGAACCAAGTTCTTGGGATCTCCAGTCATCATGGTTGGGTTACCACTATGATTGTTCTTAAGATGTGGATTTTAATCCCATTCCCTCTAGCAACTTGATCATTTGATCCCGGTTCAACCCTTTGGTTAACGGATCTTCCAAATTATCTATTGACTTGACATAGTCGATTGATATAACCCCACTGAGATCAAATGCCTCATCAGATATGTCGTCGGCGATATGTCGAGACTTACCATTATACAAACCACTTTTCGTCCTTCCATAGCGGCTTGCTATCACGTTGAATCATCACCGGTGGCACGGTTTAACCAACATAGAATATCTTCCAAAATTACAGAGCCACTGAACCTCACCGCCTTTATCCAAAGCTATGAATTACGATTCCATGGTGGATCGGGCTATACACGCCTGTTTCGTGGATCTCCAAGAAACAGCACCTCAATCGTGAACACGCACCCACTTGTAGAAAGTGAATCTTTCGTGTCGGATATCCATTGGCATCACGGTACCCTTCAAGTCAAGGGATATATCGTGAAATGCGACCATGATTTTGAGTATATTTCAAGTACCTCAAAACTCTCACTAAAGCCTTCCAATGCTCCTTGCTTGGATTGCTCGTGTAACGACTCAATTTGTTCATGGCGCAAGCTATGTCGGGCGGGTGCAATTTGTAAGATACATCAAACACCGATGACCTTAGCATAGTCTTCTTGCCCAACAGGTTCACCCATGTTCTTACTCAGTGAAAATTGAGCTCAATGGGGTTTTAGCGAGCAAACTATCAAACGCGTTGAATTTCTTAAGCACTTTCTCAACGTGGTGAGATTGTGTCAAGACAATTCCGTCGATCTTCTTAGAATCTTGATTCCAAGTATCACATCGCTAAACCCATGTCCTTCATGTCAAAATTTCTATTTAACATGCGCTTTGTGTCATTAATGACTTGAGTATTGCTACCCATGATCAACATGTCATCTACATACGGACACACTATAACATAACCATTATCGGTGTTCTTAACGTAGACACATTTGTCACACTCGTTGATTTTGAAACCATTTGCCAACATTACATTGTCAAATTTCATGCCATTCTGGCGCTTGTTTCAAACCATATAGAGACTTCACGAGTTTGCATACCTTGCCTCTTGATCGGTACTACAAACCCTTCTGCTGCTTTATATATACCTCATCCTCGAGGTCACCATTCAAAACGCAGCCTTAACGTCTATTTGATGAATCTCAAGATTGTGCAAAGCGGAATTGCGAGAAGCACCCTAATAGACGTAATCCTCGCCACGGTGAATAGGTATCGAAGAAATCGTACCCTCGCTTTGTTTAAACCCTTCGACTATCAAACGGGCCTTATACTTTTCAATTGATCCATCCGCTTGTACTTTCTTTTAAGGATCCATTTGCATCCTAAGGGTTTACAACCTTCGCAAATCAACCAAGACCCAAGTGTGGTTTTGAAGGATGGAATCAATTTCGCTTTGAGCAGCCTCTCGCCAGAGCATCCCGTCTGATCGAGCATAGGTTACTTTGATCGAAGTTGGTTCTTCGTCCAACATGAACACAATATAGTCAGGACCAAAATCTTTGGGCTTTCGAGTCTCTTGCCACGTCTCGGTTCGACCCTCCGATCGATCTTGATCGCTATGCGATATCGGTTCTCCTCCAGGTTTAGAACTCGAAGCTTCACCATCGCTCTATTGCTAGGCGGCTTCACTTTTATCCTTGTCTTTACATGGATAAACACTTTCAAAGAATATGGCATTCCTTGACTCAATCGTCGTCCCCACAGTCATATCGGGTACCTCTGACCTGTGGATCAGAAAACGATAGGCGCTGCTGTTCAATGCATACCCAATAAAGATACAATCGACTGTTTTAGGTCCAATTGTAACTTGTTTAGGAAGAGGCACCTCAACCTTCGCCAAACACTCCCACACTTTGAGATATTTGTACGATGGCTTTCTTCCTTTCCATAACTCGTAAGGAGTGACATCCTTACTCTTTAGTGGAATCTTGTTCAGTATGTAGTTGGATGTCAAACCAGCTTCCCCCCACAAGTTCTCGGGCAACCCTGAACTAATCAACAAAGCATTCATTATTTCCTTAAGTGTTCGATTTTTACGTTCAACAAGAGGTGAATAAAGAGCTATCGTTTGATGTATTATACCACTTTCGTTGCATAATGCCTAAAAAGGGCTACATATTCTCCCCTCTATCACTTGAGCGCCTTAATTGACACTTAGTTGATTCTCGGCTTCGTTCTTGAAGTTTTTAAAAGCTTCATAGCCTCGTCTTTACTTCTTAGAAGGTAAAGATAACAATATCTTGTCTGGTCATCAATAAGCGTGATGAAGTACTTTTACCACCTCTAGTTTGTACAAACCAAAAATCACACATATCGGTGTGAATAAGTTCTAGAGGCTTAGTGCTCGTTCTCTTGAATGAAGCGGTAACTTAGCCATTTTGGCTTCCACACAAACCTCACATTTCGTTTGTGTATTCACTTCATTTAATTTTAGTAAATCTAAATTTACTAATCTTTTTATTGCATTTAGATTAACATGTCATAATCTACAATGCCATAAATCGAGCACTCGGTCAAGTAAGAGTAGATGCATTTTTATTCATAGCAATCTTGGGTACACGGTGCACCATTATATTCAATTTGAAAAGACCCCGTGAGATAACCCCTACCAAGGAACTTCCCAAACTTAGTCAAGACAAACTTGTCGACTCAAAACTAGTCTAAACCCCTTGTTAACTAGAATCGAGCCCGACACTAAATTCTTGCGAATGTCCGGACATGCAAGACATCCTTCAACGTGATCTCAATCTTGGGCGACATCTTGAGCACCACATCACCAACTCCGCAACCTCGCACGAAGCTTGGTTCCCCATGTTGAGCTTCCTCCCTCAACAGCTTGTAGGTGGAGAACGCCTCCTTTCGGTAGCAGACGTGCGCAGCTGCTCGAAAGTCGATGAACCATCCACCTTGATTCTCGACGTGGTTGACTTCTTCGGTCACCACAACAGCCAAGTCATCCTTGTCCCATTTGTCGAAGTCCTTCTCGACAACGTTGGCAACTTGCTTAGCCTTCTTCTTCTTAGGTTGACGGCAGTCCTTCATTGTGTGGCCATGCTTGCCACAATTGTAAGTTGTAACAGTCCCCGTCAAACTTACGGGTAACCACCTTCCCTTTGCCTTTGTCATTGGCATTGAGACGAACTCGTTTGTTGGAGGGACCGCCTCTCTCCAACAGGTTGGCTCTAGCATCGATCAAACCTTTCCCTTTTAACTCTAGTTTCTTCACGTCAGACTCGATGCGCAGTCTGACGATCAAGTCTTCAAGTGTCATATCCTTTCGCTTGTGCTTAAGGTAGACCTTGAAGTCTCTCCACCCCGGGGGTAGCTTCTCAATCACTGTAGCAACGACAAAGCCGTCTGAAACAGTATGCCCTTCAGCTTGAACCTCGTGTACAATGAGTTGAAACTCTTGCACTTGATCCATGATCGGTCGAGAATCGACCATCTTGTAGTCCAAATACTTGGCTACAATGAACTTCTTTGTACCTGCATCATCACTACGGTACTTCTTTTCTAACGCATCCCACATACTTTTGGATGTCGTTACAACAACATAAACACTATACAAGTTATCTTCTAAACTACTAAGTATAAAATTTTTACAAAGATAGTTGCCAGTGCGCCAGTTGTCATATGCTGCTCAGACGTGAAAGTCCATCACTTCAGCCCCCGGAACGGCGGGCTCATCTTCCACCAAGAAGTTGGCGAAACCCAACGTCGTGAGGTAGAACAACATCTTTTGCTGCCATCTCTTGAAGTCGGATCCTCCAAACTTCGGTGGCTTCTCGGCCGGCGGCATCATCCTTGCGGTATGAACGGGCACCGAGATCGATCCATGACCAGATCCACCAGCAGTGTTAGATCCCATGGATCCAACAGTCGACCCACTGAAAAATGCAGTCGTCGAACCAATGGAACCACTAAAAGTGGAACCAAACGTTGAACTACTAAAAGTGAAACCAATAGTCGACCCAAAGGGTCCAATGGTTGACCCCGAAGGCATCAAACCAAACATGGCCATAGCTATAGTGCGAATTGGCGATGCTTGCAGCGGCGGAGGAGGCGGCGGCGGCAATACGTCGTGAGCAGATTCGGTGGCTGGAACAGTCGACATCTCCAAGCAAAGGTATTAAGTTTTGAACGTTTTTAAGTTAATTAAGAGTCTGAACTCCTTGTGGCAAGTCCTATCTCGTCTTGCGATTGTTGGAAAACGCGTGTATGCGAGCGATGCAAGACTTGCCGCAAGTACATAACTCGAAATGTAAAAGTAGGAGATCAAACTAAAAGAACTTAAAAAGCAGTAAATACAATAACAGTAAACTAATGCCGAGTCGAGGAGTCCTCTTTCCATAAGACGAGATACGCCCGGTAGTGCTCTCGGTTACGCGTATCGTCCCCAAAGATGAAACGCAACGTCTCGTATGTGGCGACCGTAGACCAACGAGCTCCGGCCAGAACCGGACGAAGGCGAAGACGAGCTTGGACACAAAGACGTATGCAGAGTGCTCTTAGGAATGATAGAATGCTTTTGCGATGGGTGGCTTATGTTGGGAGACATGTCCTATTTATAGGCGTCGCCCCTCATGGGAAAGCATCTTGGAGTCAACACCGCATTGATATAGGGTGTTACGGAGTTATGTCCCTATTGAGTCGCGGCGGTTTACGGAGACAACGTGGGCACGTTTCCAGAGCCATCATGTCGGAACGTTATCGACGGTTACGACGAATCGGACAACGCGTGTCCGTGTTCATTGGACGATCCGGACGTCTCTTCAGTGCATGATGACCCAACGGATTGGGCCACACGAGTTGGGCCCGGACTAACTCCATCTTTGGGCTCGATCAAACGTTGATCCAAAATATAAGGCAATGGGCCACAGGCGAGCCCACAAGCAAGCCACGAACAGGCCCAAAGAACAGCCCAAAGACCAATTACCAAGATCCAAGATCCACGATCCACGATTCACGGACCACGGAGCTGAGCCGGCCGCGGGGCGGTCGGCGGCGGCGGCGGCGGCGGCAGCGGCGTGGCGCCGTGGGCTTTCGATCCATCACTTGTGCACATAATTATACTAAGTGTTCAATGAACCACTTATATAGACAATTAATGAAGGTATATTAATCAATGTTGGATAAGGATTAATTAATCCATGCTTATCCCCTTAAGCACAAAACTCCATGTTTAAGTGACCAACTTTGATCCATTATTTCTCACTCACCGGAAATCGGATTTGAGAATGTGAATACACCACGATCATCTACTCAAAACGTAGATCGATCCTATGCCATTTAATTTCTCAAAATTAAACGTTACGTCACTCAAAATCTTGATCAAAGTAGCTTCCTGAAAACTTGACCACATATATAATATTATATATATATGCACGCGATTTCAACAATATGTAATACAAATCTTAATAAAACGTCATTTATTAATTTATCACTAGAATAAATTACTATAATTTCACTTTCCTATCATATATTAACTGATTAAATTACCAGAGTCTTATTCTCCTACCATAATTTATTTTTTGTAGTAGATATTTTCGTACATGTAACCAAACATAATATTGATATCTTACACAATATAAGACATCACAATAAAATATATCAAGTCTTATATCATACTGTTAAGCAAATGAGCTCTCTCTTAATATTGTTTACTACATTTGGTCCAACTTGGCCACTATAGAGAATAGGCCATTTAAATTGTATATAAATTTTATCTAGAGGTGAGCATGACTTGGTTCAATTACCAAACGGAACTGAGTCACATAATTCAAATTAATCAAAATTTGTACTATAAGAAATCGAAATCGAACCATATATTCTAAAATCCAAACCATATATTCTAAAATCCAAACTTAGCCATGGTCCAAACAATATAAAACCGAATAACTAAAATTTTAATAAAGTTTAGCTCATATATATAAAAGCAGTGGATGAGTTCTAAACTATAAAATACATAATCTATAAACATAAATAAACTTAAAAACATACTCCATCCGTCCACTATAAGACGTGCACTACTTTTGGTGGCACGGGTTTTAATAAATGTGGAATGAGTGAAGAAAGGGACCCATATTGTAAGGGTATTTAAGTAAAGTAATTAAAGATGATTAATTGTTGTTAATCTATCTAATTGATTGGTCCCACCACAATACATTTAAACACAGAGCTTCAGAGGTTAAATTACTGCATTTCTCGATTTTGTAAAAGAAATTTATGCATTTAAGCTGTCAACAGTACAATCAGATCACATGTGCATACCAAAGTTACAGTCGAGACTGACAAGATCCAAATAAATGGAGGGAAATTTACAGTGAATAGAAATTCAATTTCCCACCAAAGTTTGCTTATAAAAGCCTAACATTAGTTAACAAAAAAGGAAAAAAAATCCATCAAAAGACTTCATATCTACCACAAAATGGCAGCTTCAAACGCCCTTAATGTCACAGTCCAGCAAAAGCATCACATTGCTCAATTTCTTCTTCAAAGGTGCATCGATGGTGTTATAAACAGAGGAGCACTAAGTGAGGCAGCAACTTCTTTTGGATTTGGCAAGAGGACAATCTGCAAAATATGGAAAGAAACAAAAGAACATCTTGCTAGGGGAGATCCAGTGCAGTTTTTTTCAAACAAGAAAGGTAAAGTACATAAAGATAAAATGTGGTAGATACTGAAAAAATCATGTCACTTTCTGTGCTTGAAAGATCATCAATTAGAAGGATGGCTGCAAAATTAGAAATAAGCAAAAGTTTGTTAGGTAATTGGATTAAACTGAAACTGATAAGGCCTCATACAAGTGCTATAAAACCTGTACTTTCAGAGGCGAACATACTTGCCAGACTCAAGTTTAGTTTGAGTAAATTAAGTTATGATCATGCTTACAGTGAACGCATTGATTTTCAGACAATGCACAACACAATCCACATAGATGAAAAGTGGTTTTACATGACCAAAGTTGTGGATAGGTACTACCTACTCCCAAATGAGTTAGAACCATATAGAGCATGTAAGTCAAAGAGGTTTATCACAAAAGTTATGTTTATGTGTGCTGTGGGCAGACCACATATCACATGTGATGGAGAAATTCTTTTTGATGGAAAATTTGGAATCTTTCCATTCAAAACTATGGTTCCAGCAAAGAGAAATTCAAAAAACAGGTCAAAGGGTACTCTAGAGACCAAACTCATGCAAGCCATTACAAAAGAAGTCATTAATGACATGCTCATAAATCAGGTGATGAATTTAATTACCTTGTTGGTCATTTATTCTATGAACTATCAGATCACATGTGATTCATCATTTAGTTTTTGTTAAATGTCGTTATACCAAAGAATAAAGTTTAAATGGCCAAGCATGCAAGTAGTAAGAGAATATTCATTCAACAAGACAATGCCAAACCTCATATCTCTCACAATGATCCAGATTTTATCAGTAGCCAACTCGGATGGGTTCAATATCACACTAGTTTGTCAACCCCAATTCTCCGACACAAATGTTAATGATCTAGGTTTTTCGAGCAATACGATCCAACGCAAGATGATAAATTGGCAAAGGATGTGGATGATCTTTTACGAATGTGACTACATCATTTGAAGAACTGTCATAGCGGAAATCTTAACAATGTTTTTCTAACATTGCAAGGTTGTTATGTAGAGATAATGAAAGTCAAGGGAGGCAACAATTACAAAATTCCACACATGAACAAGGCAAGATTGTCTAGGTTGGGAACAGTGCCATAATCCATTCAAGTGGGTGTAACTAGAGCCGACAAAATGAGCCCGGCCCGAAAGCCGCCCGGGTGCCCGGGGTTTGGATTGGTTTAGGCTTGAAAATTAAAGGCCGGAAAAAAACCGGGCCTAAAAGCCCTTAGAAAAAACCCCTGACCTCACAAGCTTGGGCCAAAAAACCGGGTTTTGGACTAAAAAAGTCCGCCCAATATTTTATTAAATATATATATTTTATAAATTATTTAATATACATATCTATAATTTTTTAATAATATTAATTATATTTTATAGTAAAAGTTTCTTACTAATTCACATACTGATCAGGAAAATATATTTTTTTGAATTCCAACACATCAAAATTCTGAAAAAAATAATAACTTCAAAAATATAACTTTATAAATCATTCAAAAATAATTCATAAAAGAAATGATCTCCAAAAATATATAGGCTGATGATTAATGACCTTATAATATGTAAAAACTATTTTGAATCATTGATCTTAAATATATATTGTATAATTAATTTATTTTTTCTATTATTTTAGGCTTATAGTGGAATTGACGTTTAATAATATCATTTACCTTTGATTTGCAATTATTAATTTATTTCTCCTTAAATTAAAGAACTAAAATTATACTACATTACAATATCATCGTATGAATACATAAATATGTCAAAATACACAAGAAACATTATCATAAGAATAAGTAAGCTTAATATATTCTTATCACTGATTCTTTATTTAAATTGGAGTTATTAGATTTTAATTATGTATTTAATTAATTTATTTTTTTGAAATTTAAAATATTAATTTTATATATTAAAAAAAATCTAAAAAAAGCATACCCGCCCGAAAACCGCCCGGGATTGGTTTGGGCTTCACATTTCTAGGCCCGAAAAAATTTCGGGCCGGCCCAAAAAATATAAAAGCTAGACGAGCCCGGGGCCGGGCCGACCCGGCCCGCTACTTTGCCACCTCTAGGTGTAACGCTTGTCAAGGAATGTTTGGAGTATTTAAGGCAGCCAGAGAATAATTGTGGTTCCACCAACTATGATATTGAAGCTATCATGAATCTTTTGGGGTTTTAATTTTAAGGTAGTAGACTTTTTTGCATTAGTTACAACGTAAGCAACATATCAACCTGTTTTAGTTGTTGTTTAACATGTAACTTTGTGGTTTTTGCTATGTAAATTATCATTTTGTTATCTAAAGTCTCAACTTTATTTGAAAATATAATTTGCATCATCGACCTTTTAATCATTTCATTACTACATAGCTTAAACCTTCAAAACTAGGAATCCAAGTACATAGTGGTGGCTATAATAAGGCAGAGCTTCAGATTTTTAGCTTAACCCTCAGCAGATAACCATTAATCCACAAAATCACATACTCACATAACCATTAATCCATAAAATACATCATCAGCACTGTCCACAGATTAAACCTCCAAAACTAGGATTTTAAGTCCATAGTGGTGGCTATAATAGGGCAGTGCTTTAGTTTGTTAGCTTAACCCTCAACTGATAACCATTTATCCACAAAAATCACATACTCACATAACCATAATCCAGAAAATACATCATCAGTCCTGCCCAAATATTAACCTCCAAATCTATGACCTTTAACTTCCTAGTGGTGGCTATTTATATGGCAGATAATTATTTATTGACTCAGCCCTCAGCGGATAAGGCATCACAGGGAATAACCAAGCACAACAGAATCAGAACAAGTACAACATCCGTTCATAACATACCGTACCAGCACAAAGACAACAAGTGTAGCATCTGTTCAAATAATCAGGCCAACTACGCCCAACAAGAAAAGCACATAATAAGGCCAACTACGCCACCAAAGAACAAGTGCAGTATCAGTACAGTATAGCAGGCCAAATAATCAGGCTAACTACGCCTACAAAGATCAAGTGCAGTATCAGTACAGAATAGCAGGCCAACTACGCCAAAAAAATGCCAATAATCAGGCCAGCTATGCCTGCAAAGAATAAATGCGACATTAGTGCGAATAACGAGCCAACTACGCCCAAAAATGCAAATAATCGGGCCATTCGCTGCAAAGAATAAATGCGAGATCGATGCGAATAACGGTCAACTCGCCCAAAAATGCAAATAATCGTGCCAACTACGCCAACAAGTAAAATCAAACGGAAGTTTAAAGTTTGAGTTCTACCTGGTTAGAGAAGCATCAAAACACTAGGACACCAAATTCTAAGGCATCGAAGAAAAAATTCTTTTTCAGAGGCTGACCTTTCACGAATCTCAAAGAATAGATGTAAATCTACCGACTCTGGAACCACGACGGTCGATCTTTCGCGAATCTCAGAGGAAACGTGTAGATCTACCGACTCTGGAACCACGACGGCCGATCTTTCACGAATCTCAGAGGAAACGTGTAGATCTACCGACTCTGGAACCACCACGGTCGAACTTTCATGAATCCCGGAGGATACTTGTAGATCTACTGACTCCGGAACCACGACACCAGAGCTCTGCTCCCATGAGTACTCAACCAAACTTTTAAATGGAAATCGTTGGCTTAATATTGCAGTATCCAACGAATCAAATGAGGAATCGAAGGAGGAATCAACTATGCCTTCGAATGGAGACGACGTGATTTCAGGCATTGAAGAAGATAGGGTTTGTTTTTTTTTTTGAAGTGGGGAGATGGTTCCAGAGACAACGGATGCTGGATGGATATGGACGCGGTAGTAGTTGTGAGGTGGTAGGTGGGTGTTTTAATGATATAGATTAGGGTTAATTAAATGTGGGTTGAGACTGGTATTTTTGTAAATAAAGAGATAAATGGGGTTGAAAGTTAAAAGGTGTATGTGGGTCCACGTCCAAGAAAGGAAAGTGCACATTTTTGGTGGACGGACCGAAATGGAATTAAATGCACGTTTTTGGTGGACGGAGGGAGTAATAAATATTATAGATTACTAAACTGTAAAACATAAATTACTATTATATAAATAGATTATATATATCCTTATAATTCGGCTCAATTTTCGATTTATTTGGTATTTTCACCTCTAAAATTAAATCGGAATAATGTACTTTTAAATTTTAAAACCAAAACCGAACCTATCATAAAATTTAAAACCATATTTGTATTTCGATTCAATCAACTCGATTGTTCAGTTATTACCGACTACTGTTCACCCCTACTTTTATTTGTTGAAACTATTAATTTGAGCTAGTTAAACATAATATATTGACTCTCTGTTTAAAAGTTTTTTAGTAATGGCAAATCATATAAAAATTAGTTATACACAAAAGGAATCAAATTATATAATTTTTCAGTTCCAAAGGTGCGATATTATCCAACAGCCGTGTCACAAATTGAAGGTAACGTCTCCTTATATGGGAGTGTTTGAAGTGAAGACGTCACGTCGGAAGTTGTAATTTCACCCAACACCTTGCAATTCTGAATTTGTGTGATATTTTAGTTCCCCTTTCCGACCACCTCACCAAACATGTTTTTCCTTTTGTGGAAAACGAGACTAGCTTGAACAAACTAAGTATTAGCACTCCATCATCAAACTCAAAATTAACTGCTCCATTTTATTACACACTCATAAATAACAACACCATAACATTGAAATAAGCCTAAAACCAAGAGAGGCATAAGTTCACATAGAATTATAGCGCTCAAGTGGAAGTCTAGGCTCAGCTACAGCAACAAGTGGGAATTTTTTTCGAGTTAAAAGTCCGAAAATCTCCTCCATATTCAGCTCTTCGGGCTTCATTTTCTCAGGCAATCTCCAATTAAACCCGTGCAATAGGTTGGCTAAGCTTGACTGGATCACCTTCAGGCCCAGCGCGTAGCCCGGACACATTCTCCGGCCCGACCCAAATGGTAAGAGCTCGAAGTGTCCCTTCACGTCAATATTCTTTCCAATAAATCTATCTGGATTAAATTCATTGGGATTTTCCCATATAGATGGATCTCTTTGAATTGTCCATGTGTTCACAAGAACTTGGGTCCCCTTCTTGATGTCATATCCATCCACCTACAGAAATTTATATGTCGTCTTACTAATCGAAGGCACTGACTATGCGGTTTACATTAAGGGAGTGTTTACTTCTCATGATTAGTATTTTGAATGATTAATTATTTAGGTAGTGTTTCACTGCGTGATTAGGTTGGATAGATAAAATTAATCCAACCTAATCAAGTGTTCTTTGAAGGATTAATATTTGAGGATATCAGTTCGGATTATTTTAATCCTTTGAATTGTTCTTCATCATTTTAATCCAACCAATATAGATAGGATTGAAATAATCCTCCAAATAAAGAGAACATTATCTATCCCTATTTTAATCCTTCACTAATCCTTTGTAGTAAACAAATGATTGATAGATAAAAATTATCTTATCCATATTTAATCCATCAAATAATCAATCCTTCAAAATGCTAATCATGAAACACTTCCATGGATTAAATATGTGATAAGATAATTTTTATCTATCAATCACTTATTTATTACAAAGGATTAGTGAATGATTAAAATTGGGATAAATAATTTTCTCTTTATTTGGAGGATTATTTCAATCCTACCTATATTGGTTGGATTATATTTAAGAAGAACAATTTAAATGATTAAAATAATCCCGGGCTTTGGGATATCCTTAATATTAATCATTAAAAGTAAACACTTGATTAGGTTGGATTAATTTTATCTATCAAACCTAATCATGCAAAGTAAACATCACCTAATTGCCATTTACTATATCCATAATGAGTAGTAATAAATTAAATAATACTCCTTCCATATATACCAAATTTAGAAACATTTTATCTTCAAAAAGTGTCATAATTTGATGGGCCACATTACTTTAAAAACAAAATACAATCATCCTGAATTTATCTATCCAAAATTTTGAGTCAAAGATATTGAGACCGAGGAAGTACCTTACAGTCTTCTCGTGAAAGGCGGGTACTAACATAGGCGCCACCGGATGTAGCCTCATGGTTTCTTTGACAATGGCCTCTACGAAAGGGAGACTAGGCATATCCTTCTCCTTTACCCACCGATAGGATCTACCAACCATTGCGCCCAAGATCGCGCCCAATATAAATGGGTCCGACATTAATTCTACCACGTGTAATCGGCAACAAGAAGACTCGACCAACTATAACTCTAATCGCAATTGGAGCGTAGAAGATTCGGATGCATATCTAAAGAATCCTTATGAGAAGACTTGGTATCGAGTCAAACTCACCTGTATCGTAATCGTAGTCAAACTCAACTTGGTATCGAATCGAGTCAAACTCAACTTGGTATCGTAGTCGAGTCGAACTCAACTTGGAGATATATAAATAGAGGCTAGAATAGAAGAGAAGGGAGGACTCTCGGATCGATCACTGATCTACACTTTGTAATCACTCTCTTATATTCAATACACGAATACTATCTCTCCCCGTGGACGTAGATCTTATTCATAGATAGAACCACGTAAATCTACGGTGTTCTTGCGTGCATTTATTTCCTTACGAAATTAAGATCGATCATCGCGCGCCGCGTGGGAACCAAATTTTGTGTTTTCGATCAACCATTGTTTACAGGGAATCAATCACGACGATGTATACCAGAAGTCATGCATCCAGAATCGCCACCGGCGACAACAGCAACAACGGCGGCAGGACGCGCCGAGCTCGGTTTGGAAAAGCCCGGTCCTAGAATCGACCCGGCGGCATGTCCAAAGCACCGACGAGCAAGGTAATCTCATCCCGCAAGAAGCGAATACCAAAGCGAAGCGAGATCGCAATGAAGAACCAAGGAGAACCTCCAAATCAGACGAACCTCGACGACGCCGTCGAGGGTTTTCTTGAAAAACGAGGAGAGCTTCTCCAATACCTCGGCCAAGCACAAGGTCGGCCGCATCCCAAAGAAAGGAACGCCGAAGCCTCGTCTAAACACGAGGCACCACTACGAGGTGGATCCCCCAGCATCCAAGTCATGGGCGCTCATACCTCTACACGAGTTGGGGCCCAAACCAACCGCGCAAGGGACGAACATCGCGGGAAAGGACGTCGTGACCGCCGCGAGATCGGTATTGGTCATCAAAACGAGTTCGGAAGATCCAGACAAATATCGGGGTGCCGAGCATCGCCCCCTATGACGGACTAATGGACCCGCAAAACTTCCTCTCTCGCCCAATCTGAACATGATCAATCAACGCCTCAACACCATTCACATGTGCAAGCTGTTCCGAGCTACCGATCGACAACGCCCGCGGTGGTTCGACGATCTACCTCCGGCGATATTGGATCTTACCGAGATCTAATGGAAGCCTTCATCGAAGGTTCTTCCAAAAGCCGAGTCTAAGACCACATCGGCTCATCTCCTCACCGTAAGGCAAGACCGAAGTGAGTCCATCACGACTTCATGGCGAGGTTCAATAAGGAGAGCCTAAAGTCGAGGATGTAGACGACCTCCTCATTATCTCGGCTTTCAAAACGGCATCTTACCCGGGGCCCTATACAAGGAGATCGTCAATCGAGCCCAAGATGCTGCTCGAGCTATGGCGATAGCAGATCGGTTCGCCAAAGCGCAGGAAGCGGACAAGAGAAAGCGCGAAGTCGACAAGGTGGAACCCTCCATGTAAAGAAGAAAGAGGTTGATCGAGGAAACCGAGGCGATAATCCGGTAGAAATCGAAGAGGGAGACCTCGCCTATATTAGAAGCTCGACAAAGTAGCTCGGTATTATAACCAACATGCCAAACCCCGACAATTCAAGTAGGCGACCTCGTGCTTGGAGTTGATGTACTTTTGTTCGTCGTTTTCATGAATAAAATCTTTTTATTTATGTACTTCGGAGTTGAGTCTTGCATATTTCATTTGTCACTTATGCATACTGCGTCTCCCCTAATATACTATACCCTCTACGGAGGATGAACTATACCCTCTACAGAGGACGAACTATACCCTCTAAGGAGGAGAACCCTCTACGGAGGAGAACCCTACCCTCTAAGGAGGAGAACCCTCTACGGAGGAGAACCATACCCTCTAAAGAGGAGAACCCTCTACGGAGGAGAACCCTACCCTCTAAGGAGGAGAACCCTCTAAGGAGGAGAACTAAACGCGCGTAAAGGGACCACCCCTCCCGATGACCTCGGCAAAAAACATGAACCATTCCTACATACGAGATCAGATTACCTTCGTTTATTTCGAAGACGGTACTCTATGTAGACGACGTGGGGGACCACCCTCCCGATGACCTCGACAAAAAAAGAAACCATTCCTACATACGAGATCGATTACCTTCGTTTATTTCAAGGCGGTACTTTATGTAGACGGCGTGAGGACCACCCTCCCGATGACCTCGGCAAAAATAGAACCATTCCTACATACGAGATCGATTACCTTCGTTTATTTCAAGACGGTACTCTATGTAGACAGTAAGGGACCACCCTCCCGATGACCTCTGTAAAAAATTGTTAATTCAAGACGGAACTCTACAAGGACGAGCTACCTTTCTACGAGAACGGATTCGCCGTTTATTCCGAAGACGGAAATCTTTACGAGGACGAGCTACCTTTGTACGAGAACGGATTCCTTCGTTTATTCCGAAGACGGAACTCCCTTCGAAGGACGAACTACCTTCGAAGGACGACTATAAAATGTATACAGGGAAATCAACAGGCTGACCTCGGCCTTCGCACCTCGGTCGCCACCAGAACATTCAAGGATGAAGGCGACCTCGGTCTTCGCTACTTCGGCCTCCCGATACATGGCCGCCTCTGCCTCCGCCTCTGCCCTCCAATGGCCGACCTCGGCCTTCGTCACCTCGGTCACCGCCAGAGCATTCGAGGATAAAGCCGACCTCGGCCTTAGTCACCTCGGTCGCCGCCAGAGCATTCGAGGATGAAGCCAACCTCGGCCTTAGCCGACCTTGGCCTTCGTCACCTCGGTCGCCGCCAGAGCATTCGAGGATGAAGCCAACCTCGGCCTTAGCCGATCTTGCCTCGCCACCGATCGCCATCGAGCCCCGGCCTCCTTAGCCGTATCCCGAACCTTCACCTCGGCCACGACCTCGACACGGTTACATATTCAACTTCGTAAGGGTGAAGCTTGACGACGAAGACTTTGGCATAACGCCCGTCGGTGAAGCCGTCCCAAAGACTTCGACATAACATCTCGTCGGTGAAGTCGATCGAGGACCTCGGCATAACGCCTCGACAGGTGAAGCCAGCCAGAAGACCTCGGCACAACGCCTCGCCAGGTGGAGTCAGTCAGAGGACCTCGGCATAACGCCTCGACATGTGAAGCCAGCCAGAAGACCTCGGCACAACGCCTCGCCAGGTGGAGTCAGTCAGAGGACCTCGGCATAACGCCTCGGTAAGGTGAAGCCAAGCGACAGAAGACTTTGGCATAACGCCTCGTCAGGTGAAGCCATCCCAAAGACTTCGACATAACACCTCGTCAGGTAAAGTCAGTCAGAGGACCTCGGCATAACGCCTCGGTAAGGTGAAGCCAAGCGACAGAAGACTTTGGCATAATGCCTCGTCAGGTGAAGCCATCCCAAAGACTTCGACATAACACCTCGTCAGGTAAAGTCAGTCAGAGGACCTCGGCATAACGCCTCGACAAGTGAAGCCATCCAGAAGACCTCGGCATAACGCCTTGTCAGGTGAAGCCAGCCCAAAGACCTCGGCATAACGCCTCGTCAGGTGAAGCCAGCTCAAAGACCTCGGCATAACGCCTCGTCAGGTGAAGCCAGCTCGAAGACCTCGGCATAACGCCTCGTCAGGTGAAGCCAGTCCAAAGACTTTGGCATAACGCCTCGTCAGGTGAAGCCAGTCCAAAGACCTCGGCATAACGCCTCGTCAAGTGAAGCCAGCCCAAAGACCTCGGCATAACGCCTTGTCAGGTGAAGCCAGCCCAAAGACCTCGGCATAACGCCTCGTCAGGTGAAGCCAGCTCAAAGACCTCGGCATAACGCCTCGTCGGGTGAAGCGGCTACCAAAGATCTCGGCATAACGCCGTCGGTGAAGTCGGCTAGAAGACCTCGGCATAACGCCTCGTCGGTGAAGCCGGCCAAGACCTCGCATAACGCCTCGACGGTGAAAGCTACCAAAGATCTCGGCATAACGCCTCGTCGGTGAAGCCGACCAAAGACTGGGCATAACACCGTCGGTGAAGTCGAGCACCAAGACTTCGCAAAGTCACTCGGCAAGATATACAAACAAGAAGACATGACCTCGGCAGACGCCTCTACGAGCAAAGCTGGCGACATACGACTTGGCGAACGCCTCAGCGGGGCGAAGCCAAGCGACATTCAACTTGACGATCAGACGCCTCCCACCGCGCAGACTACGAATTCCCGCGGCGCGACGTCAACCACTGTTCCCTCCATCACGACCTCACTTCTACGTCTTTTTGGGAGGGGATATGATAGGATACGACCCAACTACTAGGCCCAAGCATCAGGCCCAATATAAATGGGCCCCGACATTAAGCTCGGCCCATGTGAGTTCGGCCCAAGAAGACTCCTCGACCAACTATAACTCTAATCGCAATTGGAGACGTAGAAGATTCGGATGCATATCTAAAAGAATCCTTATGAGAGAAGACTTGGTATCAGAGTCAAACTCGACGGTATCGTAATCGAGTCAAACTCAACTTGGTATCAGAATCAGAGTCAAACTCAACTTGGTATCAGAGTCAGAGTCGAACTCAACTTGGAGATATATAAATAGAGGCTAGAATAGAAGAGAAAGGAGAGGGACTCTCAGATCGATCACTTGATCTACACTTCTTGTAATCACTCCTCTTATATTCAATACACGAATACTATCTCTCCCCGTGGACGTAGATCTTATTCATAGATCGAACCACGTAAATCTCTGGTGTTCTTGCGTGCATTTATTTCCCTTACGAAATTAAGATCGATCACCACCTATTTTGCCCGATCACGCGATCCAACTCCTCCGTCGCCTTCTTGAAAATCTCGGGCTTCTTCAACATTTCCGAGATCGCCCACTCCACGGTCAAGGCCGAGCTCTCCGTCCCGCCAGCTAATAAATCCTAAATAAAAAATAAAAAAATTATATCACACACTTTATAAACAATTATAAAAATAAGCGATTAATTTAACCACGCACCACCCCTACTGAGTAAAAGCTTTGACTCGTGCCTCTCGAGCTTCACCTCCAAAGTCGGATCCTCGGCTAGCTCGAGCAAAGACATCCACCATATCCACGCCACGTAATCCGTCCGTCCGCCGCCGTGCTCGTGCTCGTCGAGGACGTGCTCCAAAACCGGTCGAATTTCTTGCTCACGACCTTCATCCTCTTCACATAACCCCGCAAATCCAAGAAGTTGATGTGGGGATCAAATCTCAATGTTCAAGACTCCGTTGAGCAAGGACACTCGTCCAACATAATCTTGAACTCCTCCGGTGAAGCGACGGCGTTCGCCGTCGTCGAATACCTCCCCAAAACCATTCTGCGATCACGTTCAAGCTCACCGTCGACGTGTAATCCTTCAGTGAAACGGCCGCCGAAATCTTGAGCACTCCTGAGCAATGAGCTCATCTCCTCGGCCCGAGTATACTCGTAGGATTCGAGCCTCCTCACCAAAGAGCTCCATCAAGCACATTTTATAGCACGCCTCCATGCAGACCGTAGGGAGACCGGTGATGTCGGAGTAGTTATAGGTGGTGTATTTTCCGGTGAGGTTTTGGGCACAGGCGAAGGTGAGGTCCATGGTTTTGAGGAAAATCTTCGCCGCCATAATGGAGAGCCCACCACCACCGGGCCGAGCCAATTTGAGCGGCATTATCGGGCCGTATTTCGGGAGAGTTGGTGGAGGATCTGTGGGGAGCGCCGATGAGGTTGAGATTGCCTATCACGGGCCATGGTTTCGGGCCCGGCGGGTTCAGTTTTTTCTGTTGGAGGAACTTTTGAGGATGTGTAGTGAAACTAAGGTCAGTATAAGCACTGCGGAAATTGGTAGAAGTTGGTTTTCCATTGCGAATTTTGAAAAGAGAGAGTGAGAGTGAGAGTGAGAGTGATGAGAGTCTGTTTTGAGATAAGTTTGGCATTTGATCATGTGAATTTATAGGTGAAACTGAGAAATGTGTAATAATTTAATAATATGTATGTGAGGGGACATTAAAGTAAGTGAAGTTTGGTTGACTTAGAATAGTAGTCGTGGAATATTTCAACAAAGTTTGGGGGTATTTTCTTTGAAACTTAACCAAAAATATTTCGTGAGTCTCGTTTGAGTTTAAAAGAAATGTTTGGTTAAGCTGATTAAACAAAGAAATAAATTAGGAATCTTTCAGACTCTATATGTCAATTAGTATGCTTAATTAAGAAATATATCAATTAGTATGTTCATACATATTGTAAAATTAATTCCAAAATTATATTTCACTAGGGTAGTCTCAATTTGTATCATTATTGATGGTGAACTTTTTTGTGTCTTGATTAACATAGAATTGAAAATTTTTGTTCCCTATGACTAATTTTTTGTGGATGGACTTAAGAACTTTACCCATGGAGCACATTATCCACTATATATTTTGTTTCTAAGTTCACAAAAATTACAAGTGAAGTAAACTGCATTAGACAACCTTTGTGTGTTAGCATAGATGCAAGGATTGGAAATTTCTACCTAAAAATTACTTGGTGGATATTTCTACCTAAAAGAAATATATTTGTTGATCCTTGTAACATAAGATTATCATTGAATTTAGTAACTTTTCTTATCATTTAACTACTTATCAACAGTTTACCGCTTATAATTTCAAAGCGTCTTATTAATAAACGAATTCTACCGAAATTTCGGCAGTGTAACGTTTATAATATGATTTGCCAAATCAACCAAAACTCATCCAAATTCATCCCAAACTCCCCAAATCATCATCATATACTTAAATATACATTTATGAATTTAAAACAAGCTTAAACTTATTCATTTATACTTTAATAGCCTAACGCCCTTCAACTACATATATAAAAATTTTCTAGCATTTTACTATTTAAAATTTCTACCTAAAAGAAATATATTTGTCAATATATCATGCAAAATTCATGATCCTAAATTTAAATAAATGTACTGCATATTTGAATGTACATAAATTTTTGTCAATATATCATGCAAGGCTGAAATGAGTATATTTAATTTTGCTAACCTTTATCCTAATGTTGTATTTCATATCCTATTCCAACTGTGAAATTAACACCAATACATAATTAACAATATATTCTAATTATAATTCACATATATTAATTCACAAAGCATAGATTCGAATTAATGTCCGAATTCACAAAGCATAATAATTCATGTACAAATTCATAATTAATATCCTAATACATAATTAACAATATACATATAATTCGAATTATAACAAAAATATACGAACAAAAATATATATAAAAAAAATCATGAAGAAGAAGAAGTCATAGCATGTGGCCAGAGATAGGGTTGGCCACGGGAAGGGAGTGACGTCTGGGGAAGGTTGGCAGCGGGATGGGGTTGGCTGCAGGGTTGGCCACGGGGTGGGTTGGCAGCGGGAGGGTTGGCCGTCGGGGTGGGTTGGCCATGGGTGCGTTGGGCTGCGGAGGGGGTTGGCCGCAGGGTGCGTTGGCCATGCGGGGGTGGGTTGGCCGCCGGGTGGGTTGGCAGCGAGGGGTGCGTGGGCAGCGTGAGGGGTTGGCCGGGGGTGGGTTGGCAGCGGTGGTGCGTTAGCCGCGGGAGGGTTGGCCGGGTGATAGAGAGAGAGCTTAGCACATATTTGAATATATATATATATATATATATATATATATATATATATAGAGAGAGAGAGAGAGAGCTTAGCATTCTCTTGTTTTATAACCAAATTTGAATTAAAGTGAATAGATTCTCGATCATTTTGACTGGGCACAAATTTTCGTGTGCAATAGTAAATGATCAGAGCACAATTTTTCATGTGATTTTGATGAAAATATATTAAAATAATTAAATGGGTATACACGGCACTTATTTTTACAAATGGATATTCACAGTACACATTTTTACAAAAATTGGTAAATAAGCTCCGAACCCATAAATGAATATATTAATGGATATTGAGTGTAAAAATGTGGACCATAGATAGTTTTTTTGTAAATAAGTAGATATATTTAGGGTAAAAATATAAAGTTGATGTTTAAAAAAAAATTTGAATATTTTTCGTGGATGGCTCAAAATGGAATTAAATGCACGAATTTAGTGCCGGATGGATTATTAATTAGGGATGTCTAAACGGTTTTCGGTTAGAACTGGAACCGAACCGAACCGAAACCGACAAATTTGGTTAACCAAAAACCGATAAATTCGGTTATCGGATCGGTTTCGGTTCCAGAGTTGAAAAAAAAAATCGGTTATTAACCGATAACCGAACGGTTCGGAACCGAAAAACATTTTTTATTTTTAATTATTAATTCATTTACTAAAAATTCTGAAAATCAATTTTTAATTATTATTTTATTAATTATTTTAATTATTTGTTAAATATTTTATTTATTTTTAATAAGTTTCAGTTTTTTAATTATTATTTTATTTGTTATAATTATTATTTTATTTATTTTTATTATTAATTAATTTTAATTCGATTTTTCGGTTAACCGAAAATATAACCGTCGGAATCGATCGGTTTTCGGTTAACCAAAAATTTAAAATGGTTAGGTTTCGGTTCCACTTTTTCGGAGAAATTTGATTCGGTTAACCGAAAAATTCGATTCGGTTAACCGAAACCGAACCGTTGAACAACCTTAGTATTAATGACACACAGATGAAAAAACAACAGTAAGATAAAAAAGGATCCTAATTTCATATACGGGATTCTCATACTTGTATAATCATATTCTCTCTCTCTAGGCCCTACCTATTTGGTTTTCCCCGTGATTCTCTAGGTTTAGGCCGGGTTGAAGGCTTGACATCTTTGTATGAATAAGATAAAATTATACAAATAAATAGTACACAAAATTATCAAATACTATATTCTAAGTTATTTTCCTTTTTCCAATTTTATCATAAAATTATCAAATATATTCTAAATTATTTTCCTTTTTCCAATTTTGTCATAAATTATCAAATTTGGCAATTTAATACCCAACTATGAGAAATTTTGATACAAAATCAAATGCATCTCTCTTTCTCTCTCTGTTGTAGCTTCTTCTCTTCAAATCAAAATTGAAATTCAGGTTGTCTTGTTCAATAGCTTGTCAAATATATAGAACAAATAAATTATACTAGAAAAACTTGTTGTGACCAGCTTGACTTATAAGATATTATGATTATGAATTTTGGTTTGTAACTTCGATCATCACCCACATTTGATGTGGCTGCCAACAATTTCAAATAATTCCATAAAAGCAGTATCAGAGACTGGAGTGATCGTGACCTATCATGCGTAGACTTACGTAACAAAATTAATTTTAAAAATACACAAAAAATGTAAAATCGCAGCCACTTAAATTTTAGATTAACAATTGACGATCTTATTTTATTCTCTACCCGAACCACGCGTAACCCCAAGAAAAAAAAAGAATAATAGAAAGAATTGAACCGTGATATCAGTTTTAGTTTTGACCCAAAAAAAAGGACCTTTTTTTATCCTGCAAAAAAGGTTGATTTCTTAAACGCTTTTAAAATATCGATCATAGAATTGAATTAGGATCGGTAACTTTTAAGCAAAGAAATTTAAAAGGTAAACGTTGATTGCAACAATATCTACTACTAAAATACTAGTAGTATTTTAGTGAAATATTATATAACAGTATCTATAATATGCATTTCAACTCCTCTGGATACGAGCATTTATTGGGCATCTTATAATTTTGGGTAAATAACATTCTGCACTTTAACGTTTATGGCTTTTTACATCTATGTCTCAACGTAATCATAATAACAAATTGAATCATAACCTTTCAAATGAGTTTATAATAATGCTCGATGGTGAAATCGGGTCAATTACGCATACGTGGATGCCAAAATCCACATCACATTCATATGTGGAATAAATTTTAAATTAGTTGAACCTTAATTTGCAAAAGAGACGACGAAAAACAGACAAGGCAAGCTTGAGAAAGGAGTGAAAGCAGACAAGCAAGAAGAAGTGGGAGAAGAAACCCATTTGAAAATGCGCAAGAGAAGCTTGAGGAAACAAACTATAGAAAAACTTCTTCAAAATTGATATGTTCAACGCGACGGAACAACGTAGGTATTATAATATTCAAAGTTTGTATTTTTAATTGATGTTAGGATTATGCTAGAAGAAAGTGGCTAGGGTGTGGGGGAGTGACTAAGGGCTGCTTTTTCTATCTTAGACTACAATTAATCAACTTAATTTGGCAGATATAGTTGTTTAGACTGTGGAACAACATTGCTGCCTACACCTATCCACCACAACAAACCTAACATGCTAAAAATCCAAAGAACAATGAAGTTACAAACTCGCATTCTAAACTTGGTCCGCTTTAGCGTCTGCTTCAATAACTTCTTTTCACCACGAATTTTTAACATATATGAATCGAACTCAAAATTCATCCTCTGCATTTCTTCCTCGAATTTTAGTTTTTCTGCCTCCACATATTGTAATTTGTGTATCACCTTCAATAGAGTAACTCTTGCTTTTCCTTCATATGGTTCTTCCATCCACACAAAATATCGACAACCATCATCCTATACATTCGCATAAAATCATAAACAATCGACACCCCTCCAATTAAAGTGACAAAGAAAAAGAAAAACTCGCCATATTGTAGCTTGGGCATCCCAAAAACCACCGGCCCGGATTTTCAATCATAAAAGATGTCATCAAATGGCAAGGACCATGCTTATAGAAGGGTTTTCCATCTAAATTCCTAGAAATTGCAGACATCTTGGCGAATGGCGAGAGGATTGTGAGAGAGTTCCAAAATGGTGAGAGGATTTACGAGAATGGGCACGATTAGGGTTCAAAATTAGATTTTAATGCAAGAACGAGTTAAGCAGTCGTGCGTGCCACATAATTAATCGGGCCCAAATTAATGTGCCACATAGGCAAATTAGGCCCGATTCGAACACGAGACACGATGTTAAAAATATACAAATGTTATGGTTCAATTTGTTATTATGATTACGTTGGGTCACGGATGTAAAAAGGCGTAAACGTTGGAATGCAGAATGTTATTTACCCTATAATTTTTCTAATTATTGTACAATATTGTTCATTTTCCTAGGACTCGTTTGTTAATAAAGATGATTAGGTTGTATAATATACATATAACATCTCAGCGGATTCATCAATTTTCACTGTGAATTCATCATTTTTTGGTTCTCACGTTCTCACGATAAAAATGATTCTCATGTTAACTATCTCATATATATATATATATATATAGAGGAGATGGATCAGGTAGGAATGGATAATTTGGTAGGAAATATGAATGAATCTGTGCCTTTGATTCGCTGGACCAATGATTGAGATTTAATTTTCGGTTGTGCTACAGTTTTGTATTTCGTGTGCTAAGCGGATTATTGTGCAGGACTAGAACCGTTCATGTGCTACGCTTTAATGAAAGATGTCTAAACTAATATGTTTAACATATGTGCTACGAATGGATGAAATATGTCTAAACTAATATGCAATATAGTAATTACGATTGTCTACACAAATATGAAAGATGTCTTCTTATTCTTATTTTAAATGCATTAAGGAGTTTTCTCACCATAACCAACCTATATATATATATATATATATATATATATATATATCAAATGGATAATATTAGTAGCGGATGAGTTCTAAACTATAAAATACATAATCTATAAAACATAAATAAACTACGGAACATAATAAATATTATAGATTACTAAACTGTAAAACATAAATAACTATTATATATATCCTTATAATTCGGCTCAATTTCCGATTTATTTGGTATTTTCACCTCTAAAATTGAAACGGAATACCGAATTTTTAAAATTTAAAACTAAAACCGAACCTATCATAAAATTTAAAATCAGTTTTATATTTTGATTCAATCAGCTTGATTGTTTAGTTATTACGGATACTGCTCACCCTACTTTTATTTGTTGAAACTATTCATTTGAGCTAGTTAAATGTAATATATCGACTCTCTGTTTAAAAGTTTTTAGTAATGTCAATTCATATAAAATTACATAAAAATTAGCTACACAAAAGGAATCAAATTATATAATTTTTCAGTTCCACAGGTGTGCGATATTATCCAACAGCCGTGTCACAAATTGAAGGTAACGTCTACTTATATGGGAGTGTTTGAAGTGATGTCGGAAGTTGTAATTTCACCCAACACCTCGCAATTCTGAGTTTGTGTGATATTTTAGTTCCCCTTTCCGACCACCTCACCAAATATCGTTTTTCCTCTAGTGGAAAACGAGACTTGAACAACTACCTAGCTTGTAAGTAGTAGCACTCGATCATCAAATTCAAAATTAACTGCTCCATTTTATTAAACACTCATAAATAACAACAGTACCATAACATTGCAATAAGCCTAAAACCAAGAGAGGCATAAATTCACATAGAATTATAGCGCTCAAGTGGAAGTCTAGGCTCAGCTACAGCAACAAGTGGGATTTTTCTGGGAGTTGAAAGTCCGAAAATCTCCTCCATATTCAGCTCTTCGGGCTTCATTTTCTCCGGCAATCTCCAATTAAACCCGTGCAATAGGTTGGCTAAGCTCGACTGGATCACCTTCAGGCCCAGCGCGTAGCCCGGACACATTCTCCGGCCCGACCCAAATGGTAAGAGCTCGAAATCTTGTCCCTTCACGTCAATATTCTTTCCAATAAATCTATCTGGATTAAATTCATTGGGATTTTCCCATATAGATGGATCTCTTTGAATTGTCCAAGTGTTCACAAGAACTTGGGTCCCCTTCTTGATGTCATATCCATCCACCTACAAATATTTATACGTCTTCTTACCAATCGAAGGCACTGACTATACGTTTTACATTATATTCATATTCCATACTTGGCTTTTCAGTTATTGTTGATACATATATACCAAGTTTAGAAACATTTTATCTTCAAAAAGTGTCTGATGGGCCACACTATTTTAAAAACAAAACACAATCATCGTTAATTTATGTATCCAAAAATTTTGACTCAACAGAAAGTACCTTACAATCTTCTCGTGAAAAGCGGGGTACTAACATAGGCGCCACCGGATGTAGCCTCATGGTTTCTTTGACAATGGCCTCTACGAAAGGGAGACTAGGCATATCCTTCTCCTTTACCCACCTATTTTGCCCGATCACGCGATCCAGCTCCTCCGTCGCCTTCTTGAAAATCTCGGGCTTCTTCAACAATTCCGAGATCGCCCACTCCACGGTCACGGCCGAGCTCTCCGTCCCGCCAGCTAATAAATCCTAAATAAATGAAAAATTACATCAGACACTTTATAAACAATTATAAAAATAAACGATCAATTTAACCACGCAGCGACCCTACTTGAGTAAAAGCTTTGACTCCGTGCCTCTCGAGCTTCACCTCCAAAGTCGGATCCTCGGCTAGCTCGAGCAGCACATCCACCATATCCCTGCTCACGTAATCCGTCGTCCGCCGTCGTGCCTCGTGCTCGTCGAGGACGTGCTCCAAAAACCGGTCGAATTTCTTGCTCACGACCTTCATCCTCTTCACATAACCCTGCAAATCCAAGAAGTTGATGTAGGGGATCAAATCTCCAATGTTCAGCACTCCGTTGAGCAAGAACAGCTCGTCCAGCATCTTCTTGAACTCCTCCGGCGAAACGACGGCGTTCTCGCCGCCGTCCGAATACTTCCGCCCCAAAACCATTCTGCTGATCACGTTCAAGCTCACCGTCGACAGGCAATCCTTCAGTAGAAACGGCCGGCCAGAAAGCTTGAACAGCTCCTTGAGCAGCGAGTTCATCTCCTCGGCCCGAATATACTCGTAGGATTCGAGCCTCCTCACGCTGAAGAGCTCCATCAAGCACATTTTGCGGGCCTGCCTCCAGTACGGGCCGTATGGAGACCAGGTGATGTCGGAGTAGTTATAGGTGGTGTATTTTCCGGCGGAGGTTTTGGGCCTGGAGGCGAAGGTGAGGTCCATGGTTTTGAGGAAAATCTTCGCCGCCGCGACGGAGGAGCCCACCACCACCGGAGCCGAGCCGAATTTGAGCAGCATTATCGGGCCGTATTTCTGGGAGAGTTGGTGGAGGGATCTGTGGGGGAGCGCGCCGATGAGGTTGAGATTGCCTATCACGGGCCATGGTTTCGGGCCGGGCGGCGGGTTCAGTTTTTTCTGTTGGAGGAACTTTTTGAGGATGTGTAGTGAAACTAAGGTCAGTATAAGCACTGCGGAAATTGGTAGAACTTGGTTTTCCATTGCGAATTTTGAAAAGAGAGTGAGATTGATGAGTCTGTTTTGAGATAAGTGTGGCACTTGATCATGTGAATTTATAGGTGAAACTGAGAAATGTGTAATAATTTAATAATATGTATTTGAGGGACATTAAAGTAAGTGAAGTTTAGTTGACTTCGAATAGTAGTTGTGGAATATTTCAACAAAATTTGGGGTATTTTCTTTGAAACTTAACCAAAAATATTTCGTGAGTCTCGTTTGAGTTTAAAAGAAATGTTTGGTTAAGGTGATTAAACAAAGAAATAAGTTAGGAATCTTTCAGAGACTATCTTTTAGATCATACAGATCAAGAGTATCCATTTATATGGTAGGAACACATTGAAATATTAATTGATGATATAACATTAAAATATATGATGTAGATCCGTTACGGTTTTTGGATCCAATGAATTGATCATCTTGCACAAGGCATAACCTTTTGACTCAAGTTAAATTGTATGATTTGTAAATAGTCGAGCAAAAGCTAGTTCTAGAATTAATCTAATAATATAAGAAATTAATCTATCTAGTTTACAATTACCAATTTAAAGATTAAAGAATAAATATAAACCCTAACATGTTGGAACACCGGACAATATGCTGTGGTGATTATCTATAGACTAATATGTCATATATTTTGATAAATTAATAAATGTAAAACGTGTTTGATCATCTAGACTTTCAAATAATCAAATGTATATTTTGTCTATTTAGATATTAACCAAAACTTTACACCCTCTAAGTCATACCCAAGATTAGGCATGTCAGAGGCGGTTTTACCGGATCGATCCGGAACTGCTTCAAGCCATTAAATTTTAAAGCAACGGTTCGATTCGGTCACAGTTCTAGAACCGCTTAGACCCGACCAGTTCAAACTCAAATTTATTTTGTCCGGTTCGGTCCGACCGGTCGATTAATTTTTTGTAACTTAATGAAAGTTAAATCTGTATCTTTCAAGTGACATCCCCATCTGCCTAGAACATTGAATTTGTAACTAAGGCCGAGTACGAACTAAATCGAAATTTTAAAATTGTTTTAATTTTTTGAATTTTTTTGTTCGGATCAGGTTGACATTTTTCCAAATTTTGGATTTTCGGATTTGATTTTGGATTCGAAAATTCGAATTATATATAATTTGTATGTAATAACAATATTTTGTTTAAATATTTTTAAATCTAATATAAAAAATATATATCAGAATTAACAAAAATTAGTTTCGGATTTTCGGATTTTTTCAGAATTTCGAATTTTTCGATTCGCTTCAAAAAAATTTATAAAAGTTTTGGATTTTCGGATATTGGGTTCGGATCAGATTTTTTATCTCTCAAAATTTAGATTTTTTGATCGATTCAGATTGGATAAAAATCGAACAAAATCAAATGTTCATCCCTAATTATAGCTATACATTATTATATGAACATATTTAGCGCGTCTCTATATATATCCCCAAACATTAAAACAATTGCAATTAATATTATATAATCTTTTATTGATCTACAGTGATCAAACTTGTGCAGTAAATTAACTATTGTAATTAATACTATATAATCTTTATAGATCTGCAGTGATTAAACTTGTACGGTAAATTAACTATTGTAATTATCATCGATTACTATATAGAGGCAACTTAGAATTAAATTTTAGGTATGAATGTTATTGTGTAGCTATATATATCGTTAACAAATAGTAAAGATAAATACTCAACAATTTGAAAATTTTGGGGATTTGGGTGTAGCGGCCCAACGGGTAGCCAGTTAGCAATGGGTAATATCCGATCCGGAACCATGATGGTCCGGATCCGGTCTGGATCCGGTGTTTACTGGGCCGGTTCCATAACCAGAACGAATACTAATTTATTGATTCTGGTCCGGGTAAAACCCGCCCGTTGACATCCCTACCCAAGATGGATATGTGAGCGTTCGCCATGTATTATATTATATATTAAAATTTAATTGGGACAGATAGTTATTTTTAAAAGAAAAGAAACCTAGTAAATTATATAATCATTCTAAGGTACACGTCTGAAATTTTTTGGCTTAACTCACGAATTCATATCAAGGATTGATAAACTCATTTAAGATTATTTAGTTTTAATGGCAAAATAAATTATGCTTATATCACTCATTAAAATTAAGAAAATTAACCAGCGTTTGGTGAAGTATATAAGACATCACAATTTAAAAAAGGCTATAACTTCCGGACTACTGCAATGATCGATTAATTATTATTAATTGTATTAATAGTCAATTGATTTTTGAGATAGTTAATTAAGAATTAATTAAGATTTAATAATTTTTATTAGAATTTATTAATCATCGATCATGATTTACGAATTTGAATGTAATTAAGATGGATGCACCAGAGTGTGTCTCGGAAAAAGATGAATATTAAACGCATTAGATCAAGCTACTAGAGCTGTAACTTGAAGTAGTTTGGACAAAAATACTTACAAACAACAACAACAACTAAAAATATCACTTGATACCGAAATCTTAGAGAATTTAATTATAGAAATAGAGAAAAAAAATGGCCAAATGTTTCTTTTTTGTTTTTAGAGTTACACAATTACACATACATACTAATCTCTTTAGATGACTGAAACTCTTATCTATTGATTGGAGTGAAAGTGTCTTAACAATGAGCTATTATTCATCGTCAAATGGTTAGGAATTCTTGATATCTAGATCACAGCTAATTACCTAATCCTATCTAAATATTTTTGTGAAAGAAATAAATATAAGTCAGTGTCGACATGGTTGTGGATAGGGATGTCAATGGGTGGGTTTTACCCGGACCAGAACCAATAAATAAGTAATGGTTCTGGTTCTGGATGCGACTCATTAGATACTGGATCCGGACCGGACCAGAACCATCAACTATAGGTCTTAAGCGGTCCGGATCTCAGCGGGTCTGGAACCAGAACCAGACCAGAACCGGAAAAGAATCAGAACTAGAACCGAAACCATTGCTTTATAATTTAATGTGTTATGAGTGATTTTGAATCGATATGAATAAAACTAGTCCATTGACAAGCCTATTTAAACTTAGGCTCATCAATAGACGGGTTTTACAAGTACCATAACAAATAAATAAGTATTGGTTCTGGTTCTGGAACCAGAACCGGACCGGACCATCAAACTATGGATCTAAACGGTCCGAGTCTAAAGCGGGCCTGGAACCGGAATCGGAACCAGAACCGCTGTTTTAAAATGTAATGGGTTTTGAATGGTTCCGGATCGGTCCGGATAAAACCCACCCATTTACATCCCTAATTGTGGATGTATTTGTTATATTTCACCATTTGGGATGGAATGCACACCATACTACAACAATAATTTTAACAATTATTTGTCACGAATATTTAATTGTTCATGTGGTAATGATTTTCTTGAGAAATGTGAATCTTGTGAAACCGTTGTAATTGTACCAACAAAGATACAAACCAAATGTACCCCTTAATCCTCACTGACAATAACTAATAACAGAATTTACCAAACAAGTCAAAGAATACGGACGACAGACACTTTATTGTATTAAGTACGGGCGGGCGAACCAAAAATTGTGAAATGGATCGAAACTTTGATTTTCTTTTAAATATAAGAGCAATAATTTTCTATACATGCATATTTTTTAAAATAAAATAACAATTGCAAGCTTTCATAATTTATTCTAGGATGTTAATTAGCCCTCAATATGTTTTACACTCAAATCGATTATTGACTCTGTGTTTCATGTCACCAACTAGTCTAATCTACTACTAAAATGTTTTGAGATTATTATGGGGAATCTCACTAAAAGTTTCGTGATAAAGTTATTTGAAATAGTAAAATTCCACTAGGAAACCACCAAGAATAATCTGCAAAGTTTCGTGAGTAACGTGATGATTATCATAACCAATAATTTCTATGCTTTTAAGTCAACACAAAGAAAGTTGTGAAGGCTTAACGACTCTTGACTGGCCTTTATGAAAATTGCCCAGACTTTCTTGAAGATTTCATTATTAAATTTCAAATCCAAAATATACAAATATGGTTGTGTTATTTTATTATTTAGAGATATGTAACAACTACAACTTGGAACGCATTCCATTTTCAGCTAAATTCTACTGAATATTATAATGCTATACTAAGTTATACTCCTCCGTCCCACCCAAGATGGCGTATTTTACTTTTGTCTTTGTTCCATCCAAGATTGCATATTTACTTTTTAGGAAATAATTAACTCTTCAAAAATCGTGGGACATACTTACTTTTTATCAATTTAATCATTTTATACAATTCTCCTAAATAACCGCGTCGAAAAAAAATGGGTTGGAAATATGAGATTGAAAAAAAGTTGCTCCGCCTTAAGTTATCAACATTTATAATTGTAAATTGAATATGCAGCATAGAATACAATTTTAAATAATTATATTCTGTAAGTGTTTCTAATATTTTAAGTATGAGGTAGTTGGTCGTCATGTTTAAATTTTGATATTTTACTGATGCAGATTATTTTAAAACAATATTATAATTTTATTTAAGATACTCTTTTGAACAGATTCTATTAAAGATATTAGTAATCTTGTAATTTTTTTTTCGCAGAATCACACATATATGTTACATCAATAGGAAATTTCTATTTCACGTGGAAATGCATTTTCAGTCTTAATTTATATATCGTATTTATATATAGGTGAGCATTTCGCCTTCGGAGTTTCTGTTCGTTTCGTTTGTATACAAGACTTTAACAAAGTATAATATTCTTTATTAATTAATATAACGCTGATAATGCCAGCAGACGTCTCTGTACATCTACAGAAATATATCGTTTAAATATTTACTAGTTAAATCGAGATGGAAAACTTTGACTTTTGTCGTACCTGTTGGTGGCTTATCGTGTCACCCTACCTTTCTTAAACAAGAATAAAAATAAAAATAAAAAACCAATTGTATACTTGAGATTCTCTATTAGAGTCTCATGTTGAGAAATAAAATAATGGTGAGATGTATATAGTGAACGATACAGTGCATTCACATTGACAAAATATTTAATTATAAATTGTTGTTAGCAAAAATCGAACCACATCTTGAGATGTACCATTTTCTTTTCTTGATAAAGATGTATGTCTATCTCCACTGCTTGGACATTCTCAGAAAAATGTTATTTAATTTTGTGTACAGACATATATGTTTATGAATTTATGAATAATTTTATATAATATATACAAACGTATGGAGGACCAAATATAATATTGTCCTTCTATAGTATATAAAATTCAATCAAAACGTTCATCATTGTATTATCTATGAAAAGATAATGCATTTTTATATGTACAATAATGCATTTTTGTAGATCATATTAAGATCAATAGTTCATATTAAGTTTTATATACTATGGAATGAAACGACGTGGATAATTTGCCACCGTTATTTGAGGCACACATTGATATTTCATTTCTGTCTGATAAATTTACAATATATGAGTCATATGTTTGTCTTGTTCAAATATTCAAACTATGGATATTGATCTTGGATATGCATTTGTTAACGAATTTGAATCTTGCTAAAATAATTTAAATCAAGCAAACGATCATGCAAAATATAATTAATCATTAACACCTAACGTTTTATAAAATAACTTTACAGTTTGTATAATTTCATGATTAATGTAAAACTATATCTATTGTAGTGGTGTTTATGAGATGAGTTTGAACTTGAGGAAATATTTCCATAAGATAATAATAGGGGCGCATTTCCCCTTTTTGATAGTAATGTCTTAAAAAAATAAAAAAATAAAAAAATAAAAATAAAAAAATAAAAATAAATCGTTACACACATTCAAAAAGTAATATGAAACCACCAAAAGTTTGAAGTCACTTTGAACTAACGACGTCACTTATGTGACAACATCATCCCATGCACGCAGGCATATTAATTTCAAATTATCATTACAAAAAGATTATGATTTTTTTAGCAAAAAAACGTTTATAGACCACCCTGGGCCTAGGCTCTTTAGTTCCTTTGTTTAATCTTGACAAATAATTTAATTTATTTTCAGAAGTGAGAGAGTGCACTCTGAATAAATTTTATTTTTAAAAGTGTGACTAGAAAACACCTACTCTATTCT
The DNA here is from genome assembly GCA_036937905.1 of Salvia rosmarinus. NCBI lineage: Eukaryota > Viridiplantae > Streptophyta > Magnoliopsida > Lamiales > Lamiaceae > Salvia > Salvia rosmarinus. The sequence continues at coordinate 11,784,967 of CM072817.1, read as the reverse complement.
AAAACAACAACTATTCTAACAAACATGGGCTTTCGCCAGCTGGAGGTACAAGTTATATTTAATTTGATCGAAATATGAAAAATTACTACAATTGATAACTTCATTCAAATTAAGTTTATGTATTTATATGCCAATATAAAACTATTAAAGAAATAAGGGGGAAAATAATTTAAAACACTCTCAAGTAGATCGCGTAACGTATGATGCCCTTACTCTTCGACATAGCTTAGTTAACGAAGTAAATAATATTAAGATTAAAAGATTATGAGTCCAAATAATATCGACATGGTCTAGATTGCCTGACATTCACAAGCATTGGCGGAGCTACATGAGACCCTAGGGGGCCAACTATTTTTCATAAAGAGTACTATTATATACCTATTTAAAATATATAGATGTCTTGCACGTGGTGCGATGGTTAAATTGTGTTGGTTTTCTACATGAGGCCCGGGTTCAAATCTCATGGCCCTCATCTTTTATTTTATTTTATTTCAGTTTCTTTATTTCTCTACTTTGTGCCATTTAATTCTTTTTTCTTTTCTCTTTTATTTCTCTATTTTTTCTCTTTCTTTTCTTTTCTTTTCTTTTCTTTTCTTTTTATTCTCTACTTTGTGTTATTTCTTTCCTTTTTTCTATAATTTATTTTACATTGATAAAATAATATATATATATATATATAAAATTTTATCTATAAATTAATATGATAATCAACATTTTAAAAAATATGATAAACTTATTATAACAGTCATAGGTAATATTTATTTAAACTTATTATAATAAGCTTTATATGTGAATTAATTTTAAAGTCAATTGTTGATTTATAATGGGTACAAGAAAATCAAAATTTGAGTTTTTAATATTATATCATTTACAAGATTAACACTTATAATTTTTTATTATTTTAAATTTTGTAGCTGTTATCAATTGATTGTTTAGTTAATTTTTATAAATAAAATTTATAAAATAAATTACACTATTATTTAAATTACTATTATTTTTAATTATATTTTTAAAATTATACTTTATTATATTTTAAAGTTATAACTAGTTGGGCCCCCCAAGAAAAATTTCCTGGCTCCGTCACTGTTCACAAGGTTTTACATTACACTTTTTTTTTCATATTCAATTATAACATCAGTCATGCGCTAAGCTATGCATTCATAAATAAATATGATATATAATATAGTTGATCTTATAATGTGAAACTCCAACTTCTAAAAACTCCAAGGCAGTGGTAGACAACTCAATAAAATAGAGGCCCCCCCACTTGTCACGTTCTATTGATATTAATTGAATAAATAATGGATCTTGATATTTTATGAAAAGACAGATCCCATTTTGTCTTCATGAAAATTTAAATGTGAAAAGTACGTGTATGAATTAGTGAATTACCTCGCCACTCACTAGTATTTACATGCCCAACTTCATTGTGGTCCCATTACAAGTCATCATCCAGTATAATTATTTTTCTTCCAACTCATCATGTTTTGGAAATATTCATCCAGTACGGAGTAGAGATCTTTTTCTTCTTTACCCATTAGGTTTTCTTACTATATTAGTCAGGCTTTATTTTTTAAGACTTTGAGTTGCCAAATAACTGCGGCGGCAACGATCATAGGTTCGAATTCTATTAATACATTTATAATTAATCTGTTATATTTGATTTTTTAAACGTGATTTATCCGTTATATATGATTTGCATAATTTTCATATAAATGTAGAATTTATTCAGTACGTACCGAAAAAAATGACTGTAGATTCTCATGAATTAAAAAAAATATATGATTGAGATTCGATTCCCAATTCAAGGAAAAAGAAATGATTTAGCTATAGTAAGTAAAGTCGTAAATTTATATGGAATTTCTCTACCACTACAAATATCAACAGAAAAAAGTATTTAATGAAGCCCAATAATTTAAAAATGATTCCAATCCTTACATATTATTGACTCATCTATGCACTTAGAGCAATTACAAAGGCTCATTTCTAAAGCACTATAAATTACACATTTAAACCTAGCTTGAACTAATAAGCATTACAACATTAATATAAGTAACAAATATACATACATACAAACCTAATTAATTAGCTATTTATTAACAGCTTTAATAAACTCTTTTTCTAGCATTATTATCAACTTATATGGACACACTATTAGGTACACCTCTACATGTCACTCCAGGTTCTGAACTTGGTACAAGAAGCTCATACGGTAAGACTCCAGCCCCACACCGGTTTCGGAGACTCGGGTCAGAGTTGCGCTTCTCGATTTCCTTCTCAATCCGTCCTATCTCGGCCGAGAACTCGTAGAACGCCTCGATGACCTCGGCGTCACCAGACCAGATGGACTGGTGCTGCCTCTCACCGAGGTACTCCTCGTCAGGCGAGTGAGTCGACAACGTGTCGACCACCGCCATGAATTTTGTAGCTTGTAGCAAGCTCGGGAGTGCACAGAAGAAGTACTTTTGCGGGTCGGAGAGGAAAACCGCATACTCTGGGTCGTTCTCCTCGGGGATCAGCCGACGCATGAGCGGCGGCCGGTTTGGGACGTACCCGCCGTATGGGTACTGGCCGAAGTTTAGGGCCGCGTGTTGGGCCGACGCTAGCCATATTAAGGTGGTGAGAATCGAACTCAAGTCATCGGGAGTGGCTAATGTGGGCCACCAGTCAGCATGACGCAGATCAGCATGGCCCACATTGATGGATTCGGCATACCAAGCCTGCAACTCCTTGTCATTGCAGACTTGGGCCGAGTCTGGGTAATAATGGTTCACGTAATTGCGGACCCAATTCTCGGTAGCGGCCCATATCATCAGTCCATCAGACGCGTATGGATAGTCTTCGACTAGCAGTTTAAGCCCATGTGGCTGTGTGGGGTCAGGTACGGCCATTCCTCTGAAATTTGGTTGAAGAAGCAAATTGCATTAGACTTCCAGATTTTTATATTGTTTACACTCAAAACACACATGATAGGAAATATAAACACAAACACACCTTCTGATGAGATCGGCAGGGAGGCTTTCTTGATCAAAGCGCCAGAAACTAGTGTAGGCGGCTGCACTCATCTCCATACAGTAACGCCCGGGGGTGAAGCAGGACTCGATCACACCATCTACGCTGATCAAGCTCTGACGAGCCAGTGCGTTGATCTCCAACGTGTACCTCATGTGAGGATCCAAAAGCTTAAAAATGGGATGCATCGCGCTCAGCTGCCTATGAGCTGCCAAGATGAATGGCTCCAACGCTGCATGCGTCCGTAGCCTATAGCCAAACAATAAGTAATTAGAAACAACATTTCAAGATCGCGAGCTATGCTCATCGTGGTCAAGAAACAGAGGTTTTTTTCACATACCAATGGTTGACGAGCTGATGAACTCCAGCATCATTAGAGCAAACATGGGCTTTCGCCAGCTGCCACATCCAATAACTGGTGGCGTCGACCGGTGGTGTGACCACACGCTTTGGCCTCAGAGAGCTCGGGCCGAGGCTGAGCTCTATAGCTATGGGCTTGAGGGTTCCAGCGTCAGTCAAGAAGAACACAGTTCGTGTTGCATAGGATTTTCGGCCATCAAGGGCATTGATTTTGTCGACGAATGGCAAGTAAACGTCGTGGTAATCGATGATGAAGAGCTTGTTCGAATCCAAAGCCTGTCAAAGTCGTTATATTAGATGACCAATAAACAACGACAAAAACATGTACTATCATCATTATCATCGTCATCATCATTATCATCAACGAAGAGAGGACAACTATTTTCTGCGCCCTTGACATTGAGACGTTGAGTGCATGAACATCATTTTTGTATTTTTCCAAAATAACTGAATAATTACCTCTTGTATGGTCATGCCATTGAGTTGTCCAGCAATGTGTTCTTCTTTGAGAACCGATTCTTGAGGTCCATAGATTTCGGGGTCGAGCTTACTGACCGGGGGAAAAGCCTGAAGCCTCTCAATGGTGACAGGATTCACCCCGGCTATTGCTTGACGGGCAAATTCGTCATCTCTCAACCACGCATATTTGTCCTCTGCAAGTTAAGCACAGTTTACGTTAGCAATTTGACATCTTAAGAGCTACAAATTAGGTCCTAATCGCTCCAAACGGCAGTCGGTAATAGCCTAGATATAGTGCAGCACAATTTTCTTTGTGCCTATACCAGAACTCCGTATTTCTAGCCGAGTGTTTTCCACCAAACGGTTACTATTGCTAATCTACAGTGCACTAAGACAAATGTTTCCAATTCAAGAAAGGGAAAGAAAGCTACTCACTTGATACAATCTTTGGAAGGTCGTATTTGAGCAGACCGCCTTCTTGAATTTTGCTGACAGCTTTAGGCAATGGGATCTTGTTCATGATTTCATCATGGAGGCCGAGTTTGAGCAGAAGGCCCTCGCTGTATAGGCTGTCAATGTCCGAGAATCCCTTAAAATCCTTGTTGTTTGCAGAGATGCTAGCCATTAACGACGGTATGAGGTTATGAAGGACCGCCTTCAGCCTCCCGGTTGAAAAGGCATTCATCTTCGACTCCTCAAATTGCTCATCTCTCGGCACATACATAGGCAACGGCTTCTCTACTCGGCTCTCAGAATTCATATCTGGTTAACATATAGATGAATCAGAAAATTAAGAAGCATATAATGAAACATTGCCGAGATTGATCAAGGAGGGACAGACGATCACTAACCAGTATCGGTGGGAGAGCGCCCTGTTCGACAACGTCTAGGGTATGGAATCTTTTCACCTCCAAGAATCGGTCGAGCAAAATCAATCCCCTTGTCTGGGTTTCCAAGATCATTGTACACATCAAAGTCATATACTCTATCAGACAATTTTCTTTCACCTTGTCCATCACCTCTCAATTCTCTAAGCTCCTTCTCTCTAAGAGCCTTTAATCCCTCAGGTGTTTCATGTGGCAAATATGGCTGTTGAAAGCAAAACAACTCATTTTATTCAAAATTTGCAAAAAGGGCTTCAAAGATTAGCTATGCAGATTCCGAAATGAAACAGAAGAGATCAAATACTAGAAAATCACAACAATAAATATGAATCTCCTCAAAATAAAGATTTGGATTCGCTTCAACCATTTTATGAGAACTTTTGACTCCTAAAAGCATATCGCAAAATACAGCAGAAAAAATTGAGAAAATACTAATCAAATAAATTATACCTTATTAGTGAAGAAAATTCTTTTGCCAGGATGATCCTTCTTGGGCTGAACCCAAGAATTGCAGGGAAAATGCACAGGTCCACATGCAAATCCTTCGATTGTAATACTCTCAAGAAAGAATTCTTTTTGGTGTTTATTGGCCACTGTGATTGCACCAGGAATCCCAAAATTTGAATCCACCTCAAATTCTGCTGTGTAATTCACTCTCTCAGTTTTAAGGTTTGATTTCTTGGACCAATCCTTCAACACAGCTTCTTTGCTTTTCTTTGGAGCCTTTGTTTCTAATAATTATGACGAAAAAACAAGTACAGTAATTAGAAAATTCACAAAACTTTCATAAATACTACAAAACATTGCATTCAAATCATAAGAGTACATCATCTTCTTCACCTAACCACCAACAAAAGCAGAGAGAGACAGCGCGCGAGAGAGAAGATGACCATTCAAGTAAGTGAAATTACTACTAAATTTGAGACCTTTACAATTCCAAGCAAGTATTCATTCAGACATATCATCAAACAGAATGAGGTACTAAAATTTGGAGCAGAAGATTAAAAACTTACTTGGATCATAATCAGTGCTGATGAGTTCCAAAACAACATTCCTCCCAATCTTGTCTGTGAAAGCATCCAAATGTTTTATCAGAGTCTCCTTGAAATCCTCCTTGTTCTTGTTTCTCACCGTCACAACTGCCCTAACCTTGAATTTCACAGCCTTTTCAGGCAGCACTTTCACCAAATCCAAATCCTCACTGATCGCTGCAACAGGGGTTGTACTCCTTCTTATCACCAATTGTACTCTCCTGCCCTCCAGTGGCAGAAAAGACCGATTCCTACTCTGGCTCAGAACCAACCTCGTTGACGATGATGAAGCAGCGAGAAACGACGATTTGTCCATTAAAGACGAGCCCATGAGCTCTCTAGCTAGCGCCATGCTTAATCTTTGATGATCTTGAATTTCTCTCCACTAGTTTGAGTGAGCCTCTTGTCGGAGGGCAAGAAATGGAGCTTTGATTAGCAGAAATAATGGTTGTTTGTCTCTCTGTCTATACAATTATGCGTGTATATATACAGCGTATAGATAGATGGACAGCGTGGTGGAAATGATGACGGTGAAAGAGGAAGAAATATAAGATCTCACCGGCCACACGTTTTTAATTTTCTAAAATATGACCACATGCAGAAAAAAACAATAAAAATTTTATTCTTGTTGTGATTACTTTATTTTGTTAAATGAGAATTCGAATTTTCATAGAATTTTCATGCATCGCAGATAATAGGAGCATCAATTTATCAAAGGCTGCTGAGTCAAACAAACGATCCAACGCGGTGCAGGAACTCCATATCGATGTGGATTTCACTTTTTTGGCTGGGTGGACCATTTTGTCCTCCTGTGTAGCCTGAAATGGCGGTTGTGTCCTTGGTGGATCTTGCATGAAAATTTCCTCTTTCTTTTTTGGAATAAATGTATATTTTGATGCTTATAATTCTTTTCATTGGGTATTTATTTATGAATGTAACTTTATTTTTACTTTGTTTTGATCTATGTCTATGTAGCTTTGTCGGTGGAAAAAATAATATTTGCGCCATTTCATTTTTTTTATATTCGTACTGCCACTATGATGTGAGTGCATAGGTGGTATTCCAACTTATAAACGATGGTGCAACTGAAATTTAAAGTCTCTCATTTTATGTCATTCCATAAACCAGGTCGAGCAGTTCCATTTAAGACAAAATTTGGAGTCTTTAGTTCTGAGTTTTAATAGAAACTAAAATATCTACTCCGTCACCAAATTAGTGCGTTTAATTACATTTTGATCGTCCACTAAAATGTTCACTTTAATTTTTTAAACATCAACTTTACATTTTTACTAAATTTATCCACTTATTTACAAAAACACTCATGGCCCTTTTTACACTCACAATCCATTAATATATTCATTTATTATCCGATAGCCTTTTTTTATCTGCATTTATTTTACACTCATTCTGATTTAACTTAAAGCCGTCTTGCAAAATCGATGAGCGATTTTGGTGGACGGAAAGTATGTATTTTGTTTTACAAGTGAAGAAGACATGGAGATTTCATAAATGAAATAAATCGACTCAGTTATAACACATAAAACTACAACAGTAGTCCAAGGACTTAATTCAAAAAATAAAAATAAATGCATATAAACGTGAATATACAATTTCCTTTCCTTCTTTCCTCTTGTCTTTTCTTTTTCTCAAGACAATGTGCACGCATTTAAAGTTGCTTCTTTTTTTCATATGTGATTCTTCAGCCCGAATCATTGAGTTATGATCGGATTATTTGTAGCCTCAAAAAAGAAGAAGAAAAGAATTGGATGGTTTATACCCTACATAGAACGTGAATATCATTGAACAGAGTTTTAATGTTTCATGCACGTGTATACATAGAAGTGGTTGGATTCATTAGGCTCTTTTTTTTAACTTGAAACTATCATATCATAAAAATTGATGAGCAAAATCATAAAGTTGTGTCTGCGAAAACATTCTAAAATTATTATCTGATAAAATAATTTTAGAAAGTTTTCGTTAATGTCTAACTTATCTTAGATATGTCATCTCATCTTTACGTGTTATGCATAATTCACGAGTTCGCAAAAAAGATGTAGTTCATTCGATCCACTCATCCACTCCTATATATAAACGTGTGAGTTATTATAAAAGTATTTGTTATCCTACAAGTATTAAAACAATGCATTCTTCATGAACATTCATATACTAAACAAAAAAAATTTAATTTTCGCTCCTCATGGGATCGAACCAGGGTGGTGCACAATGCACTCATCTAGTAAAGTGATGCATCATCATAGATCTTCATAATCTCATGGTTGAAAACGGTTCTCACGTTCTCACTTTAAAAATAAGATTTTTATTTGAACATACTCTTATATATATATATATATATATATATATATATATATATATATGGGATAGTTCACGTCGAATATAAATATTTGTGAGAAATAAGAATACATCATTGAACGTATAAAGTTGTTGCATTAAATGTATAAATTTGTTGCATTAAATTCAACATATAAAGTGTATAATCGAATATACGCTTTTTGCAATCGAATTTGGTGCAATAAATTTATACATTTAGATCAACAACTTTATATGTTCAATACTGTAGTCTTATTTCTCACCAATATTTGCATTCTTACTTGAACTGCACCCCCTATATATATAAAGTTGTTGCACCGAATTTGATGCAACAAATTTATATATTTAGGGATGTTTACTTTTCGTAATAAGATGGATTGATAAAAATAATTCAAGCTAGTCCACCTTTTACTTTGATGAATTAATGATGAATAGATTAATTCTGAACTTATTTGACTATCATATCCTTCAAATAGTCATCCAATATTTTATCAATCTATCTTATTATGAAAAGTAAAAACCCCTTTTATGTGAATAATTCCCCATATATATGTTTAAGTTTACTAATATACTCCAATAAATAAAGCCACACCACTATCTACACCAACCCATGCCATTAAGGCAATTTTCTATTCGTTATAGTTAATTTGGATAATTTAATACTTTTACATTTAGAACTTAGTTGAGTCAAGATAAAGATATTACAAACGTGAATATTTATCTACAAACAGAAAGAAACCCTAAAAATTCTTCAACAATTCCACTAGTTTAGAGGTGAGCAAAGCAAATGAATAAACAATGGAATATCCAAAAAGAATTTTATACATTTTGAGTCGTGTGATATTCTTTCATGTGAAGATTGTGTGGCCTTTTGTGGGAATTAGACGGCCATTCTTGGCCCTATAAATTTCCAATAACAAATCATTGTACAAACTCAAACTTTCTTGAAATTCTTGAAATCCACTCTAATTAATTGATTCCTCTTGTAGTACTTTTTAGTGTCAAATATTTCAGCTTGGTTAGTTGTTTATTAATGTTGTGGATGTTTGTTACTATATGTCATATAAAATAATTATATATCCGCATAAGTAAAGAGATTTGTACAATTAATATATTTTCACATTTGATAAATGTTTGGTTTTTTGTTTAAATACTTGATAGCTCTATCTTCATGAGTGGAGCTTTACATTTTCCTTATGATTGTATAAGTAATCACTGTAAATGTCTTCTGTATATGACATATAAAAAACATTTTTATTTTATTCTTTAACTTTCTTACTATTAATCATGTTTAGCTCAAAATCTGTTAGTTTTTAATAAAATGAGTTTATTAATCATGCTTTGATAATACATAAAGGTTAGTAGGGTACTGTTAAGTTAATTATTTATTTCATAATCATGCATTCGAATAAATGAATTGAGAATCCATAGTGATGCGATTTGTATATATTTTCTTATATATTTTCTTATTTAGAAATATATATACGTTTAAAAGTGTCTAATTTCGAATTTCTTAATGTTTTTGAAATGTCCCAAAAATTAACAAATGTATCATACTAGAATCACTTGGACATAGTGCTAATACATTGTCTAACATAACAAACTTTTCAAAACTACGAAGTAGCATTGGAATGAAAATTTATGATCAAATATCATATGTTCAAATTTTGGCTAATTCTCTAATATATCATTGAATAGTGGATGAAGGTTTATCGTTGCCGGCCACCTAAAAAGAAGAATGACAACCCACTCAGAATTGATGTATAATAATCCTTTTTGTTGCAAGTACTTCACTTTTTGTTGCAAGCACACCTCAGATCTGATATCGCCATGAAAGGTTGAATGCCCGTTATCAGGTTGGAAGGCCATCCTTATGGGAACTCGTCAAATTTGAATATGTTTCTAATAGAGCAAAAAATGTTAGTGTCGGAACTAGAGGATATATAAATCCATGTCTGAAGGGTGCAATACATAAGACGACAAAGCAGTCAATAGCGGTTCATTCACGTGGTTGCATATCATTCGCTTATAGAGGAATCTATTAATAGAATTGATTAGAATAAGATCCTTAAATTAAGATATGTCACCAAATTGGCATAATCGATCCATCCAATACACAAGAGGTCCAAAAGATGAGTCTGCCCCTCAGATGCAAAGTGGGTTAGACTTGAAGGGACGAAATTATCATTCGCGCATTCAAATATGAAATTACTAAGCCTCATCGTTGTATTCTTTATAAATAGCTTAGGATTTCCCTAGGAAACGGACATTCGCACATATTTGTACTAAAACCCTGTTGAATTCAATACTCTAAGCAATAAACACACATGTTTATCGTTTTTCTAATACTTGTTTGTCAGCTTTCTGTATAGGTTCGTTGTTTGTTCGTGTCGTTTGTGTTTTCTTAACTGTGAAGCTTGGGCATCAAAAATCTCGTGGGATTTCCTTCACCCCTCCGCTCGTTTCCCCTTAATTACTAGGGTATTCATCCTTTTCTTAATTTATGTAATTATTAATACGCAAAATAATAACTCAAAAATGAAAATGAAAAATAAAAAGTAAGAGGTAAAAGAAGAAGAGATGGGATGCAATTGTCAGTCCAAGCAAGGACAAGGGCACAGTGGACTTTTAACTCCGATATTAAAGCAAAGACGTGTTTGGATTTCCTTTGAATAATAAAACGTGGAAAAAAATTGACCATTTTTGCCGGTAGTTTGGCAGCTTAAAAAAAAAAAAGTGGTCTTAGTCATTCCATTCTCTATTTTCCAACTGCGATTGCGTGAGGTTAATTTTGCATACCTAATTTTTGGGTCAGTCCATTTTAACGAAGAAATTTTAAAATATTATTCTCAAATTGGGAATAATCAAACCTAATTATCCACAGGCATTAGTTTTACTTTTCATAATTATTTTTATCTTTGACTCGTCAAAATTTTGAAGACTAGAGAAATCGAGACTTCAAGCCGAGACGGCGTACAATAAGCCGAGTCAATCAAATTAATAAAGACTATATGATATAAAAATGTTAAAATAGTTTGTTGTGGCAAATTATGTGATTTGAATATATAATTCAATTGACTAAAAAATATACTCACTCCGTCCACCATATATGTTCTTAGTTTTTGTCGACACGAGTTAAAATTAATGCAATGTGTTAAAATGAGTGGAGAATAAGATTCACATAATAAAATATGTTATGTGGGTGGAAAATATGGACCATTGATAATTTTTTTATAAACAAGTGGATTGAATGTGAGTAAAATATTGACTTTTGGATGGAATCTTCTATGTACATAAAAAGAAAATGAGCAAATTTTGTGAGCGTCACGAAATAAGTAAAATGAATAAATATCAAAGACGGTGGGTGTAATAATTTATGTGTACATAAAAGAAATTTTTAAAAAATATGTGATCTTATTCTACCATAATGTGGTAATATAATCAACTTTATTAAATGAAAAACCATTTATTTAATTTTGATCTATTAAAAATTGGTTTTACATTAAAACTATCTTATGGAATTACAATTTTGCACCTATCGAATTAAAATTTTAAATTTAAATTTAATAATTTAATATTTTTCAGAATAGGTGGGAAAATGGTGTATGGTAACCATAATGTGGCAAGCTTAAACATTGAAAAAAAAATAAGTAAGCAATTCAAACAATAGAGGCTTGGACAAGACTTGATATTCCAAAAGAATAATATAGTGAGTGAAATTTGTTTCAATGATGGTAACTTATTTTATTAGTTTTATATTTCACAATTACAGAGACACCACATATAGTAATTTGTAAAGTAGCATAATAATAATAATAATAATAATAATAATAATAATAATAATAATAATAATAATAATAATAAAATTGCAATTTTCATATGGCTCTTTTAAACTTTACAATTACAAAATCACACAACAACTCTAAGTTTTAAACAAAGTTTGTCCGATGTGTACTGTAAGACGAGGTCATTTTACTACTGAAAATGTTTGGTGATGTTGTAAATACAATTTTTCTTAAAATGATGTTACAGTTCTAATATTTTAAAATTCATGTAAAATTACAAATTTTATGTTATTTTCATCAATAAATCTCATAACTGTAATGTTTTATTTGGTGGTTACATGAGCATGACACAATGGTATACAACATATAATATGAAATTCATAAAAATAAAATAAAAGGTATAACGGCTTAATAATTCCCGAAGACTTGAAAATAAGATTATTATATACACACAAGTAGACACTGCAAACCTTGGACATCTGATTAATTGCCATTATATGGGAGACACTAAAATAAATATCTACAGTCAAAAAACATAAAGGTTGGTCAAACTCAAATCCATAGTTTTTGAAATTGAACTTTGATTCATTTGTTCTAGTATTCCCACTTATGAAAGTAATATTAAAATAAATTCTGGAGTTTTCGTCCATGACTATGTGGGCAGCGCACCATTGTCAACTATTATTAAGCAGTTGAAAGTTGGAAATATACAGAATTCTTCCTTCCACCAACAAAAGTATAGCATCTTATATCCACAATCTTAAACTCTTAATTACTTTTTTTCTTCTTCTCTAAAATATAAATATTTATACTGTACACTTAGGAATGTTGGAATAAAAATATTGAGAAATGATGTGACTTTGAACCAAATTGTCACCACAAAATATTTGCAATTATGAATTTTTTCTTAATTACTTGCCGCGAATATTTGAACAGGTTTTGAATGATAAAATCAACCTAAATATCCTCTTTGATGTCGGCATTTGTATTCCATGCGTCAACTAAAAGCTTATGTTGATTTTGATTTAATGTTACGAGTTTTAATAAATTATAATGAATATAAAGTGAGTGTAAATAATATATAAATAGATTAATTGATATTAGTATTAAAAAGTGGGCATAAAGAGAATAAATAAATGTATTAATGAATAATAAGAGTAAAAAGGTGGACACCATGTGTCACTTTTTTATAGATAAATAGGTAGGTTGAAGTAAAAACTGTGAAGTTAATGTTTACAAAATTAAAAAACGCAAGTTTTTGATGGACGAGTCGAAAAGAAATTAAATACAAATTTTTTGATGAACGGAGTGAGTATATAACATTCGATACATTTCCAAATTAATATCAATGTAATTTTGCTGGGTTTGGAGGTTGTTCATCGAGTTGCAGCCAATAAAATTTGTTTATGAAATTACTAGAAAAGTAAAAATTAATTAACTTATATAAATAGCTAAACTCTTAAATTTTCTTACCATTAACTCTAATAAAATAATCCAATGTATTTGTAAATTGTAAGTATTTAAACCGTTTAAGTTTTAGGCCCATGTAGCTACTTATTAAAAACAAAATTGATCGTCCCAAGACGATCAAATGGTTAAAGTGGGTTCGTATGGTGAGAGGTCATGAGTTGAACCTCCAAACGCCTCTATGGGTTTGAGCTTGTCACACAGTTTTCCAATTGTGGTTTTACATGTCATATGTGGTTTGTAGGCTATTATACGTGAGCGTGGGGTTTATCAGGTCTTGCACTAAGATAGCGGTGCGGGTTCACGTGATACAAAAAAATTTGATCAAATTGACTCATTCCAAGTTGCTAAGGCTACGTTTTTTTTATATTATTGCTAATGCTACGTATTAATTTAAGCTAATTGACTCGATTCAGAAGACCTTTAACTAATAAAAATATGTGTTTAAGACTTATAGATTAGGTTTCTGCTTCTTGTTTGATGGAAATACGTGTACAAGCTTCAGTCACTGATTTTCCCTAAAAATGATAGATAATAATCAATTCAATTCGTGAAGTGGTATTTTATTTATAAATCACCAACTTCAAAAATTTAAAAATTATGTCACGATGAACTCGAACTTGAAATCTTTGACCTCCATAATTAACTATTTTACCATCAGACCAATACATATATATATATATATGTGTGTGTGTGTGACATTTTTATTAACAGAGATATGTATAATGGTCCTAAAACACCGCTTTATTTCGTTTCCCTAACAAATGTCTCAAAATTATGTAAAATTGTAAATAGAATCTTATGCGTCTTCTAATATTGCTGCAGTTCTATGTTCACATTTACCTACAGAACTGACCAAGAGGCTGGTAGTTACGACTTACGACATCTTTTAGAAGAATTTTAGTATTTTTTGCTGAATAGAAATTGTGGTCGGCTTTAATACAGTCAGATCTATATTTTTGGAATTTTTATAATAATATTAATTTATTTCTATTTATATTTCTCACTTGCTACTTCAAAGAAAGAAAGAAAATCAATGCATTAGGTTTTGATTTTTATGTAATTTATAAATTTGATGATTATGATTGTAATTTATGCAATATAAGAGATAAAAAAAAATAGAAAAAAAATGATACCGTACACTACGTGTTGCTCACAAATTGTGTGTAACATGTCACTTGTTTACATTAAATTTTTATTTAAGGTTAAAACTAAATGCTATTTTTTTAAAGATAAAATAGATCTCCTGTTGTTACCATTTCTAATCGCCTTAATGAATATATTAACACCATTTTTCATAATAGTAAATATTTCTAAGGTCCCATACTCCCATTAGCTATTAGTAAATTTGTGATTTGTATTAGTTTCATTTCATTCATATATTTATAGAATACACGTTCCAAGCAGAGCCTAAAGAGTCGAACTTCGAATATTTGAAGTATTTCTTAGGGTAACAACAGACTTGAATATTTAGAAACCTACTTATATAATTTCATCAAACCATGCATAAATAAACACCAATTTCACCAAATATTATATTATATGAGAAAATATTTATGTGGTGTATAAGTATTTGTTTAAGGACCACGAGATTAAAAGTAGAATGCGCCATCTTTCTCCATGTGCTTTTCGACTCCACGTTATAAACACATTTCCAAAAGAACCCTAAAATTTAAAATAGTCAAATAGCATAGTTTCGAAATAATGTTCAATTTTCAGTGAAATGTACTAATGACCTAATTGTTGATTAATGCCCAAAAAACTAATTGGAATATCTATTTCTTGAGGCCTAATGGTATGTCTCGTGTGTAGAGAGTCACATCGATAGGATCTGGCCAACTACTGCGGCGTCGATCGCGTCTGATTAAGCACAATTAAACCGACGCAGACGAGTTCGGCCTATGAAGAATCACGGGCCGGTGGGACGCAGAAAGGCTCACCATATCTAAAAGAATCCTAATTCAAGAGGATGGGATCTCGAATCCTAGTTAGAGAGACTTGGATTCAAGATCTAGTCAATACATTGTGTATAAATAGAAATTTAGATTAGGCGACATAAGGCACTCACTCTTTGTAATCACTTCCTATACTTTCAATACACATACTCTCTCTCTTGCCCGTGGGCGTAGATCTTATTCATAGATCGAACCACGTAAATCCTTAGTGTCCTTCTCGCTTTATTTCCTTTACAATTTAAGATCGATCACTTTGGCGCCGATCATGGGAAGCGAAATTTTGTGTTTTCGATCAACCTTTGTTTGCTGTGGAAGTAATCATGACCGGTACACGAAGCCACGCCCGGGACCGTCGCCGCAACAACAACGGCGGCGGCGAAAGGAACGCCGAGCTCAACTCGGGAAGAGCCCAATCGGAGAAGGAACCCCAGGGGCATATCCAAAGTCTCGACGAGCACGGACACCCGCCTGCAGGAGCGGTTACCATAGCGAAGGCAATCGTAGCAATAATCGAGGAACCTCCGGCTCCATAAGTAAATCTTGACGACGCCGTCGAGGATTTCGAGAAAAATAAGGAGAGCTTTCTCGGTTCCTCGGTGACAAGCATGTGGTCGGCCACGTCACGAAGAGCGAACACGAAGCCTCGTCTAGATACGAGGCATCTGGCAACGAGGTCGGGGCCCAAACCGACCGCGCGAGAACCAACAACGCGGGAGAGGACGTCGTGATCGCCGTGAAGCCACCCGATCGCCACAATAAATCCATCCAATAACTCCGCCCGATCTCCGGGGACGAGCAGCAGAAAAGGCATCGAGGCCGCCATGAGGCGGTCCGAGTCACCTAAATGAGTTCGATCGTCGAACTCCGTCCCGATCTCGGAGGGCGGCCCGATGGATACGGAAGATAGTCACCCCGTTCTCAAATAGGATACTCAACACTTCTCCCGGATAAATACGGGTTCCAAGCATCGCCCCTACGACGGATCGAGGATCCACGTAACTTCCTCTCGCAGCCCAATACAACATGATCAACCAAAAGCTCACCTCGGTTCACATGTGTAAACTCTTCCCGAGTTACTCGTCGACAACGCCCGCGGTGGTTCGACGGTCTACCTACGGAAGCATCGGCTCTATCGCGACCGATGGTCGCCTTCCGAAGGTTCTTCCAAAAGCGGAATCAAAACATCATCGACACCTCCTCACCATAAGGCAAAGCCGTAATGAGTCCATCGGCGACTTCATGACAAGGTTTAACAAGGAGTGCACGAAGGTCAAGACGTGAACGACTGTTAGTCATCTCGGCTTTTCAAACGGCATCTTGCAGGGGCCTTATATCGAGAGATCGTCAATCACGAACCCCGTCTCGCAGCAGGTATGGCGCATAGCCAATCGGTTCGCCAAAGCGGCGAGGCGACAAGAGCGCGGCGAACAAAGCGGACCCTCGGAAAAGGAAGAAGAGCGAAGGAAGGAAGATCGGAACGAAGGCCGCGCGCGCGGGCGCATTACATCGCCCAATAAAATCCGAGGCTCGGTCCGCGGCGCCTCGGGCGACCTCAATACACCCGTTGACGAAGCCGAGGCGTAAATCTCGCACTCCATATGAACCTGTTCGAGAAGCCTCGACCGATGACGGGGAGGAAGAGGTGCCGACCTACGGATAAATCTTGCTCATTCCATGATGATTACGGCACGACATCAAGAGTGCAACGAGCTCATGGGTGAAATTGAGATGCTAGTTCGGGATGGATCCTCAAGAAATACCGAGACAGTCGTCGAGCCAACCAAAGTCAAAAGAAGAAAAGCGGAGAGGGGAAATTGTGCCCCAAAAAAACAAAGCGCAAAGACCGACGAGGAAGGAGATGACGAGCCCCAATATGACGGGTGGTCTCCACAATTACGGGGCTCCCAGTGGAGTCACGAAGTCCTCCCTCGAAGGCCGATGCTCAAGTCCAGAACCAGTGAACCCACCAATAAGAGGTTCGAAAGGACGGGCGATCACCTTCTCCGAAGACGACCCGTTCATGACAAGACCCACCGGGATGCATTGGTGATCCGGTGGTGGTCGCAAATAAGTTGGTGAAAGCGTTTACATTGACAACGGCGTCGGTGAGCATCCTTTTAAGGAATGCTTTGACAAGCTAGGAGTGGAAGACGCTACCGCACAAGCCCCGCGCGCTCGAAGCTTCGTCCGGGAAGAGACGCCCCGAAGGAATAATCGAGCTACCCGTCACGATGGGGAAAGCACCAGCGACCTCGACAAAGGTGGTGCGGTTTTTAGAGTGAAGGCCAACTCGCCGTATAACATCATACTTGGGCGAGATTGGTGAGCAATGCGCGTAAAGCGGTATGCTCAACGTACCACCGACGATAAAAATACCCACCACGAGGGAACAGTAGTGATCCGAGGCGATCGTAAGCAAGCGAGGTGTATGCAAGTTGCCTTACGAGGTGCCGGACCTCGGTCCAACACCCATGTGCATAGCAATTAAAGAAACCCGAAGAGTTGGAGTCCGGAAGTACATCGCCACTCCCTGACAATCAGGTGGAAGAGGTCGCATTGTACAAAGATGAGCCATTGAAGGTCGTCCAGGTTGGTTTCACCACGGCACCTGAAGTGAAGGATCAGATCATCCAACTCCTAAGGGAATTCCGAGACGTGTTTGCTTGGTCTCCCCTCGACATGACCGGAGTCTCGCCAAGTATCATCACTCACCGGCTCAACATCGACCCGAACATAAAGCCAGTTCGACAGAAGCAAAGAATCTTCGCAGCCGAACGGAACCAAGTCATTCATGACGAGGTGAATCAGCTATTAAAAGCACGCATACTGTTCGAGGTCAAATATCCGACCTGGATAGCCAACCCGGTGATGGTGAAGAAAGGAGGAGGGGGATGGCGAATGTGTATTGACTACACCGACCTCAACAAGCATTGCCCAAAGGATTGCTATCCCCTTCCCAACATTGACAAGAAGGTCGACGCGTTGGTCGGTCACGAAGTCTTCGCTTGGACTTGTACAAAGGTATCACCAAGTCACGATGGACGACGAAGACGCTGCCAAGACAGCCTTCATTACCGACTTGGGTCTTCGCATATAAAAGATGCCATTCGACCTTAAAATGCAGGGCTACCTATCAAAGGATGGTGGACAAAATATTTCACCCTACATAGGTCGAATGTGGAGGTATCGTGAGCGACATCGTCGTCAAAAGCAAGGAAGAAGCGCATGTGTGGCCGACCTCCGGATCGTCCTCGGCCTTCTTCTAAGATCAACCTAAAGTCGAATCCCGAAATGCACGTTTGCGTCCGATGCGGAAAGTTCTTAGGGTGTTGGGTTTCACTGAGAGGGCTAAAAGCAAACCCGACCAAGGTCCAAACCATTTTGGAAATGAAGATGCGAAGACCATCCATGACGTACACAAGTTGACGGGTTGCATAGCCGCACTAAGCCGCTTTCTTTCAAAAGCCGCAGATAAGCGACTACCTTCTTCAAGATACTCAAAAAAGCCCAAATTCTCATGGGATGAGGTGCAGTCCGCCGAAGACCTCAAGAGCTACCTCGCCAAGCTCCCACTCTATCCGTCCCAAAAGAGGAGAGGTCCTTTTCCTCTACCTCGCCGCCTCGGACGAATCCATAAGTGCGCCTGTGCGAGAAGAAGGACGTCGGCTCCGGTTTATTTCATCACCGAGCACTAAAAGGCCCGAAGCAGTGTCGACCGGAGAAGCTTGCCTTAGCATTGGTAAATGCCGCGAGAGGCTACGTCCGCATTTCCATGCACATCGCATCTGAGTCCTCATCGATTACCACTTCGCAAGTATTGACGAGCCGAAGCTGTCGGGAGAATCGCGAAATGGGCAATCGAATCCGGCGAGCACGATATATCCTTCGCCCGCCAGCCATCAAAGGTCGAGCCCTAGCGGATTTCCTTGCCGAGGCTAACTTCGCCGAAAACCAAGCCCACCGTGTCGACGACGATGCCGAAGCCGAACCCATGGTTGAAACACCGAGGGTCTTGCAACTCGTTGATGGGGCTTGGAAACAAAGGTAGCGGAGCGGTATCTTACTCCAGGCCGGACGACCAAGATCGCTTACTCACTTTGGTTCACATTCAAAAATACGAACAACGAGTGGAGTATGAGGCATTGATCGCAGGACTTCGCCGCTCAAAGTCTCGAGATACGAGCCGTGCAAGTTCACAATGACTCTCAAGTCGTCGTAAGCGAATGTTGGGAAAATACGAGGCAAAAGCGGCAGAATGAAGAAGTATCTTGAAAAAGCAAAAGCCCAGCGGACTTTCTCATACTTTCGATAGTTCGCATCCCAAGGAGCAAAATAGCCGGTGACATCTTAAGTAAATTGCCTCAAATGTCGTCAACGAGCCCGCCAAGAGGAAAGTCCAAAGGTAAGATAGACGATGCCGATAACGGAGCCGAGGTCAACGTAGTCTCGGATGAAGAACCCAATTGGATGACTCCCATTCGAGAGTACCGGAGAAGGCGAACGCCTTACGACAATTTGGAGGCTAGGAGGATCTTGAACAAATCTCTGCGATATACAATTGAGCGGAAGTCCTGTCTGAAGTCATATCTCCAACCTCTCTAAGGTGCTTGGGTCCGAACCGAGCCAATTACGTTCTACGAGAAATACACGAAGGTTCGTGCGGAAGCCACATCGGACCCGGCCTTGTCAAAGAAAGTCATGCGATGGGGATACTATCACAACAATGTTCCAAGACTCGATGGACCTCGTAAAAAGTGTCCAAAGTGTCAAATCCATGGGAACGTGCAAGGCTACCCTGACCGACCTCACCTCCGCATGCAGCCCTTGGCCGCTTATGCAATGGGGATTGACATTGTGGGCCCTTTGTAAAGCACCGTGACGGCTCCAATTTTTAATTGTTGCGATCGACTACTTCACGAAGTGGGTAGAAGAGCCCTCGGCGAAAATCACAAGCAAGAACGCCTCAACTTCGTATGGAAGAACATAGTGTGTCGCCTTCGCATCCCCATATCCTCCTTTCGGATAACGGAACACAATTCACGGATAAGGCATTCAAAGATTGGTGTCAAGAGCTTCGGATCCAACAAAGTTCACGTCGGTGGCCCATCCTCAAGCAAATGGTCGGACCGAAGTTACCAACAGACCATCGTAAAGTGGTCTAAAAACTCGCTCGACCGAGCTAAAGGCCTCGGGTGGAAAATTTACCGCAGTCCTATGGTCGTGCATCAACAACACCTCGGACCTCGAACGGAGAAATACCATACGCTTTGGTGTATGGAACTCAAGCGATGATCCCGCAGAGATCGGAGTATCGAGTCCTCGCACCATCGACTTCTCCGCCAAGCAAATGGGAAAATCTACGAGCCGATCTAGACTACTCGAGAGAAAGAGACCTCGCCTACATCAAGGAAGCTCGGTACAAGCAACAAGTAGCTCGGTATTACAACCAGCGTTAAAATCGACAATTCCAAGTGGGCGACCTGCACTCCGACATAATAAAGTCAAGAAGCGCGGCTCGGCAAGTCGGAAGCCACACGGAAGGACTCACTGGGTCGACAAAGTCCTCGGCAAAGGGGCCTATAAGCTCGCCTAATTGTCCGGTGAGCAATTACCCAACGCATGGCACATCATCCATCCAAGAAATATTATGCATGTTGTCATGGTCGGTCTTGTTCGGTCATATTTTTAAAGTCCTGCTTAGAGTCTGCATCTTATTTGGTGGTCGCGCCATCTTTTATCAATAAAATCTTTATTTTACGATATCTACTCATCACTAATGCATAATTAATCTTCGCATTATTTACCCTCTACGGAGGACAAATTCCTCGACGGAGGTCGATTACATTCGCTTAATACGCATATAAATCTAAACGCCAAGATGCCTACATACGAGATCGACTACCTTCGCTTATTTCAAGCGTTCTCTATGTAGACGAAGGGACCACCCTCCCGACGACCTCGGCAAAAACAGAACCATTCCTACATACGAGATCGGACTACCTTCGCTTATTTGAGCGTTCTCTATGTGAGCGAAGGGACCACCCTCCGACGACCTCGGCAAAAACAGAACCATTCCTACATACGAGATCGACTACCTTCGCTTATTTCAAGCGTTCTCTATGTGTAGACGAAGGACCACCCTCCCGACGACCTCGGCAAAAAGTGAACCATCCCTACGCATTTAGAACGATTTCTTCCGGCGGAATTCTCACGAGACGAACTACTTGGCATATTACTCTTGTTCAAATACAAAGCCAACAAAAACCATTCTTATTAAATAGAAGATGTACAGGTTACATTTTACGAGGACGGAGCGGATCGGGAAAAGCTGAGCCAATCCCTAGAAAAATCGGAATTCAGCAGCTCATCTATGCTAATCCTACCTCTACCTCGTCCTCGGTCTATATTACGGGCCCGGCCAGAGCGACCTCGGTCACTTGACGATGCAGCTCTGCGACCTCGGCCTCGGCCACTTGATGACGCCCGGTCTCGACGCATGGAGGGTCCACGACGTTCAAGAGCAATAGCACGCCTCTCTTGTGCGCGCCACTCCGGATCGTCATAATGTGGTTCATTTATTCTAGACTGAGAAGCTCCAGCCGAAGAAGAGGCCTCTGCATCCCGTCGAAGTATGTAGTCGAGCTGTGGTTGTCGAGCGATGACAGTCTTGTATATGCTCCCGAGCCTTTTCAATTCAGCGTACTGCTCCGTGAATTGCCAGGAGTTCCGACCATATTCGCGCCTGTACCCCGAACAACGGGCAGCAGCCTCGACAACCTTGGCTTCTACTTCCGGGATCGTCATCCCACCATTTCGGTGGATAACCTCCTCGTACTCGGCATGCTCCTCGGCTATCACCTTGGCCTTCTCCTTGGCGACCTCGAACGCCTCCTCCAATTCTAAAAGGCGAGCCTGGAGCTCGTCACAACTCTCCTGAGCGGCTCTATGCTTGACATCAGACTCCGCCTGTACGTGACCGAGCTGCCCCTTTATATGGAGGAGTTCGACCTCTTTCAACTCAAGAGCTCGCGACAGGTCTTTGATTCGGTTCAACCAAGGAAGCATCAAACATTTCGAGAGACAACCAAAAAAAAAAAAAAAGAGATAAGTTTCGACATAAACTTGTGATTTTATTAACATGCCTCAGCAAAAATTGTCAGACATTTACATTCAAAAAAAAAAAAAAAAAAGATGCAGGATCAATCGACCCCTAAGCTTGCCATGTCCGTTCGCGCCTCAAGTCCGGATAGCCTCGACCTCGGCCTCTTGAGAACTACCGAGTCTCGACGCCTTCAAGCATCACCGTATCCCACCCCTTGCATGATCAGCCAATAGAGCCTCGGTCGGGGATCCCGATCCACGGACAGCGCGCATGCACTCCGCGACAAAAGAACGGAGGAGGAGGCAAGGCTCGCAGCACGGGAAGCTCCTTCGAGCCACGGACGAGCACATCAAAATAGCCTGCCTCGGGACAAAGATCCTCGGTCTCCTCGCACTCCATACTGGCTTTGTCGGATCTGGGTAGTCTCGGCGACCTCTTCGATTGCGTCAAGGCCCGAGACGGCTCGCTTGTTAAGCACATCGGCCGCGTCCGAGACCATTCCCGAGAAGCCCGCCGACAGAATGCCTCTCCGCGGGCGCGAGCGTTCTCCACGAGAGCTCGCCATGTCCGCCTCCCGACGGCGAACTGTTCCACTCGCCTTCATCGAGGCAACCTCGCCCTCGCCGCCTCGGCCTGCCGCCTCGCCACCATACCTCCGCCGACCGCCCTAGCCGCCTCAATGGCCGTCGCGATCCGCCTCTTTCGTTTGACGAGGTCCGGATCTTAGCCTCGACCTCGGACATTTCTTGAGCAAGGAGGGTATTCAATCCTCCACCTCCGAGCATACCGCCACCCGTCACAAACCGCGACACGACACTTTTCAAATAATCCGATACAAGATCGGATACTCTTGACACCTCGCCGCCACGCCCTCGACCCCTATACAAAATATACATCGTGTCGAAAACACAATTTGGTTACTACCGCACAAAGTATAAGGACAGTACGAACCTCGTGAAAGAGACGGCGGCGGCTTAGAACCGACGATTCACACTCACCTCGGCGAAGAACCGAGGCGAGGGACTTCATCCTTCCGCCTCTTCAAGCGCTTGCTGGCTGCGGCGAAGGGATCTTGAAGGCCCCATAGTCATTTCGGGCATGGCCTCGAAATCCTTGATGGAGACCTCGGCTCGCCACCGAGATCGGTTCGACACGAGATCGGCTCCTTCCTTTTCTTCTTCCTTTCCTTCAAGCAGTTCACTTCAAGGAAACACATGGGTCAAGATCAATACGTAACTCATGAAATAAAGAAAGAAAGAGGAAGAAGAGGCCTCACCTTCACCGACTCCACCCCGGAGGTAGGATCATAAAGGCTAAGCCCCGCCCGCAAGCTCGGCCTCGAGAAGACCTCGTCAACAAGGCCTACTTTGTCCAGCCTCCTCCAAGTCACCAAGCCCTTGTCGACATACATCGGCGATCTTATCGGATCGCCATGGAACTCCATATGTCCTCAAACCGGCGTAAGAACTTTACGCGCCACTTGAGATCTTTGATTTAATCTTTGCTTTGAATTTCCTACGGGTGATAAATAATACCACCCCGAGCCGCCCTTCGCTTGCAAAAAGCGAAGGACGAGCCCCAAGGTAAGGGAAAATTATGCCTATAGCATAGACACCTAGGCGGTCATATGCCGGAATGAGTTCGGCGAGTTGTTGAAGAGATAGGCCGAACATCTCTTGGAACTCAACATGTACATAAGGTAAGGAAGACGAAGGCCACCTTGAGGCCGCCCTCGTACATCGGCAACAAAACCATCCGGAGGGCACAAGCCCTGTCCTCCTGGACGGGGCAACTAGCTCAATACTAGAGGAATATTATATTGAAAACATATATCCCTAATGTCGAAATACTAAGGATTGAAGAGAAGAAGACACTTTGCCGCAATCCCCACGGAGGAAACGCAGACTACACTCGGAAGAGGCATATGAATACGGGTAAAAACAGCAAAGATACTAAACCGGACGGAAATGACATGATTTGACGCCGGAAGACTCGTTAATAGAAGAGGTAGCCATTACTTACTTTTGGTTATCGATGAAGAAGAGAGACTTCAAGTCGTCAATGGCGCAGAATACGTTGTTTTTCGCAAAAGGCGAGAGGTTTTGAAATTCGAGAGAAATGAAGAAGGCAAGTGATAAGAGATATCGTGTCGAGGAAGACATTCCCCTAATATGCACTTTATCGGAATCCAACCGTTGCCAATTTAATGCGCATTAAATGCGTATCCCGCCCAAGACTCAAAGAACGGCAGAAAATCCCGTCTTCGTCCTCGCCTAACACTCGACAGCGGTTATTCACAAGACCTCGCCCTAACGCCCGCCGGTGAAGCCGATGAAGACATCGGCCTAACGCCCGTCCGTGAAGCCGGAAGAAGACCTCGCCTAACGCCCGTCGGTGAAGCCGATGAAGACCTCGCCCAACGCCCGCCGGTGAAGCCGATGAAGACATCGCCTAACGCCGTCGGTGAAGCCAATAAAAGCCCCGCCTAACGCCTCGTCGGTGAAGCCGATGAAGACATCGCCTAACGCCTCGTCGGTGAAGCAATAAGAAGACCTCGCCTAACGCCGTCAAATAAAGCCCGTCGGAGACCTTGGTGAACGCCTCCAGGTGAAGCCGGCCAAGACCTCGGCGGAACACATGCACAAACCCCGCCATCACAACAACCCCAATCCATCATGACCTCGTCAAGCGTCTTTTGGGGGTTGTGATAGGATACTGCCCAACTACTGCGCCCAAGCATCGGGCCCAATACAATTAAACCCGACATCAAGCTCGGCCCGACAAGTTCGCCTATGAAGAATCTGAAGCGGTGGGAACGCAGAAAGCTCACCATATCTAAAAGAATCCTAATTCAAGAGGATAGGATCTCGAATCCTAGTTAGAAGACTTGGATTCAAGATCTAGGTCAATACATTGTGTATAAATAGAGGCTAGATTAGACGACATAAGGCACTCACCTCTTTGTAATCACTTCCTATACTTTCAATACACATACTCTCTCTCGCTCATGACGTAGATCTTATTCATGATCGAACCACGTAAATCCTAATGTCCTTCTCGCCTTTATTTCCCTTACGAATTTAAGATCGATCACACACTAATAACAATAGTGGTAGGCTTTATTTGAGAATCATGACCTATCACCAAAATTTAAATTAGATTGAAGACTAATTGCAAGATTTTTAGTCGTCCGATAATCTCCATACAAGATCCTCTAGGTCAGTTACGCCCCATCTCGTGTCTTAATAGTAAAATTAAGTAAAGCAGATTTGGAAAAAGTAAAATTAAGTAATTAGGACAAGTAAAATTAAGTAATTTGTTAGTAATAAAATCATCTACTATTTCAAAATGATCACCTATTCTCGTGCGGTCAATCAATATTCCGACCAGCAATCGTAGCATACGACTAAAATTCACTTTGCGCATAGAATGATTAATTACGCATAGGATTATTAATATCTGGACACGAGAAATCATTTTCCGAATCTTGATTGGATAAATTACGGCTAAATATACAAAAGTTATTTTACTTTCTTTTTTTTTTTTGGGGCATGCTCATAGTCCAACTAATGTTATGTTGAATGGAACGGGTCATAGACTCATATGTAACATCCTCATTAATTTACCAAATTGAAGGGATGATTAATATTGTACTCTATGTGAATCGATGTACTCATAATTATGACGTTTAATTTTCGTTTCACTCGTAAGAATCTTGATTGAGATTGTTATGACTATTTACGTTAGTTTACAAACAATACAAATTATGATGATTGATCACCATTAATGAAATCATGATTTCTTTTTCCCAGTGAGTTTGAAGCTCATAATATTGCATGTTTTTAGATTTTACAATTTCATTAGAAAAACATCGAATGAAGTAGCTCCGATTTGGGTTTCATGACAAAGTAATTCTTTTATAATTCTACTTTAAAATCATTAGAATACAAAAATCAATGCCCTCCAAAAATTGGACCCAATTGGTGGAGTCTACATAAAAACTAAAGAATAGAAAGAACATTTTGACTGTCCCGAAAGGAAATATAATATGAATTAAAAAAATCATCCATTATAGTAATGGAACTGAAAGACCGAAAGTTACGATCGAGCAAGGATTCGATCAATATATCTTAGATCATGCAAATTAAATAGTTTATATAATGGGGGATTTATTTTATATTGGTTTTGGATCACGATAAGTAATGGTTGCATGTAATGTTGGAGCAATTTTATAGAGATGGATGTAGCTAATTCACTAAACAAACGAAAAAGAAAACTAAAATTCTATATAAGTTTGTAAAGTGAATACTTCAATTTAGTGAAAGCTATTCACCACTAATTTGTGTGTGGCCTAATATTAGAATAGTTAATGTTTGATGACACGTGTTTCAAATTCGAGTCTATCGTTACGTGATCTTTAAAATTATTTATTTACCAAAAAAATTCACCAAATAAAAAAATTCACCAATTTCACGGTTTCTGTTAATTTGTACTTCTGATTTTTCTACATCTTTATTGGCCCTAATGGGCTCAATTAATAAAAGGGGCCTAACTAATTGGGCCTCTCCAAATAGGACAGTGAGACTTTCATGAGGCAGAAGGCTTCGTATGTTTGGCATTTATTTATTTAGATTTGGGCATTTAGTATTTAGTTGGAATAAACTTGAGATTTATTTTCATTTTGGCATTCGGCTTAAAACTCCCTATCTTTTTAAGCATAATTATATAAGAAGCCCCCCATTTCATTCATTATAACTTTCTATCTAAAACAATAAAAATAATATTTGAAAATTTACTACTCTATCCCCATCGCTCCCAAATTAAAATTGTACTAAAAATTAATAAATATCATAGCCATATGGATGGAAGATGGGAGATTCGAATTTTTCTTTTCTTTTTCTTTTTATTGAGAACAAATTCCAGATAACTGAACGCAGTGCATTCAGAAGCCGCACCTTATATGAGCTTTCTGCATCGAGGAATGGGCCATAACGCCGATCAGAATCTCGCTCGCCGGAACTTTACTGTGCTCGCCAGAATCTGCATCGAGGAATTGGCCATCGAGATTTGTGGGAATGATTAAATCCTTTTCCATTCCGGCGGCGGTGTACGCCGGAGTGAAGCCCTGCGGAGAGAACACAAATTCACAATTCATTTGCGTATGGCTAATTGGCTATGATGGTAGTTATTTATTTTAGTAGAATTTTAATTCAGGGGCTACGGGGATAGAATTACAACTTTATAAATATTTTTATTTATTTCTTTTACATAGGGCTATAGTGAATAAATGGGGGCTATATTTCAAATCACTCATTTTTATTTCATTGTCCAGGATTAGGGATGGCAATCGGGTCGGGCGGGCACGGATACCCGGGAAAATGATCCCCGCCCGCGATCTGTCCGTGACCCACGACGGGTAGGAGATTCCCATCATACTGCATGGTTGGCGGATCTGCGTGAACCCGCCATCCGCGACTACCCGTGAAACCTTCACCATGGATCACCGCGACCCGCAAAACCAAGATTTCAAAAACACGAAAATATCACTAACAAATTCATAAATCATAAAGTTCAAATCCACAATTCCACATTCAAATCCATAAAATTCAAATCCACAAATCAATAACACAATGAAAATTCAAATCCACAAATCAACAACACTAAATGAAAGTTCAAATCCAATTTAACAACAAAGTATTCATTTTCATTTTCACCTCACATATTTTTGGAAAAAAAGTATTGGCATTCATTTTATTTTATCATAAAATAATTATTATACGAATAATTTTTCATGGGTTCGTGGGTAATTCATGGGTGTTTTCATGTATACGGATTTCACAGGTGCGGTATTGCCAAACCATTTACACCCAAGAAATGATCCTAGTTTTCAACCACGAACGTATGCATGTGCATTTAAATGCACACCAAACCCGCGAATAATTGGGCAGCTATCCACGGATATTGGTACTGCGGATCGATTGTCATCCCTATCCGTGATATCAAATAAAACAAAAACAGAATTAAATTTAGATAAAAAGGCTTAAGTAATACACTTGCATGCATGTAATTAGGGGATAGGGGTGCTAATGTTAATTAGAGTTTATTAATTAGTTAAGATTAATTTATTCATAATTTATATTATTAATCCAAATTAGGATTTAATGTTGATTTTGATTAAATATTAATATAAAAGAATATTGCACTTGGCGGAGATCGTAAGATTGAATCGGTTCTATAGCGTAACAATTTCTTATCACCTCGTTGGATAATTTTATTTTATTTATTACTCCCTTCGGCCCACTTAGACGATCAATTTTTTTTTTCAATCGATAATTTAGGAGAAGTGTATAAAGTGATTAAAATGATAAAAAGTAGGTAGAACCACAACTTTTGAAGAGATAACACTACAAGAAATAGCGCGATCAACGACGGAAATTTTCGTCGTTATACCGAATAATTCCGCCGGTGATCATAAACAACGACAGAAAACGTCCATCGGTACAAAAATATCGCTATTCCTATCAACGACGGACGCTTAGTCCGTTGTTGAATCACCGTCGGAACAACGACGAATGTAGACGTCGTCATTGTCTACGCACAATCGTCGTCGATCAACAACTAATCAACGACGGATAGTTCGTCGTTTATTAACGACGGATACTATCCGCCGTTAATCAAAGACGGATCAACGACGGAGATTTCGTCGTCGATCAACGACTGAAATAAATCCGTCGTTAATTAACGACGGATTGCATTCCGTCGTTGATCACCGACGTAATGGAGACGGACTTTCCGTCGTTGATCAACGACGGATGACAGTCCGTCGGGAATTAACGACGGATCAAAGATGTACATCCCGACGTTGATCAACGACGGTCGATTTTCGTCGTTGATCTGCCGGTATTTTAGATTTTTTTTATTTTTTTTAATACATTATATATTTTATTTTCAATGTAAGATTCGAAATCACAACCACTAAATCAATATAAATCAATATAATGTTTGCAACATTCAAAATACAATAAAATTAAAATGTTTGCAACATTCAAAATACAATAAAATTAAAATGTTTGCAACATTCGAAATACAATAAAACTAAAATGTTTGCAACATTCGAAATACAATAAGCAAATAAATTATTCATGATCTTAAGCATGTCGGCATGAACTTCTAGCACATCTTGATCATTAACGATAGATTTTTCTTCAACGTTAATGACATCATGACGAATGTAATGTGTAGAAGAACGATGCATGTCGCATATACTAAATGATGCTACTGCATCACTAATTTGCCAAGCAACATACTCAGCTTTTTTCAATGATGCTTTTGCCTCCTCAAGAGCCTTTTCCAGTGATGTTTTTACCTCCTCAAGATCATTTTCATTTGCTATTTTCAATTTCCTCTACACAATAAATTGAATATGAAAGCAAAAAATGATATAAATTATAACATTCCATTTATAATCTTTCTTAAAAAAAAAACTCTTCACACATTCCATTCCCACACCAATAAACTCAATCATTCCCGAACTAGAGTTAACAATCAACGTTAATCACAAACTCTACTTGAAGTCAAATTGAAAGAAAACCCTACAAAATTTACATCTACATTTATAACGGCCTACTTATATACTTGATGTACGTTCATATAAAGTATGTGAATTGCAATTAAACTAAAACATACCCCAATAAATGGTCAACTGTCTCGTAGAATCAACTGCTCGGATGAACTCCTTTCTGTGCAGCCTTTTGCAATCCGTCGCTGATCCGTCGTTTTTTAACTCCGTCGTCATTCCGTCGTTGAATTTTCGTCGTTGATCCGTCGTTGATTTAAGCTGTCGTAAGTCCGTCGTTAATTACCGACGGAGTCACGACCGTCGTTAATCAACGACGGAAAACCGACGGATATTTTGGAATATTTAAAAAGAGATCATCCGCCTTGAAATCGACGTTGTTCCGTCGTTGATTAACGACGGAATAATATCCGTCGTGTGTCCGTCGTTGATCAAGTGAATTTCTTGTAGTGTAATTATTTTTTAAAAAAGAAACAGACCATCTTGGGTGAGACAATCCAAAAATGAATACAAGTCCTCTTGGATGAGATGGAGGGAGTATTTTTAAGAAGATTTTATGGAGTATTATAATGTTATCTTAATTTAATTATGATTTATTGCATCCTTCTTTTGTGAATCTAATTTCATCTTATTTATTGAGCTATGTTCTCTACATACATGATATTATATACGACTTTATTAAAAGAAGCACATGACGATGACATATTTTTATAATCCGAAAAAGAGAAATGGATAAGTAGAAAATACAAAAGTGACGGAAGCACTGATGACAGCCTGATTATTTTTCATATATTTACTTCAATGATGGTTTATCTTCGTCAATAACTAATGTTTCTGCATGCATTCCCTTATATTTTGCAGAGTATTCCACATAATTTATTTGTGTGGGGGAACTGATAAGTGATAAGGTGATTTGTCCTACTTCAATAATTTATTTACGTGTTTTCGTTGCGTCATATTCCAGTTATAAAATAGACTTATTTTGGAAGCCAGTGTTTAAAAGCTACTTACTTAAAATTAAATAAAAAAAAGGACCATATCTGATATTAATGCTTTTGTCTCCATGTTAGGATATTATAAGTGAAGAGGAATCAACAATTTCTTTTTATTTTTCCCTCTATAAGTTTATTTGAAGTTATTTGTGTAAAAAAAATGTTTCGAGTTGTTTCTGTTACTAAGATAAATATTGATAATTTTTGCATGTTTTTCCAAAATTTTAAAACGATGTGGTTCTGATTGAGTTATAATTTATTATTTTATAATCATTTGCAGAATTGCATCTACTTGGTAACCTGAAAAGAAAATATTATCACTTTACTGGAATTTTGGACGGAAATTAACTTGCAGACTTTGTGCCTTTTGCAATTTTTGTAACCTTAGGTTAAATCAGCAATTTTGCAATGCAGTTAAACCTACTATATTTATATTGATAATAGTATTATTTTATAAAAATCATGTGCTAAAAATAATCATCATATATATACCACAATGAGCTTATATGATGGACGCTGGATTATAATTTTGAGATCCATGCATGTGCACAATAGCTGTTTGTACATATTTTTTTGCTAAAGAATAAGCAAATTTGACTTTCTTGATTTCTGCATCATTATGAGATTCCTTGTCTGAACAACTCATCTCTATTAATATTATTAATTCTTTTCTTTTTAATTCTTGATTCCTATACAGCTATACTATACATGCATATACTTCATTTTAACTCTTTCAGACCGATTATTATATTTTAAACCGAGTATAACAATATTCATAATAAACTTGAATATTCCAAAGAGAGAGAGAGATTTTAACTGCTATCGATAAGTAGATCTATTCCACAGGACAGATAAAAAAGAAAAAAAACTCTAAAAAAATTATGAAAATTCAAGGGGGTGGATTAATTGGTAAAAACTGCATATGTGTTCTTGAAAATAAAAATATGAAAGAAAAATACTATAATTTAAATGTAAAAACTCATAATAGCATAAACATATGAGAAGAATTTTAGAAAATTATACTTATATTAATTTGTAAATAATCTGCAAGTATATATGTAATTTGTCTATCACATGTTTATACAAATGAAAGTGATTGATCATACAATTTTTTGTTGTAACATAAGACGCATTCTTAGAATTTCTCAAAAGGATTTAAAAAAAAAACACAAAAGAAAAAATAATAATTACTCAATCCTCTATTCCATTAATATACGTCATCTTCATCAACACAGACCAACAAATTTAACAATAGTATGTAACAGAGAGATCCGATCCCATCCCACTCACCAATGTTGATGACTTGAGGGGTAAGTGTTGAAGGAAAGGCCCATGACCGGAACAGCAAAAGAAGTTTCTAGAAGCAGGCGCTGCTGAAATGACTCAATTGTCCCGCTTCCATCGATCATATCCTTAACTAAATTTTGGTAGTATTCCTTCAACTTTTTGAGCATGTTCAAATGCTTGAGCTTCAGCCATTTCAGCTTCGCCTTCTTGCAAAGCCTAACTAGAAAGAAGCTGCGGTGGGCTTCTTCCATGGGCGGACGGTGGGAGCCGTTGTCACCACGGCGGAGGCTCCACCTGAAGGAGGTGGCGGAGTGGCGGCTGAGGCTTTTTGGTTGATGGGATCAGTTTCTGAAGACATTTTTTGGGTGGGTGAAATTAAAGAGAGGAAGTTGACTAGATAGGAGTGGGATAGAGCAACTTCTGCATTTATATATGTAGAGATATATCTTGGTGGTGTTACATTATAAAGTTACATGTACATCTAGGTCTAGAGTGAGCATTTTCCTAGTATATGTTGATGCGAGTGTTCTGCGAGTTATTCGAACCTTAACTTTTTTTTTCTTATTTTATCCCCTGCATTATTTGATTATAACGAAGAAAACTCGCAATATCTGTTTGGGATGTACATTAGGTAAATTTCGTTCATGTGTGATAAACTGCAAAACACAAATAAAGGGTAAATCATGTTATACCCCTATTAAAGATTGCTCATACTAAATGTGTGGGATAAGATTTTTTTATGTTTGTAATTGTTATTAGAAAAGAAATACGATACGTGTGAAATTAATGAGGTTGAAATTTGGTATAATAGGGATTAGGCGTTGGGAGATGAATTCAAAGGCAAAAAGGATTAGGATATTGATAAATCTAATTAAGTGAGTGTCGAGATTTATGAAAAGCAATAAAGAACACCAGCGCTTTTACGTGGTTCGATCGTTAATGAGATCTCGCCCACTGGAGAGTGTTTCCTCAATACTTTCACTATAATGCGGTGAGTGTAGTTCTGAGCTCTTAGTATTCGATAAGTTGCCAACCCTTCTAATGTCGCTTTTCCTTCTATTTATACAACTCCGAACCCGCAATCAAGGCGTGCTCAACCTCACCATTGGTCGCGACGTGACTCTTCCTCCGCATGCCTCCATTGGCCGGAGCGGGGACCTTTCGCTTTACGTGCGCCACGTGGAGGTGGCGCTGAACTTGGTTCCAGGCGTCTTCTCCATTGGCCGGGGTGGCGCTCACTTTGCTCTGGGCCCGCCCTCCATTGGCCGAGGGTGGCGGTTGCTGGGCTAGGGTTTTGGGCGCCGACGCTTGGGCTCAACCGCGTGGCCCGCTTCAACGTTAGCCCAGCTCGTTTGGGCTGTTAGTGGGCCTAGTCGGTTGGGCCATGTCCCATCATAGCCCCCGAATAGCCGAGGGACAGTGAGGCCGAAGTGGAGTGAAAGCGCTTGCCGGGTGAGGTGTGGCTCGGTGAAGTTGTTTGTTTAAGGTGTTGCTTTTTAATGTGAGGGTTTATTTGCGATCCGGTGCCGAATCGAAGTTGGGTGATGCATTGTCCGTCGCTTAGAAAAGATGTGGCACCGGGAGTCAAGTCCGACTGGATATCGCCTCTGCGTGAGTTACGCCGAGGTCGATCAGGAGTGGTGTTACTCACCTGTGGTGGGTGCCGATGTCCGGCACGAGACCGCCTTTCGGGGATGTCGGGTGCGCCCAGACGGCACCGAATGTGAGGCCCGTTTGCCGAGGTCCGATCTGGATGTAGACTTTCCGTAAGGCCGGCTTCGTTGATACGCCGAGGTCCGGCGTGTAACCCTTGCTATTTGTGGGAAGGACGGGCGCGACACAGGCGCCGCCATCCGGAGGACGCCGGGTCCGTATGATGATTGCTAGGTCGATCGGCGGTCCATCTTATCTGGCGTCGTCATACGCTGCGGCGGTAGTTGGGCACTCGAACGGCGTGCTGCGTGTACCCGCATCCAATCACGTGTGCACGTGTCGGGTTGAAACGACAATTTTAGGCGCCCTTAGTCTTATAAATAGGCGCAAAAGAGGCAACTGTTCACTTTCCTCTTCGACGCTTAAAAATTCTGAGAGAGAAAAATTTCTGAGAGACTTTCTGAGTTGATCCTGATCTTCGCTGAAGGAGCCATATACTCGCCTGAAAAGTAAGTATGTTTTCTTCATCTTCTTCTCGCTCTGAAAGTTCCATTTCCGCCTCGGGTTACGCCGTGAGTTCCCGCGAAAGATTATATGTGCTACAATGGTTTGGGTAGGTCCATAGGGCTGAGTTCTAGGGTTCCGCCGGTATCCTCGGTATGGGATGGGCTGAGGGTGGGCGTGGCGAGGTCGGGTTTGACTTTGGAGGAACTTTTTGAAGTTGTGAGGGAATACCGGATCCCGGAGGAGGCGTGGTGGTGTCTGCCGCATCCGGATGATAGGGCGATGGCCCCTCCGGAGGGGTTTGTTACAGTTTATGTAGATAGTTTGAGGGCGGGTCTTAGGTACCCTCTGTCCCCCGCTTATCTTAGCCTTTAAGAGTATTTCCGATCCCTATTTGTCAATCGACCTCGAATTCCATTAGGTCGCTGGTGGGTTTGGGCTCTCTTGTTATGGCATTGCCGGAGAGTTGTCCTTCGAGGCGCCGATCGCTTTTTAGCGTGAAGACCATAGGGGGTGTACTATTTGTCACCCCGCTGAAATTTAAGGTAGTCGCCCCTCCAAGGTGTCCCATTGGCGAATAGGTATTTCTTTCTCATGGTGAGGCGCAATGAGGTATGAGTGGGGTATCGATGCGATGGCGGACCAAAATCAAGCCCTTGGGCCGTATGGAGGAGGTCTGCAGCCTTGGTGAGATCTTATCCATAAGTTACACCGAGGACGACCAAGAAAGTAGGCCGAGTGTTTACTTGCCCAAGCGTCGGGACCGGTGCTGATTTGGGTGAGGCATCCCCATCTTCTTAGTCCTTATACGCTCGATTTTGATGTGCTAATGTGTCTTTCTCTTGGATGCGGTGAGGTTGACCGGCAAGAGGGCTCACAATCGCGAGCGTGAGCCGACGAAGAAGCGGTCGGCCGGACCTACTAGGGCCCTCAAGAAGGTCGATAGCACGGGCCACCGATGAGTGGGCCTCAAGTGGGTCCAGCCCGGCATCGAGTCTCGCCTCGTGGTCGCTGAGTACGGGTACCGCCCAAGTTTGGCCGCACCCTCCCCGAGGTACATAGGTTCTTTCATATTTAGATTTGTTCGCCATGCGATCCGTTATCGACTTGTGCTTCTTTTTCGGGTGGGAGCTTGGTGATGGGGGCCTGCGGTAGCGCTGTTTGGGAGCTGCAGGTCATGCCGGCTTGCTTGAGAGCTCGGCCCGCACGAGGCGCCTGAACGGAGCTTGCCGCTGCTGGCGAAGCCGAGACCGCCGTGTCCGCCGCGAGGGCGGGCCGAGGCCGCCAGGGTTTCGAGGCCGGGAGGGCTGCCGAGGCCGCCTCGAAGAGAGGCACTGGCACCGGAGGCCGCCCGGGAGGTCGAGGAGCTTAGGAGGAGCTGGCCGGGCGGGCAGGACCTCGCGGACGAGAGGTCTGGGGTCGGCCGACTGTGGACCCTTGCGAGGGCCTTTGCCAGCAGGCTCATCGAGTCGGAGAGCTTCTCGGCTTTTATTGCCGATCTTGCCACCGTGCTGAAGCCGAAGGTGGTGTCAGATCACCTGGGGAAGCTGGCGGTCGCCATGCCCGACTCGATAAGGTCAAGCATGGGTGGACCGAGGTCGACCTCGTGAGGCTGGACAAAGCTTACGCCCGGTGATCTCCGGTCGGCTCATTCCTGTCTTTGAGGCTCGCATCCAGCTCTACCTCTCGATCACTTGAGGTCGTCGCCCGGTCTGAGGAGGGCGAAGATCGCGAGCCGGGAGCTCCTGGCCGAGGCGCGGCAGGCGAGAGGAGGAGGAGGAGGAGGCGGAGGCGGGAGGCGGAGGCGAGAGTGGCGGGGTTGGAGCTCCGGCTTGAGGTGGCTAGCCGCAGGAGCATCGAGGTCACGAGACCGCCATAGCTTGTGGTCGATGGACCTGATGTAATAACTCAATCGCCGGGTCGATAGGACCGGTCCTTGTAATAATTTCTTTTTGAGTAATAAACGCAACATTTTAAAATTTGTGTTGTCTTGTTTATTTACTGATACACACCGAATGGCTCGGACTTGATCACGAATTGTTGACCAAGTTAAAAGAGGTCCGAGGCGCCTGGTGAGTAGCGACGAAGAGGTGCTTTTCCGGAGGCCGGTGCCGAGGTGACCCAAGTTTTGGCCACTATGGAAGTCACCGCTCGGCCGTCGCCGACCAAGAGGAAGTTGGGCGAGGCTGATCGGGAAGTGGCCCGCCTCCCGGCCGAGAACGAGGCCACGAAGTTGAGGGTCACGCAGACGGAGTCCGTGGGCGGACTTATCTGCCGACGCTATCGAGGCGTTTGATGCGGTGTGAGGCGACTTGAGGCGATCTGCGAGAGGCTAGCTCGGGTGTCGGAGGAGCATGCGAGTACGAGAGGCAATCCGTCGGTGGTGGGACTACCATATCCGAGGCGACGACAAAGTTCGAGCTTCTTTGGCGGAGGGTATGGTCTTGAGGATGAGGAGGGCCCAACAGCAGAAGTTCAAAGCTTTGTGTCAACTCCGTCGTGAAGTATATGGAGATGTATGACATCGTCCGCAAACGACGCATGCCCGGCCCGGCAGCGAGGCCACAGCGGGCTCCGCTGACCCGATCATAAAAGAACCCGCAGAGGAGGCGGCTCTCGATCATGCCGAAGTGCTCGGTTGATGGGTCCGTCTGGGAGCGGATCATTCAGAGGGCGATCCTCTGGGAGCGGACGGCGACCGAGGACCTCAGGTCGGCGGGGAAGAGCGGCGGGTAGGGGGCGAGGTCGTATTCCCGCCGGTGTCGGTCGGGGGTGGGGTATGACCTCGGTGCATCCCCACCCCTAATGCCAGATTGGCGCTGCGCCGCGCCACTGTGTCCTGAGGCGGGTGAAGGTGACCACAGGTCGATGTTTATCCGGCCGCCTCGAGCCCGTGCCGAGCGCCGAGCAGGCCGTGGTGATTCCGCCTTATCGACGGGTTGAAGGCACGAGTTCGCTCGAGCATACACCGT
Organism: Salvia rosmarinus; assembly: GCA_036937905.1. Classification (NCBI taxonomy): domain Eukaryota; kingdom Viridiplantae; phylum Streptophyta; class Magnoliopsida; order Lamiales; family Lamiaceae; genus Salvia; species Salvia rosmarinus. The sequence continues at coordinate 11,747,600 of CM072817.1, read as the reverse complement.
CGGCCCGAGATTTTGTAGAAAATTGGTGCAGCTTCGCGAGTCCTGGCGGCGGAGCCCTAAGCCCGAATGAGGCTATGTATAGTGTAGATTTTGTATGTAGATATAAATGTATTTAGACTGCTTTGAAGTGTATATTTTCCCTCGAGAGGTACAAACATAGCTTAGACTTCGTTTTGGTCGTAAATATATTTATACGGTATACGTATGCATATTTTCCCAAATAAAGGGTATAAACGAGCTCGGGCCGGTTGACTTGCATATGGCTTGGTACTTGGTTTATAGTCGTTAATGCATTTAGACTTTGTACCGGAGTGCATATCTTCCCAAATAAAGGGGTATGAGTTGGCGAGATCGGTGCGGATGTCGCGTGCATGTAGACGCCCAACTTAATGGGTAATCAGATGCTTGCATGTAGACGCCCAACTTAATGGGTAATCAGATGCTTTGCATGTAGACGCCCAACTTATCGGGTAATCAGATGCTTTGCATGTAGACGCCCAACTTAATGGGTAATCTATACGGGTACCCTACTTGGTGGGATTTTCATCTTCGTAGGCGTCCCTGTGAAGGTTTAAATGTGGTGTATCCAAACGATGTTCACATATGTATGAGACAAGTGAAATATTTATTAGAAAAAGCAGATGTTTTATTGAACATGTAATCAACATCGTATTTTTGGCAAAATAATTAAGGGACTAACATGATGCCGACCTTAAATCGAAGCTATGTAAAATACCTCCTTAAATGAGTAATGTGCCAAGTTCGGGGGATAAGTGCACCTGATAGGTGAGCCACCTTGTAAGCCCTTTGCCAAGGTCCTCGTGAACGCGGTATGGGCCTTCCCATGTCGGATCCAAATGTTAAGACGCCGGCTCATCTGCTTCATTATTTCAGAGGACGAGGTCGCCTACTTGGGCCACGGAGGCTTTAACTCTTTGTTGTAGTGCACCGCGACACTGGGCCTCAGATTGGCCGTTTATGAAGCGAGCTCGCTTTTCCTCGAGGCGCCATGGTCGGCCCGCAGTCTTCCCTTCCCGGCCCGGTCGAGTGAAGAGTGCGGGCTTGGTGCGCCCGATCTCGCCCAGATGACGACCTGCACCGTGACCCGTGCCGAAGGGGTTTCCCGCTGACGTCCGAGGCGTGGTCCCTGGGACCGGAGGACTTGAGGAGATTTTCAGCCCGACCACCTTTAGCTCGGTCCACCTCTTCTTCAATCCTTGCGATCGTGCGGTTCGTCACCCCGGCCCGACCATTCGCTTGCGGGTGTGCGACGAGGTGAGCGCTGATCGATCCAAGCTCTTCGCACCACCTCAAGTTTTTGTCGACGAATTGGGCCGTTGTCCGAGACCGTGATGTGCGGTATGCCGAAGCGGCGGACTATATTTTTCCACACGGGGTCTGAATCCTTCCGCCAGTGAGGCTCGAAAGTGGCTCTACCGACTCATTTGTGAAGTAGTCTATGGCTACGACTAAGTATCGGCTTGACCGGTGCTCGGTCGAACGGACCAACAATGTCGATCCCCCACTGCATGAAAGGCCATGGACTCTGCAGTCGCTTAAATCGATCCCGAGGCGCCTTTTTGACCGTGGAGTGAATCTGGCACTTCGGGCACTTTTGACGAGCTCGGCCGAATCTTGCACGAGGGTGGGCCAGTAATATCCCGACCTCAGCGTCTTCTTTGAGAGAGCTCGCGACCCGATGTGGCTTCCACAGACCCTCGGTGAATTTCATTGAGCACGTGGTCGAACTTCTTCCGCCCGAGGCACCTCGGGAGGGTCAAGGTAAGACTTCCTAGTGAGAGTGCCCTCATGCATGAGATACTTCTGGGATTTTGCCATCATCTTTTTGGCTTCGAGCCGATCTTGAGGTAGTGCGCCGTCTTCCAGATAGGCCTTCAGGGGAGACATCCAATTCGGCTCTATCTCGGTGATGATGCCGACGTGGGACTCCGCGATGCTTCTAGAATGAACCTCCTCCACTGGTGGACTTGTTGACGACGCAGCTAACTTGCTGAGGATGTCACTCACTGCTTTTCCTGGGGATTCGGTGGATACCAAGTACCGAACGAGGTCAAGATCTCTTTGCCTTCTCGAGGTATTATTTCATTCGGTCCTCCTGGCCTCAGATTTGCCTAACACCGGTTCACCACCGATCGCTAATATTCCTACCAAATAAATGATAGTAAAAGCAAGAGTATATATATATCGATCCACATGGATCATGCGACTGAGAACACAAAGCAAGTAATTAACACGTAACCTTTATTATTATCCAAGCAACACAAATCAAGAGAGAGATTATAAATCTAGACTTGCAAATAAAGATATGAATAAAACTCGATATAAAATACCGATCCTAGGGATGTACTTAACCCAACCGTATTCACACAATTAACCTATCAACTGCTTACCAATTTAATCCACATTCGGATGAAGGATCACAAATATAACTATAGTTTCCGTCGGGACAACCTATAGTAGTGGGTTAGCCTAAACTCTATCTCCGCTCGGGTCTCAAGAGAAGTAAGCTAATTACCAAAAGCACACAAAGATATAACCTCCTACACCAACTATCTCCGCTTGGTCTCAAGGTAATAATCGATTATAAACTCAGATATCGATTATGCAATTAATTCAGAGACATTAATTACATAACTAGCATGCATAGATATTGATCGATACCAACACATGAGAATTAAAGCCAAGATTTATAAATCATGAAGGGACGGCAAAACAAGATCAACAGATAAATTATACTGAATCTAGTCGACATACAATCCCGGTGATCAATACGGAATTTAGCTACGATAATTAAATTACCAAAGCAATAAAAATTAAATAAAGCATAAACCGAATTAGATAGATAAAACCGTAGAATTCCGCGAAGAACAATGTAGAAGCTTCGATCCGTAAATAAAATTGAACTCTAAAATAAACTAAGCTAAAAAAACTGGAATAGAACTTGCAAAAGAATATAAAGAAGAATTTGTGTTCGCTATGGAATGGTGTTGAATACAACCGATCTATCTCTATTTATAATGAATTTCTAGCTCCTTTCTCGCTCATAGCCCAAGCCTTCTCCATCTCGGACTATGATTAGAATTGTGCACGGAATAGAGTCTCGCCGCGAGACGCACTCTCTCTTTCCTCGCGAGAATTGGTCGCGATAGCTAGCGCGATCGCCTTCCTTCGAGACTTCGCGATCTTCCATCGCGAGAGCAGTTGCGATAGCGTGTCGCGAGCTCTCCCTTTGCGCACAATAATCACTTCCCGCGAACTTCCATCGCGAGTGTTGGTAGCGATGCCGGTCGCGAGTCATCCATTTTGCGCATTCAACATTGCCTCGCGAGTCTTCATCGCGGTAATTACCGCGATAGCGTGTCGCGAGGAAAGATTTCGCTCTCGCCGTATCATCGCGAGGATTCCTTGCGAACTCCAAATCCTTTAGACGCGTGCAGTGTCTTCCATTTCGTATAAAACCTATACTAAAACAACACAAACTACACCCGCATCATATCTTTCAAAACATTCAAATATAACATAAATGCAGCTCAACCAATCAATTATCACTTAGAAAAGGACAAATATAACCCAATAAAACATGTAAAACGAGGCTTATCAACTCCCCAACTTACCCTTTGTTTGTCCTCAAACAAATAAGAACAAAGAGAGACGACTAGAGATGGTAAGGAGTCGAACGATAAAAGCAATAAGCCTCGTGAGCAATGAGCAATAAACGATTCACTCAAATGAATCAAATCACAACATCTTTCGTTAAATTCCACACATCATAATAATCATAAGCACAAGCCTTCTTAAACTCAATCCTCACGACATGGATATATATATATTCAACTCAAACACTCAAGTGTATCAAGGAGGATGTGTATACTCTCAAAGTTTAAAAACACATGGAATCTACCATAAGCTTGCAAATCGCCTAATTCTCCATTGCTCAAATATGTGCTCAAGAACTAAGATCCAAAAGGTCTTTATAAAAGGTTATAATGTAGCTCTTTGGTGGGGTCTGATATATTTAGGCTAAGTGACTTATAATCCCATAATGAAAAATACCATAAGTATCACAAGACATTATTCCCAAATTTTCACAATTCATTTCAATTCTTTATACCAAGAAGCCATTTTTCTTTACACACTCCATAATTTTCATATAAGTGATATACTCATCTCAAGCACTAGCTACTTACCCATTTATGTTCTTTGCACACACGTGTCATTTTTTTATTTCATTTTTTTTTTATTTGAACTTATATGGGTAAGCAACTATTTTTAATAAATCACTTTCTCATCATCTATTTTCTTTCCCTTCTTTTTCTCAACCCTCAATTCAAGTAGCCAAAAACTCATACTAACAACATAACCCAACCCACGGCTATATGAAAGAATTAGGTAGGCTCAAACGGCTCATCAAAGGATAATAAATGAACAGGTTAGTGTTTGGATAGTGTATAGGTTAAGAAAAGAATGCCTAATATCATTTCAAAATTCTTAAGCACATCAATGCAACCTCGAAAAAGAACCAGAGCAAGTTCTAGAGAAACACATGCTATTTCAAACTATTCACACAAGAAGAAACAAGATCGAAAGATATGACGATCAAAAGCTCAAGTCTCACGTGTTTCAAAAGTGTGATCAAGTTCTCAAAGGCTCAATACTCACAATAATCATAACATGCTTCGCCTCACAAAATCGACCGCAATCAAATTTTCTAATAAAACAATTCTCATCATCGGCTGCTCGTCATTCAACTCAACCCAAAAGTACACAAGACCAAAACAGAAACACAAAACAAAACAAAACAAACAAAAACAAGGAACGAACACAAAAGAAAAAAAAGAAAGCGAAGAAAATAAAGAAATTAAAGCTCATCATGGAGGTGGTGGTGGATGATATGGCCACGAAGCTATGCATGTCCCGCAGAGCTTGAGATATTGCTCGTTGTATCGCTACCGCTCGCCCATCGCTGCTCGTTTTCCTTTTGTTGACGCCGCTCCTCAAAGAATTGTGCTTGAGCAGCCGCGATATTGTCCCATATCCTTCTTACTCAAAGAACCGATCATCAAAATAGAGGTGATCCTCCGTCCGCCGTCATCTATGTACTCATGCGACTCTTGATGTCGCGTGTCGATGCGGTCATAAACCGCTCCTCCATAGCATATATATCAAGTCCGGTGTCGATATGGAACGGATGATGACCCGCCGTGCCTCGCCAGCTAGCTCATCTCCTCCTCGCTCGTAGCGCTTCCTCCTCCGCCGAGCTCTATGTTGCTCCCCGCCTCCGTCCAGTCGCGCGTGGCACATCAGTCAAGGGTCGCTAGATGATCGGGGTCCTCATCGTGATATTATGTATCGAACACCCCGAGTCTCAATCGAGTGAGAGCTACGTTCGGCGCACCAAACACCATGTTTCCGCCTATCCGTGTGATCTTCCACAACAGCCTATCCTTTCGGCTTGAAGAAATGCATATAATCGAGGGCTCGTCGATCAAGATATATCTCTCGAGTGATCGGCTCGTCAATGGGGCTACGTTGAAATACGTTGCTATTGGGGTTATCATTCCCCACAACAGATGCTAGCTCCTCAACTTGGGCTTGAGCCTCAAAATGCTCGCCGTAAGATACGCTTATACTCATCGGTAGTCCTTCCAGGTGCCGCTAAAATGTGCATGTCTCGCTCTGAACTTTTCCCATTGTCCCTGCTGGGACACCGGAAGTGATCATCCCGTGGAAGTATCTCATTGCCGGGTTTCGATTGATGCACGGTGAGGATGTCTCGGGCTATATGCTTTGAATTTTTCAACTTCCATCCATGCCAACCGTGCCTGTAAGGCTCGATATTCACCCTACTTTCTCCCGGATACATGGCTTGTGGGGTCCTCGCATAATCTCCTCGCAAATCTTCAAAAGTTAATTCACGCCTTGATTCCCCAACTGAAACTCATATGCAAAAGATCCATTCTCGCTTACGTGAAGTCGGTATGTGATAGGAATTCCAAAGTTATAGATCTATGAGTGCACCGCTTCCGTGAATACTCCAAGGAATCCCACTCCCAAAGTGAGCATCATCACATCATCTAAAATCCCCATATCATGCAAGATCCTTTGATGCATGAATCTTGTTGGCCGATCTCTAAATTAGATAGTCTTTCCCACCGCTCATATGCCTCTGCTGTGCAATGTAATACCTCTAGCGTATGATGAGGCTCGTGAATGACCTCAATCTCACCGATGTTGATGGCATTTTCCTTTCTCTGCGGTGGCGACGCTTTCTCATGAACGGCATAATGATTCCCGCAATAAAATTAATTAAATCGATATTATCCAACAAGAATATTCTCGACCCGATGCGCAATAATAATACAGGGGAAAATCATCGGTTGGCCTTAACAATATTTCAACTATAAACATCGAATTTCTCAATTCCCCAAACTTATATATTTCCCAATAGCTCAATATTTCATCCTTGCATTACATAACATCAAAATCTAGCATCATGTCGTATGAATATTTCTAAAGATGACACCTAATGACGCTAATCTCACAAGTTACCCAACTCTTTAACAATATAATTTCAATAATTTCTCCAATTAAATCCACAAACACTCATAGGGAAAATCAAGTAAATTCATACTTTTATCATCAATGTGAACACATATGAGTATTTAATTTAATCTACACAATGCAAGAACAATTACGAGAAAAAAAAACGCAATGCATAATTCGGAATTTTGGGTCTCAAATCGCAAGAAAAACTACATCATGAGCAAACCTCATGAGTGAAGCTAAGGAAATCGCGACCAACCGCCGCGAGCAGCCTAATCGAGAAAAAAAAAACAATAAAATTACTTACCTTCGCCAAAAGAGAAGCTCGCGAAAGAGAAGTTCGGAGAGAGTTCTTGCGAAAAGCGCCACGACTCGAATTTGATAAAACCTCACACGAGCTCGCGACACGGTCTCGCGACAAAAGGTCGCGATAACAAGTCGCAAGTAAACTTACCTCGATTCGTGTGGGCTCGTGAAAAGGCCTCACAGAAAATTTTCGCGATATCGGGTCGCAAGTCAATTTGTTTTATGTCATGGCCGGGCTCACAAATATTCTCGCCAAGTGGGCTTCTTAGCGTCTCGTGAGGTAAGTCGACAATTGGGTTCGCGTTTCATCTTCGCGAATTATCATCGCGACTTATCTCGAATTAGCGCCTGAGGCGTGAATTGGGTTTCTTCTAACTCTTCAATCCACCACCGAATTTCTAACCTTTAAACTCAAGCTACTCAACAAATGATCAAAACAGTAACAAAACCAATGTAAACAAAACAAAAATAAAAAAACATTGGGTTACCTCCCAATCGCTTAATTTAACGCCTTTAGCTAGACTATTACTTCAATCACTGGGATCCTCAAATAACGCCAACTCACTCACTTCCTTCCTATGAGATCTAAAATAAAATTTCGATCGATGCCCATTGATTGTAAACGCACTACCATCCGCCTCGAATGCTCAAATGTGCCATTATGATTGCTCTTTTCAATGGTATACTGCCCCGACCATTTTGATCGTAGCTTGCACGAATAGCGAATCGAGAATTGTACACAAGTACCTCATCCCTGTGAGTAAAGTCTTTCTTCTTGATGTTCAAGTCGTGAAATGCTTTGGCCCTTTCTTTGTAGATTCGAATTCTCAAATGCTTGGTCTCTCCACTCATCTAACTCCGTAATCCTTCTTCTGTATGTCCAAAACTAAAAATCTTGATTTATCCTCCTTGTTGCCCAACAGGCCTTGTGTTCAATCTCTACAGTAAATGACATGATTTTCCAAACACAAGTTGATACGGGACATACCAACGGGTGTTTTGTATGTCGTCCCATAGCCCATAATGCATCATCTAAATGTTTTGCCCAATCCTTCTTGTTGACAATGGACTTTCCGAATTTGCTTGATCTCGATTTGCCAACTCGCTGACCATTAGCTTGTGGGTGGTATGGTGGCGTGACCTTGTGCTTGACTCGATTTGGCTAGCATTGTTGTCAACCACCGATTATCGTGGCTCCCCATCATCGAGCAAAGCTCTGAGTTCCATACCGAGACATAATATTCTTATGCAAGAACTTAATCACCACTTTAGAATCGTTGGTGGTTGTAGGCACGCCTTCTACCCACCTAGAGACATACTCCATCGCAAGCAAAATGTAAGTAAAACCACAAGAATTTGGGAATGGTCCCATAAAATCAATACCCCATACATCAAATAATTCAACCTCAACCATGATATTTTGTGGCATCTCATCCCGCTTCAAATATTACCCATCCTTCGCATCTATCACATTCTTCGACAAAGGCATGACAATCTTTATAGATAGATGGCCAATAAAATCCACTTTGATTGATCTTCATGGCTGTTCTATTCGCCCCAAAATGACCTCCCGTAGGCGCTATGACATTCGGCTATGATCTTCACCATTGGGATTGATGAACACAGTACGGATGAAACCATCAAGACACCGTCTGCATGCGGTATGGATCCTCCCAATAGTAAAATTTTGCATCACGCACAAACTTCTTTCTTTGGTAAGATTCTAGACCTTCCGGATTTTCCTTATCACCAAATAATTTACAAAATCAGATACCATGGCGAATGATCGAATTACAAATACCGCTCATCCGAAAATGCTCTTTGATGTGCACATTTGGGTGATCGCCCATTGGTTTCTCTAATCGAGATAGGTGATCACCTACTACATTCTCACACCCTTTTCGATCCCGATTTCCATATCAAATTCTCGCAACAATAAAATCCAACGAACTAGACGTGGTTTCAATCCTTCTTGTTGAAGAGAAACGATAAATGCATGGTCACAGTGCACAATAGTGTGGAACCCACTAAATATGGACGAAATTTATCAAAAGCATATACTACCGCCAATAATTCTTTTTCGTTGTGGTATAATTCATCCGAGCATAATCCAATGTCTTGCTAGCGTAGTATATGACCTTGAACATTTTATCCTCTTTTGACCCAAAACAGCTCCAATTGCCCAATCACCGCATCACACATCAATTCGAATCTGCACCTAACTGGAGAAATAAGAACAGTGTAGTAGTCGAGCGCTTTTAAAATCTCAAAAGCTTCTAAATGTCTTTGGTGAAAATGAATTTAACATCTTTTCTAACAATCCACACAGGGTTTGGTGATCTTAGAAAATTCGAATGAAGCGACGGTAGAATCCAAAGATGTCCTAGAAAACTTGGACCGACTTCACATTTGTTGGTGGAGGTAATTTTTCAATGGCTACCACCTCGCTCTATCAACCTCCAAGCCGTCATGAAACTCTATGTCCCAACACAATACCTTCTTTACCATAAAATGGCATTTTCCCAATTCAACACAAGGTACGTATCCTCGCATCGTTGCAACACCGGCTAAGATTATCAAGACAAACGTCAAAAGAGGATCCAAATACGAAAAATCATCCATAAATACCTCCATGATGTTTTCTATTAAACCATGAAAATTGCCATCATGCATCACTGAAATGTGGCTGGTGTATCAGATAACCCAAATGGCATCCGTCATGAAGCGAAGACACCGTAGGGGCAGGTAAATGCTGTCTTGTGCTGATCTTCCGGAGCGATGGGGATCTGATTGTATCCCGAGTAACCGTCCAAGAAGCAATAGAACTCATGACCGCCAACCTATCTAACATTTGATCAATAAAGGTAAAGGAAGTGATCCTTACGTGGTCGCATTTAATGCTCGATAGTCGATGCACACCTCCACCCAAAGGACCAATCGTGTTGCTATCAACTCATTATTCTCATCCTCGATCACCGCTATCCTCCTTTCTTTGAGACAACTTGTGTGGACTTACCCACTCACCGCTCGGATATGGCATATATCATCCCTTGCGTCTAAAAGTTTCGTAACCTCTTTTCTTACCACTTCGTGATAGCCGGATTTAATCTACGCCGAGGTTGCACCTTGGTCTATTCTCGATTCCAACAAAATTCGTTGCATGCACAAAGACGATCGATTCCTTAATATCTCGCAATGGTCCAACCTATAGCTTCCTCAGATTTCCTCAAACTCGCAAAAGTTTTTCCAATTACGTAGGATTAAGCAAAGCGGAAACAATAACCGGGTAAGTATCATTATCTCCCAAAAACGAATACCTGAGATGATCTGGCAGTGGTTTTAGTTCGAGTTTGGGTGTATCCGTGGTTTCCACTGCTGGTTTCTTCTCTGCTGATGAACTTTTCTCAATGCCCCCCCCATCACTTGATCGATGAATATCCAAGTACGAGACCAGTTTAGAAACGGGAGTGGTATCAAGCACAGATAAATATTCTAAAATTTCATCACAAGCTTCATCTAGATCATTATAAGAGAAAATGAATTTCTTATGCCTCGTTTCAGCTTATCGCCTTCGACCGTAGAAAAGGTGTGAAATTGGTGATTGAGCAACAATCCTCGAATCGAAAGTTATCATGTCTCTTGATGGCATCATAAATCGAGATTTTGAGCTCCTCCTTGTTCAACCTAAAAGTTAGATCACCATCCCGCACATCAATTAAAGCTCGACCAAGAGCTAGAAAAGGTCGACCAAGATTAATGGTCGATTTTTATCTTCGTGCATATCCAAAATCACAAAATCACCGGAAAGACAAAATCTCAATTCTTACCGTAACATCTTCAACAATTCCCTTAGGGTAAGAAATGCACTGTCGACCATCAATAAGGATATTGTGGTTGGTTTCATCTCACGATCTCCAAACGGTTGAAAATCGAAAGTGGCATCAAGTTAATGCTTGCTCCCAAATCACACAAAACGTTAGGAAAGTATGCTCTCCAATCTCGCACATCAAAGTAAAGCTTCCAGGTCTTTTTGTTTGAGTGGCAACTTCCTCCGGATTATAGCACTGCATTCTTCAGAAAGATTGATTGTCTCAAATTTACCCAACTTCTTTTTGCTTGCTACTGCATCCTTGAGGAATTTAATATATCCAGGCATATCTCGAAGCGCATCAAGGAGAGGTATATTGATATTTACTTTCTGAAACATCTCCATAAAACGGGTGAGCTTGGCATCGTATTTTTGCTTTCCTAAACGCTGAGGAAAAGGTGCTGTTGAATAACGCGACGATTGGTCTTTCACGCCTTGACGTGAATTCGCGACCGCTGGCCTCTATCCTTCTCTCGCGAGCCATTCTCTCTTTCTTGGCTCGCGATGCGCTTTCCTCACCCTTCGCTACCGCTGGTCGCGATGTTTCCTCGCGATGATGAGTCGCGAGGTCCTCCATCTCGGGCTCGCGATGCGCTCGCGAACTTTTCTCGTGATAGTGAGTCGCGATGTCTTCTTTCTCTTCAGCGATGATTTCTCGCGAAATCACCTTGAATTGCGCCTCTTTCTCGCGAAGTTCACTCATGAGGCGTGAATTCGCTCAAGGCCTATTCGATCTTCTTCCTCCCTTCATACTCCGGATGATTTATATAAGATTTTCCACTTCTCGTCTGAATGGCATTCACATGATTCTCGAGGTGTCCGATTTTTGGATTCGCTCAGACATTTGAAATCGACCGCCTCAGAACCCGGCTCTCATCGCCATCCGTCTATTTGATTTTCCACCATCCGAGTTGTTTTCAATCAAGTGATGTTGTTATTGATGGAATTGACAAGATTTTCCAACACATTTATTCGATGCCCGTCTGATTCGAGTGTTCTCAATACCACGGCTTGTTGATGATTTGTTTGCACTGCGATTACTCATTAAGATTTGTCAGAACATCTCTTCGACACTAGCTTCTTTGGCTCCACAATGACTCCATTATTTACAAATAAACCGGTGGTGGTTGTTGTGCATTCCGAGCATTTCCATAGGACAAATTAGGGTGATTTCTATTACTCGGATGATACCGGATTTGCACCCGATTTCCTTGAAGCCTCGACTAAAAATTATTCCTCCGATTCACAAAATTAGCTTCTTCAAGATCCCGTGCCATTAAAACAGCTTATCTCGCTTTCTTTTCTTCTTCACATTCCTCGCTGCAAGCTTTGAACTTTTCTAAAAGATCATCGATTTACTATCCACCCTGGTAGTCGCAACTCGCCTTACCGGCCGCCTCCATCGCCATCGATAGTCGTTAGATGCCATCTCTCAATTATCCTCAACGCTCATCTATACTTCGTTGAGAAGGCATCCTCCGGTGAAGCATCTACAATACTGGTGTTTACATCGGACCACCAGAACTGTGTTACCTTCGCTCAGAGAATAACCATGTTGTGGACATTTTCGCAGAGACTTCAATCTTTCCTGTGCTTCAAACAATGACTCATCTCCCAATTGTGAGAAATGAGAAATCTCAAGAATGATTTTCGAGCCTTAGCAGTGGAAAGTATTTAGATAGAAATTTCTCATAAAGTCGCTCCCATGTACTAATTCCCGATCCGCCTAATCCTCGAACCATTCTTTAGCTTGGTTTCTCAATGAAACACAAACATCCGCATTCGGATGGCATCACCGGCACTGCTCGCTTACGCTTGATTGTATCACGATATCGAGGAACGCTCTAAATGTGCATTGGGGTCTTGAAGAACCCCTCCCCAAACTGCTCGCCAGATCATACTAATGAGGCGTGCTTAAGCTCGAAATTATTCGCATTAACATTCGCCCCCATCCTCCACCTCGAATGCATCCGCGGTGGCTCTGTATATGTGATTCAACGGAACGGGTGGTGGTCGCCTCAATCGCCCATTTGATTATTTAACGCCACGACGTCAATTCGCCAAGATTTCCTCTAACTCGGTTATCCGCTCATGGCTTGTCTGTGCGCCATTGCTTGTCTTCTTTCTCGCCTCCTCTTATGGGATCTTTCAATCTCAAGATCTAAAGGAATAATTTCTTTCCTTTGAGATCTTGTAATCATGCATCAAGCAGAGGTATATAAAACCAAGTCAGAACTAAAAAGTAACTCAGAAATAAAACAATAAAAATAGAATTTTTTTTTTTTTTTTTTTAAAACGCTTGAATTAATAACTACAATTCAGAAAATTATCACTGTGAAATCTAAACAATCCCCGGCAACGGCGCCAAAATTTGATCGCTAATATTCCTACCAAATAAATGATAGTAAAAGCAGAAGTATATATATATCGATCCACAGGATCATGACTGAGAACACGAAGAAGTAATTAACATAGAACCTTTATTATTATCCAAGCAACACAAATCAAGAGAGAGATTATAAATCTAGACTTGCAAATAAAGATATGAATAAAACTCAGATATAAAATATCGATCCTAGGGATGTACTTAACCCAACCGATTCACACAATTAACCTATCAACTGCTTACCAATTTAATCCACATTCGTATGAAGGATCACAAATATAACTATAGTTTCCGTCGGGACAACCTATAGTAGTGGGTTAGCCTAAACTCTATCTCCGCTCGGGTCTCAAGAGAAGTAAGCTAATTACCAAAAGCACACAAAGATATAACCTCCTACTGACCACCTATCTCCGCGGTCTCAAGGTAATAATCAGATTATAAACTCAGATATCGATTATGCAATTAATTCCGAGACATTAATTACATAACTAGCATGCATAGATATTGATCGATACCAACACATGAGAATTAAAGCCAAGATTTATAAATCATGAAGGACTGACAAAACAAGATCAACAGATAAATTATACGAATCTAGTCGGACATACAATCCCTGTGATCAATACGAATTTAGCTACGCATAATTAAATTACCAAAGCAATAAAAATTAAATAAAGCATAAACCTGAATTAGATAGATAAAACCGTAGAATTCGCCAAGAACAATGTAGAAGCTTCGATCCGTAAATAAAATTGAACTCTAAAATAAACTAAGCTAAAAAACCGAATAGAACTTGCAAAAGAATATAAAGAAGAATTTGTGTTCTGCTATGGAATGGTGTTGAATACAACTGATCTATCTCTCTATTTATAATGAATTTCTAGCTCCCTTTCTCGTTCATAGCCCAAGCCTTCTCCATCTCGGACTATGATTAGAATTGTGCACGAATAGGAGTCTCGCCGCGAGACGCACTCTCTCTTCCTCGCGAGAATTGGTCGCGATAGCTAGCGCGATGCGCCTTCCTTCGAGACTTCGCGATCTTCCATCGCGAGAGCAGGTTGCGATAGCGTGTCGCGAGCTCTCCCTTTTTGCGCACAATAATCACTTCCTCGCGAACTTCCATCGCGAGTGTTGGTAGCGATGCCGGGTCGCGAGTCATCCATTTTGCGCAAGATTCAACATTGCCTCGCGAGTCTTCATCGCGATAATTACTCGCGATAGCGTGTCGCGAGGAAAGATTTCGCTCGCCGTAACGATCGCGAGGATTCCTTGCGAACTCCAAATCCTTTAGACGCTGTGTGTGTGTCTTCCATTTCGTATAAAAACCTATACTAAAACAACACAAACTACACCGCATCATATCTTTCAAAACATTCAAATATTACATAAATGCAATCAACCAATCAATTATCACTTAGAAAAGGACAAATATAACCCAATAAAACATGTAAAACGAGGCTTATCAACCACGACACGGAATCACCGAAGATTTGGATCTTGTCCACCCAGGTTCATGGCGGTGGTCCCGAGATCGTGGCCTCGTACTCCACCTCGTTGTTGGTGGTCGGGAAGGTAAACCGGAGGGCGTAGGTGACTTCTTGCTTATCTGGGCCGAGGAGGAGGATGCCCGCCCCGCTGCCCGTTTTGCACGAGGCTCCGTCCACGTACATCTGCCAGCAACCATCTGGTGGTGCTAGGACGGCTTCTCCGCCGTGGGGGCGGGAGCTGGAGTTACTACCGACAGAGCCCACCTCGGTGAATCGGCCTCAACCGTAAGTCGGCGAGCTTGCCGCTTATGGCCGGCCGGGTGAGTACGAGATATCGTGCTCGCCGAGCTCCAGTGCCACTTAGCTACACGTCCGGATGACTCAGTCTTAACAAGACTTGTCTCAAGGGTAAGTCGATTAGCACACAGACGGAGTGAGCTTGGAAGTAGGGTCGGGCGTCGCTTGGCGTTCACCGGGCAGTGCTACTTTTCGAGGCGGTGTACCTTGTCTCGGTCCTTTGAGAGCTCGGTGATAAAATAGATGGGAGTTGTCGTCCCCACCTCATCTCGTATCAAGATCACACGATGGCCTCGTCCGAGGCGGCCGGATATAGAGAGAGGATTCGCCTTGCTGGGCGGACGGGTCGGCAGTCGGCAAGGTACTCCTTCACCGTGTCTGGCGGTGCAGTGTTCTTCCCGGCGAAGTCCCGAGCTCTCCTCGGGATCTTGAAGAAGGGAGCTAACTCTCGGCTCGAGAGTATCTGTTTAGGCGGCTAGCACCGGTGAGTTTGTGGATCTCACGGATGGTCCTTGCACCGCATGTCGAGCACCGCTTTCACCTTGGTTGGATTGGCCTTGCCTCCCGAGAAACCCAAAGATCCCAAGAACTTGCGGTCTTCACCATAAATGTACATTTACGGGGTTGAGTTTGAGGTTGGCCGACCTGGAGTTGGAGGATAGTCTTGAGGTCATCGGCGCGCAGCCTCCGCTTTTCGACTTTTGACTACGATGTCGCCGGCGTGACCTCGACGATCTCCCGATGTGGTCTTTGAATGTTGCATCCACCATCCTCGGTAAGTAGCCCGGCGTTCTTGAGGCCGAAAGCAACTTTCGATGCGCAAGACACCAAGTCGGTGATGAATGCGGTCTTGGGCATCCTCCGGCTCATCAGATTTGGTGGTACCGCTGTATAGATCCGTGAAGTGAACATCTTGTGGCCCACCAATGCCTCCACCTTCTTGTCGATGTCGGGGAGGGTAGCAATCTTTGGGCGGTCTTGTTGAGGTCGGTATAATCGGCGCACACGCGCCACCCTCCACAGCTTTCGGACCACGATTGGATTAGCCATCCGTGTCGGGTATTTGACCTCGAACAAGATCTTGGCCTTGAAGTTGAGTCACCTCGTCCCTTATGACTGGGCTGCGCTCGCGCGAATATCCTTTTCTCTTGGGACCGCTTGGTAGCCGGGTCGATGTTGAGGCGAGTTATGAGCTCGGGCGACACTCGGTCATATCGAGCGGGGACCAGCAAACACGTCCCTATATTCCCTCGAAGTTGTATGACATGCCGTCGGACGTCACCGGGCCACAGGTGCCGACCGGATGACCTTGAGGATCGTCGTCGATATAGTTGGAGCCACCGGTCAAGTCATCCGGGGTGTCGGTCTCAGGGGCTCGTTAATTGCTATGCACGGGCGAGGCCGCGTCTTGGGTTGAGAGTCGTAGGCATTCTTTTCTTGCCGTTTGGTCCCCTCGGATGCTAAGCACTCCCACCGTGGGAATCTTGACGGTGGTGGTAGACCGAGCAGACGGCCTGGTGGCGTACAACCAATCTCTCCCCGGGATGATGTTGTGCGGAGAGGAGCTCGGACTAGGAAGAATCGGATGGCCTGGTGACCGACACGGGAGCTCGTCCCCACCGTGACCGGAAGGGTAATGACCCCGGGTGGGCTCCTCTTGGTGAAGCTCATGGCGGGAGGCGCGGAAGTACTGAATACCTCCGACCTCAAGCTTATCGAGCAGCTACGGAAGATGATCTTGATGGAGGCTCCGATGTCGATATAGACCCGGTGGGCGTTTTGGTTGCCACCACGGCACTGTATGGTGATGGCGTCTGAGTGCGGCATGATCTTGGGCACGGGTCCTCCTTGGATAACGTTATGTTCTCACCATCCCGGAGTCGCTTGTTCTTCGGCTCTTCAGGGGCCGACCTCCGGGCATCGTTCTTCAGGGACGACCTCGTCGTCCCGAGGGGCAGTCCGGTAACAACATAGACCCGCTCCATAGCGTTGGGACCTTCGTCCTCGTCGTCTTCGGGTTGGGTCGTCGCTGGGGTCGGCCCGCAGTTGTTGCCGCCTCCATTCCTTCTGCTTTCTGCTTTCTCGGCCCACGGCGAGGTATTTCTTGAGGGCTCCACCTTTAACGAGCTCGTCGATCTGCGAGCCCAAGTTTACGCAATCCTCGGTATCATGACCATACCCTTGGTGATAGTCACAATACTCGTCGTGGACCTCTTCGATCCTCCTTTCATAGGGGCGGGCTTGGGAAGAGCTCGGCGTGGAGCTCGAATATTTCCGCCCTTGATTTGAGCGAGAGAGGCTCTGCTGCCGCGGGTTGGGCAGTCCGAGCCTGAACTCAGGTGGCCTCTTTTGATTACAGCCGAGGCGCTTGACGATCGCGCCTCGACTTGGCCATCCGGCTTTTTCTCTCGGACTTACGCCGTCCAGTTTTCCTTCTTCCGATCCAACTCGTCTCCCTCGACGAAGTTGTCTACCGAGTTCAAAAGCTTACTTGCCGTCTTTGGTTTCTCCCCAGTAATTTCTTTGTTCAGCACGGGTCGGATCCTGTTTTGAGCGCGTTGATGATGTAGAGGTCGTTCTTGTCGTCAATTTTGAGCGACTCTTTGATGAACCTCGAGGCGAAGTTTGACATCGTCTCGTCCCGCCTGGCGGATTGTGGCAGTCGGAGGAAGGGCTGCGGGTGGCATCTTGATAGAAGCGCCGTTTGAGCGATCCATAAGGTCCCAGGCGGTGTATCTTGCTACAGGCGGGCGAGGTGAACCGGCGTCGTGCGTTGGAGATCGAGACTCGGGAAGATTTTGCACATGTGAAAATCTTCCACTCCTTGATCGCCATGTTGGTAGTGTGGCGAAAAGAAGTCCGAGGGTCTCCTGGGCCATCGTGGGCCGCTATATTGGGTGCCGTATCACGTGAGGCGGGCGTGTCTAGAATCTCCACGGAGAAAGGGAGATGATTCTCCGCATCGGTCGAACCCCGGGAGATCGTTGCCGTCTCTTTACGGAGGGTGGGGGATCGATAGCGGCGCCTGTCGTCCCTCCGGAGTTCAACTCGCATTTCTTCCTCTCTGTTTTGCTCGGCTCTGGTCGGCATGACGAGGTGGAGAGCGACTCGCGAATGGCGGGCGGCGGTGGTGGCGGCTCGTCGCGGTGGCGGCTCCGCGAATGAGGCGGCGGCTCGGCGCGTGGCGGCTCCGCACGTCGGGCGTGATGCGCGTTCTCGGCTATCACGCCCGAGGTGGCGCCGGCTGTTTTCGGAGGGGCGGCCTCGAGCGGCCGTGGTGTTCGGTCAGGGGCCGCGGGGCCCGCTCCTTGGTCCTCTGTTGAGGAAGCTTTGGAATCGCGAAGATTGGCGTTGAGGAACTTCGGTCACAGCTCGGCGAGGACCTCGTGGGACGAATGAGCTGTTTGCTCGTCCTCGTTGAGTCGACATCTTCCCGCGTTGGGAGGCGGTCCTGAGGGTGTATGGAGACATTTTCCATGTTGCCCTCAGGAGTGTGAGCGCTCGTGGCGTCTGCGATCTCCTTCCCGCGACGCTGAGTGACCGCCTGGTCGTCCTCAGCACGGTTGTTGCCAGCGTGGACGGCGGTTGTGCGTGTTCTTGCCATTTAAGTTGTAGAGGGAAACGAAGCTTTCTTGTTCAGGGGTTCCCACAGACGGCGCCAATGATAAATCTAGTTAAGTGAGTGTGCGAGATTTATGAAAAGCAATAAAGAACACCAGGCTTTTCGTGGTTCGATCGTTAATGAGATCTCGTCCACGGAGGAGTGTTTCCTCAATACTTTCACTATAATGCGGTGAGTGTAGTTCTGAGCTCTTAGTATTCGATAAGTTGCCAACCCTTCTAATGTCGGTTTTCCTTCTATTTATACAACTCAGAACACAGCAATCAAGGCGTGCTCAACCTCTCCATTGGTCGCGACGTGACTCTTCCTCAGCATGCCTCCATTGGCGGGCGGGGACCTTCGCCTTACGTGCGCCACGTGGAGGTGGCGTCGACCTTCAGTTACGGGCGTCTTCTCCATTGGCCGAGGGTGGCGCCAGCACTCTCAGGCCTGCCTCCATTGGTGAGGGTGGCGGTTAAGGGGCTAGGGTTTTGGAGCTGATCGCCTTGGGCTCAACCACGTGGCCCGCTTCCAACGTTAGGCCCACTGTTTGGGCGCATTAGTGGCTGGTCGGTTGGGCCATGTCCCATCGATATAAACATTGGCTTTTGAGTAGTTAAATCTAAACTGCATCGGAAGAAATAAGGAATAAAGGGTATTTTATTTAGATTATTTTAGTCTATTTTTTTGTTTTACATTAGCGTAACAATGCACAATATTTAATGATAAGGTACATTTTTTTGGAAAGAATAACTTATTAATTTGATAATAAAAATATTGAGAAACAAAAAGAAATGATAGCTTATTCGTCGTAAAAGAGAAGCTGGTTGAAGTGATATATTATCCTGCTATTTTTTAAAATAAAAAGGAAAAGAAACTTAACTAACTAAGTAATTTTATATATTAATCTTGATTGTTTACATTTTTATTGGTGGACTATGATTGACTAGATAAATGAATGGAGATATGTCTTTCGTACGTAATATTTTTTCTAAATTTCCTTTATGGAGGATATTTAATGAGAATCTAATTAACTAGTCATACATGATCCAACATATGCTTGCTAGAAAAGAGGATATTTTTCAAGATTAAAGATAAAATGAAAAGGAGGGAGATTATTGCTGGATTAAATGAAACTTCTTTTTCACTAATTCATGCAGAATTTTTTACTAAAACAATTTCATTCATTAATTGCTTTTTACATACTCATTCCGTCCATCAAATACGTTCATTTAATTTCATTTTGGTCCGTCCATAAAAAATATTCACTTTCCTTTTTTGGAAATATCAATTTCACATTTTTACCCTAAACCTATCGACTTATTTACAAAAAATCACCTATGACCCATATTTTTACATCCACTATCCATTAATATATTTATTTGTTATCACCATAGCCCATCTTTTTTACACACACTTACTTTACACTCATTACAATTTATTAAAACTCGTGCCACCAAAATCAAATAAAAATTTTGGTGGACGGAGGGAGTATTTCTTTTATCTACATAAATAAATAGAAATTGGTACAATAATTTCATAGTAATGATTATAAAAAAAAAATCTTTATATGTGTGGACAAATAAGAAAGGCCAAGCTATTGATTTTTTTTTCTCTCTCCAAACTTTATCCAAATGAAAAAATACAAGGATTAATCACTATTGCGTATTCAAATTTTGTTTGTAGCATGTTGATAATATAGTAAACTAATTCAAATATCAGTATCTACATTTCTCAAATTTTGTCGGCTTGAATCTATGGACCAATTTCAGAAGGAAAAAGAATATATATATTGATCGATCTAAATTTCGTAAGGGAATTAAATACGCAGGAATACCAAGGATTTATGTGGTTCGATCTATGAATAAGATCTACGTCACGGGAGAGCAGTATTTGATATTGATAATATGAGGCGATTACAAAGAATGTAGATCAGTGATCGATCCGGTAGTAGATGATCTTTCTCTATTCTAAGCCTCTATTTATAAACCATCGTTGAGTTCGACTCGATTCAAATTGAGTTTGACTGTCTACAATAGAGTTTGACTCTGTCAAAGTCTTCTCTCATAGGATTCTTTTAGATATCGTCCAATCTTCTACGTCTCCAATTGCGATTAGAGTTGTGGTTGGTCGATGAGTCTTCTTGGGCCGAACTCACATGGGCCGAGCAATGTCGGGACCCATTTATATTGGGCGCGATCTTTGGGCCCAGTGGTTGGGCGTATCCTATCATATATATATATATATATATATATATATATATATATATGGGTTGGATCCAGGTGAACTCATCTTTTGAGAACTTGAGTATCGTAAGACATTGAAGATGATGCACAAAACAAAGATAAAGTTATGCGTAAAGAAAACTTTCTAAAATTGTTGCACAACAAAATAATTTTAGAAAGTTGTGCATAAAGAAAACTTTTTAAAATTGTTGCACAATAAAATTGTTATCATATATATATATATATATATGATAATGTTAATATTTGAGTACGTATGAACAAACAAAAATCGAAACGAACATCTGTTCAGATGTATTCAGTTAAATTCTAAAAGTTTGGCCTAGCTCATAACTTAAAATTAATTGATATTAATTAAACTATAATTTAGCTTAAAATGAACCCCTCTCAATGAATTGTTTTTGGAGTTGATTAATGTTCAAGCAGAACTTTAATAAAAATTAAAAACTATGGCATTTTTAATCAGATCTGTTCTTCATGTTATTGAGTTTAGATTTATTGTATATTTTAGATTTATTGTATATATTCCTAATAATCAATCAAAAAGTGCGTATTCAATAATTTGACTTAATTATATCAACCGTTTAGAAATAAAATAAGCCTCTAAATTCCCCACATTTAAACGAAACAAACTGGGAACTAATCAATTACTATTGTCGGTAAATATATATTGTTTATTCCTTTGACTGAACATGCTATAAAAATAATAATTGTGAGGTGGTCGTTCCAACTAATCTCAAGTACTAGATGCATCTTGATTCATAACAGTGGTTTAATATAGTATTAATTTTGTATTAATCTGTGGTTATCTGTCTAGTTGTCCATTTTATGTGAATAAACTAGAAATAGGTCAATCGCAGTGGATTTGTTTTATTTACATTGATGTTTAATTTGCTCCAAATATTCTTCAAGCATAATTATAGTGTTCCTCTTATGCAATACACACACACACACACAATGTGGTGTTCATAAGCAGTCGTTTCCTGTTAAATAACATTATTTTTAAAGAATATGCTTCGCGAATATATCAAAATTCGATTGCGTAGCTAAATGAAAGAAGAAAGAAAATATAAGAACTGTATTGTCATTTTCAAGGTTAGTTAATTTTTTATATCCAAGACTAAAACATTTTGAACTTGTTTCCCTACTAAATAAATAATGATAAACATGATATGGACTTATTTAAAGTGAAGTTAAACCTAACTATACATTTAGAGTGGAACATAGGTGAGAGGTCACCCACCAAACTATTAAAGTATATTTGCATCTATGTTTTTTGGTAGGTAATTCAACTCAAGTTTTGGCTTGTTTAGGTATGTCTCCATGATAAAAATTAAATTTCAATTTAAAGAAGATTCGGTATTAGTATTCAAATAAATAATGAAGTATGGGTTATCAAATGATTTCTACCTTATATTGGTATAAAAAAAATGTGTATTTGATCTTCTTTTGTTTGAGGTTGTTCGACCGCGACACAACTTACTACTTAAATTTCATTAGCGAATTAGGGCTTTTGATAAAACTTCTATTCCTAGAAAAGTATTTAGTTTTAGGAAGAGTAATTGCAAAACATGAGAAGTAAATAGAATGAGTTGGTAAAGAATGTTTGATAAAAGTTGTAAATTACTATTCTGTTATGATGTTGGTAAGAGCTAATTAATGTATATATAAAATAGTACGAATGAGGTTCCCTCGATTGAAAAATCAGACTGAGTTGGATTTTCTTTAAAAAGGAAAAAATATTTACAGTAGTTTGATTTAGTTTTTATTAGTTTAGAAATGTTTAGGTGAAGAACCCTATTGAGTATTGGGCCTGAATTTGTAAAGATTGAGTTTGGGCTAAACAAGTGTCCTCTATTTATGAATTAAGTTTTTGGGTTTTCATTTGCGGAAAAAAACTATTTTGAAGGGGAAAAAAAAGAACGTCGCCTGAGTGATTCGAACACTCGCGGGGAAACCCCATGTACTTAGCAGGCACACGCCTTAACCACTCGGCCAAAGCGACGAGTTTACAAACAGCTAGCATTAATTTTATATTATCTTGGCATAGGCACATAATCATGACTGGACAGACTATCAGTTTTCAAGCCTCTGAAATTAAAAGATTGTTCAACAAACATTACTATATATATATATAAAGGAGAATTACACCTTTTCCTATCAACAGCACGAATATTATGGAGTTAGCAAAAGTCTAATTTGATGAAAGACTTCTTGTTAGATATGTGAAATATCAATGTATAATTCATACCATTTACAGTCGTTACCAAAGATTGGTTCCAAGCTCAATCACTATCCATAATTGCATTTTCTGTATTTTGCTATCCGTCTATAACGATTCCGTGAAAAAAACAAATACATGAACAATATTATACAAAGTAGATACGACTACTGGTAACTTACTTGAAAGAGTGCAGAAATTTCCACGGTGATCGACTCCACAATGGTCGCATAAGCCCTATTCAGAAGACCCGCTTAGCTCAACTTCAACTTGCCCATTCAAGCCGATTCAATAAACTACTTTTAGCTTAATATTGGTCTAAAATAATATATAAAGTACCGTGATTTTGAAAATGTTGATGATCATGAACTCAATTCAGTCAATGATCAAACGAGTTTATCTGTGAATTTCAGAGTTTGATTAATAATTCAATTAAATTAAGATAGAACATAGAAGTATGTTCTGCTGAATTAAGTTTCACTTTTTTCTTACTGCGTCATCGAAAATAAAGTTTTTTCACTTCCTAGTTCCTATATCAGACTGCCTAGCAAACTGCAAACTCAACAGAAACAATAATTCTCATATTAATTAACCCGTTATTCCAATGTCAATCTACAAATTAACTAAAACGGTATAACCCACGCCTTAATAACAAACACTTTCTACATAAAGTCGTATAAAGTGACAAACTCGTGATTAAAAAGTTGGAATTTAAGAATCATTGAGACTAACTTTGAAGATGAGTGCATAGAAATGGAAAACCCAATGCTTCATAGCATTGAATACATTGCTCTGATAAAGCTTCTCTCACATCATAATCTTGCTCAAGAATCTCAAATTTTGCACCATGAGAATAAGCTGAACTATGTGCTTCCATTTGTTTAAATCCTTATTTTATACACAAGATCAACAATAGAGCACAAACAAGCAAAAGATTTTCTCCCCCTCTTTCTTCGCAGCAATAACAAAGACCAAGAAAAGCCTTTCTCCGGCGACATCAACTGATCAACTTCACATTGTCGCAGCCGCACCACTCCCCTTCCAAAGCACCGCAATTTGGCTCCTCACGCGGTGGCTACCCCCGTCCCTCCATTCTAGCCACCCGAAAGAAGACTTGGCACCGTCCACAACCAAAAGTTCGGCGGCATCCGCTGCGGCAGTGCTGCTCTTGAACGTGACTTCATACGACAACGTGTCTACCTTCTCACTGAACACCAATTTACTCGGCGACACACTCACCTCCACTCCCGGCGGCGCTCGCACTCCCACCTCGTACACGGCCGCCGCCGCCTTCCCAACATTCTTCACCGTTCTCTTATACTTCACCACACTCTCGCCGCCACTGAAAACAACCGAAAACGAAGGGTAGTTCAAATTCCCAGGATTCTTGAATCCCAATGCATCACAATCCAACCAAGAAGCATCTTGTGAAAACACAGAAATTCTCTTTGAATCGTATCCAATTGTGCACAAGAATCCCAGATAATCCACCATTTCCAAATCGTAAACCAAACCCGGATCCAACGACCGGTTCGGGTCAACATGGCCCGCCCCGTGGATGTAGGCGTTGGACTCCTCGCCGGTGGCGAGGTCAGAGATATTCTTGCCGGTGTTGTCCACATTGTAGGCAGTAGTCATCAGCGCCGACTTGATCGCCGCCGGCGTCCATGCCGGATAAGCCTTTTTCAGCAGCGCCGCCAAGCCACTGACGTGGGGGCACGACATCGACGTGCCGGAGATGATGTTGAACTCAACTCTTCTCGTGTCGATTTCGATCTCGGTGGGGCCGATGTAGCCCGTCCAGCCGGCGAGAATGTTGACACCAGGGCCGATCACGTCGGGCTTGAGAATCTCGGCGGTGCGGTAGCTCGGGCCGCGGCTCGAGAATGCAGCGACGCGCGGCGCAGACGGCGAGGTGCTGATGACTGTTCCCTTGAATACAATTTTGGCCGTTGGTTTTGGATCTGAGCTAACGTAGGCTCGGATTTTGTCTCCTGCAGATGCGCCGACCATTGTGGCAGGGATAAAGTGCGCGTCGGCGAGGAGTTCTTCGCCTGAATCGTCCAGGTTTGCCATGATCATGCCGGCGCCGCCGGCGACGAGGACAGCTTCTCCTTTCTCCACTCGCATTGCCGCCGCGATCGCAGATCACGATTTTTCCGGCGACTTTCGATGAATCAAGCTTGCCGGTGTAGCAGTACTGACTTCCACATTCCTTGCCGTAAACCAACGGAAGCAAGCCATCGCCGAGTGGATCGCCGGAGTACAGCGAGACGCCTCCGTACACTCTGCCGTCGCCGAGAACAACATCGGCCGGGAACTCGCGATCGAGCGTCGAAGCTCCGACGGTCAAAATCCACGGCGCGATGTTCACCGAAGTGTACGAACCAGGTCCTGAGTTTCCCGCGGAGCACGACACGACGATTCCGTGCTCCGTCGCCGCAAAAGCTCCGATCGCGATGGAATCGTGGTAGTACTGTGGTGCGTAGCCGTCAGCGCCGACGGAAAGAGATCACGTCCACTCCATCCTCAATCGCTTGCTCAAACGCGGCTAAAATATCCGAATCGTAGCACCCAAACGTCCAGCAAATTTTGTAAACCGCGATCCTCGCCTTCACCGCCATGCCTCTAGCTTCACCCTTCGCATATCCGAACAAACTTGCGTTCGTGACTACCGCTCCGGCGGCGGTCGACGCTGTGTGCGTGCCGTGACCTTCCGTATCCCTCGCAGACTTGAATTCATTCGATTCCCCCGTCGATTCGCCTCGCGAAGCTTCGTGACCTAAATAATACGCTCTCGCGCCAATAATCTTCTTATTACACAACGTCGCCGGAAAATCGGGAAAATCCGCACATTTCCCCTTCCACCGCGCCGGAACGGGGCCGAGACCTTCATCGGAGAAGCTCTCCCTCTCCGGCCAGATACCGGTATCCAAAACTCCGACGATTACGTCATCTGCGTAGTCCGAATTCGGCCACAAGCCGAACGAATCGGCAAGACCAAGAAATTTCGGAGTTCGAGTAGTATGAACATGACGAACTGCGTCGGGAACGACGGAGACGATGCCCGGGACGGCGCGCAGAGAGGCGGCCTGCTCGGCGGAGAGACGCGCGGAGAATCCTCGCGCGGCGCGGTTGTAGGTGTAGAGGATCCTGGCAGCGCGGCGGTGCGGCGGAAGGGAGCCAAGGATGCTGGAGTACCAGTGGCGATGGGTGGAGAAGGTAAGGGGCTTGTGAGAGTGGGAGACGTGGACGATGAAGGTCTCCTGGCCGTCGGAGGAGATGGCGGAGGAGGGTAGGAGGATAAGGAGAGAGAGAGTGAAGTAGAGAGTGAGTAAGGGCGTGTGCGGCGGATGCTTCATTTTGTGTGCGGTGAGAGTGGGAATGAATATTCGGCGACGAAATAAAGGGGGCCTATAAAATGGGAGTGATGGGCGTTTGGCGGGTTTGCATTGGCTCACGTTTGCCGGTCTCATTTGCGGATAGATAATTTTTTAAAGATATTTGTATTATTTTCCTGTTTCGAGATATGATTTAAATCTGAGTAGCAATCATTTATTATTGTGTGTACTCAAATAATTGGTTACGATGGATTCTTAAGATACTGCACCCAATGTGTAAAATACTTCTATTTACTTCTATGTATTTGGTTTAAGAAAATTATGAATTTTCGATAATTTTGTAATTTCAACAAGATAGTAAGAAAAACGCATTTTTTTCAATTGGACAGTACCTGTGTATCTGGTTGATCTATTAGCTGCTTTGTCTTTTTCCAGTGTACATTTTGATAGCACAATAATATGAAGACACATGAAAACATGATTGTTGGAATAGAAGATGAAATACTATTTTGAAAAAAATGATAGAAAGAAAGAAGAATACTCACAGTATCCGAACCTTTAGATCTAATTATTATTATTTTGAGAGAGATTTCGGATAGATTTAGGTTACAAGAGTGCACGCACAGTGAGACCACGCACCATAATTAATCTTTAATTAATATTAAATTAATTTTTAATTAAAATTAATTAATTTAATAAACTTTAATTGTAAATTAATAAATCATAATTATGAATTGATAAATAATAATTTGAATTAATAAATCATAATCATGAATTAATAAATCTTAATTTTAAATTAATAAACTCTAATTGTGAATTAATAAACTATATTCGTTAATTAATAAACCCTAATTTTAAATTAATAAATCCTAAGTTTATCAAAAAAAAAGCAATTGAAATTTCGCGATGGCGCGAAGTTCACCCAAATTTTTTGTCTTTTAACTATCAAGCAAATAAAGGAAACCATTATTTTCATAATCTCCGTAAACCCCTATTTATTTATAATAAATCGACTATTGGGCTACTTGTTCGACTATAGATAACATTGTCAGTGGAATATAATCTTTTCGTGTCAATCCTAAAATAATATTGCTTTCTGAAAAGAAAAGAATAATATATTGACTTGCCATAATTTATGTCACAATAGCCATGGCCAAAACCAAAAGGGAGCGGGTCGGGATAGGGGTTGATGAGTGATAATAATAAAAATAATAATAACAATAATAATAATAATATAGGTCACGTGATTAAGTATGAATCATGTGCTTTCAATTCTATATCTTTTTTTTTGAAAGGAAAAATTCATATCACTACCAATACGAATATACAATGTCTAGAAATTGAGTTGGAAACTCATATTTCTAAACCATTACATCCTGAAAATTAACAGCTATCTTAGCAAGCCACATGGCCGCTAGATTGACACCCCTATTAACATGAAAATAATCAACCACAAAACTCTCTTTCGCTCTGATGAAAACCTCCATCCATTCTTCACTTTGATATGTTTTTCCTCCTTCAGAATCATTAAGAACGTGAATGGCCAAAAGAAAATCAGAATAAATTTCCAAGGGTTTGATATCTTCCTCGATGCAATACTTCAAACCAAAAATAATAGCATCAAGCACTCCCATTAAGGTTGTTCTCGTCTGAGGTAAAATCTTAGCCACAGCAGCCTGTACTTTTCCATTTGAATCCCGGATCACCATTCCCATAGCTATCTCATTTCCTTCCTCCCAAGGCCTAACATGTACATCCATACGAAAAAAACCCAGATTCTGGAGCCACCCAAGTTCGCTCACCCGTCTTAGGTATCAATTGTTTATTGAGCGCATGTTCGATTAATTTTCCGGAAGTTATCAAGCATATTCAAACCACCAAGAAACACATCATGAATGTAGGCGTTTACCTTCTCCATGTTTCTTATCACAAAGAAACCGCCACGTAGCCCACAAACAAACAATCCAACGTTCAAATGCACGGGTCTCCAAATTTTGATTCATAAATCTGCTTAAGTCAACCAACGATAGATCTTTACCCTTCTTCACCAGGTGCCAAAACTGAGATTGTTTCCAGCTTTGTTTTATGTAGTCACAGAAAAGCAGACAATGCGTTGTCGATCCCCAGTCCTTTTTACACCAGTAGCAAATTCCAATAGTTGGGACATGATGTCTTCGAAGATTCATCTCTGTAGCCAACATATCATTTAGCGCTCTCCAAAAAAAATGGCGGATTTTTTGAGGAATATTGATAGCCCGATGAATTTCCACCATTTCTTCATTTCCTCAGATGAAGTATTAGCATTAACCTCAGTATATCCAGACGCATAAAGGTACCCAGTTTTTACCGAATATTCCCCATGCTCCCCATATTTCCATCTAAGGGAATCAGCACAAGACTCGCCGTGTAGCTTAATGGCAAGAATGTCGTCGACTTCATAAGCATAAAAATTATCACGCAACTTCTCCTCGTTCCACTCTATTCCATTGTGTATAAACTCTGCAACCAAGTTCTCCTTATTCTCACAATCAACTCTACCTCTTCCGAACAGCTCTCTGTATCCAAGTATCCTTGAATGCCCGAATGTTTAGACCATTTCCAACCCGCCAATAAGTACCTTTCACAAGGAGATCACGACCCCATAAAATAGACTTCCACGCAAACGAGGAATTAGGAGATGCCGCTAAATCCAATATGTTATTATCATGAAAGTAACGTCCCTTAATAACCCGAGCAAGGAGAGAATCCGGCAACTTTAAAATCCTCCAAGCTTGCTTCCCAAGCAAAGCTTGGTTAAACAATTCCATCTTTCGAAAGCCAATACCGCCAAGGGATTTTTTTAAACAAAGCCGATCCCAGGTGCACCAGTGAAGCTGGCGTCCTTTTTTCGAAGGACCCCACCAAAAATCAGCACATCTTTTTTCAATTGCCGAGCAAATACTTCTAGGGAGCTTGGAGCATGTCATACAGTAGATAGCCATAGCCTGGATAATGGATTTAATCAGAACATCCTTTCCCCCAGTCGAGAAAAATTTAGAAGACCACCCTTTAGTTTTTCATCAATCCGTTCTAAGATAAATTCGAACTGCATGTGCTTCTTTCTCATTATGAAAGTAGGAAGGCCAAGGTACATACTATGGCCCTCAGTCAATTGAAAACCCAAAATCCGTTGAAGCACATCAATTTTCCCCTGATCCAAGTTCGGGCTATAAAGGATCAACGACTTTGCAGAGTTAATCACCTGCCCCGAAGCCACTGAATAAATATCCAAAATCTCATAAATAGCTTGACAATCCAGAACATCCGCCCGAAAAAGAAGTAAGCTATCATCTGCAAACAGGAGATGTGTCACAATCGGACAATGACGACCAATTTTAATACCGTTGTAGAGACCTTGTCTTTTCCGACTTTGGATCAGAGAGGAGAAACCTTGAGCGCATAACACAAAAAGAAACGGCGAGAGAGGGCAGCCTTGACGTAAGCCCCGATTCGGTTTAAACGAACCAAACACACGACCATTTATAACAAAAGAGAAAGTAACCGAAGATATGCACTCCATGATAGAATCAATAAACCTTGAGGGAAAATTCAAAACCACCAACATTTCACGAATAAAACTCCATTCCACTCTATCGTAAGCTTTGCTCATATCGAGCTTCGCAGCAGCATACCCTTGTGAGCCACTCTTCTTCTGCCTTAGCCAATGTAAACATTCATACCCCAATAAAATATTGTCAGAAATAATTCTTCCCAGGATGAAAGCACTTTGAGATTCATCAATCACTTCATGCACCACTTGTCTTAAACGATTTGAGAGCATCTTAGCAATAATTTTATAGGAGGTGTTACATAAACTAATAGGTCTGAAATCACTGACCGTACTCGGGCGTGGAACTTTAGGAATAAGAACAATTAGAGAATTATTCCACCGCTCCAGAGATTCACCACCATTTACCACTTGTAACACTTTATCAGATGTATCATCACCAATCACTCCCCAAAGTTTTTGAAAAAAATTTGGGGAGAAGCCGTCGGGACCGGGAGCCTTATGGGGATCCATTTGAAAAATAGCCTTCTTTACGTCATCAGCCGTAAAATCGCTTTCCAGCAAGGTCTTGGACTCCTCAGATAGCCGGTTTTCAACGTGTTCAGTAACCCGGTTGATCATGTCAATCGATGGCTCAGTGGATGTGAATAAGTCTTTGAAAAACTTCATCAACACCTTTGATATTTCCCAGCCTGTAGTAACCATCCTCCCATGCGAGTCTAAGAAACCATCCATTCTATTTTGTTTCCTTCTTCCCGTAACAAAGTTGTGGAAAAACTTAGTGTTGCGATCACCAAGCTCCAGCCAATTAGCTTGTGATCGTTGCCTCCAGTGTAGCTCTTCCACATCAACTAAATGATCAATGGATTTCTCCAACTCCACAAAAGCTGCCTCATTCGTTCTCCCCAATGCATCTCCCAGAAATCTAGCCCGCTTCTTCCTAAGGTTTGCTAGTTGTTTCGTTGGGTTCACATACTCGGACTTAACCCATTTCATAAGAAAATTGTAGCATTGATCAAGCTGGTTATGCAGGGGTAGCTTACTTGTATTGGTCCATTGGGTAAGAACATCCGCAGCAAACGATTTTTCCAACATCCATTTTTGCTCAAAAAACTTCCTCGGCATCCCTCCAGTATCTCTGGAATGTCTTGACTCATTAAACTGAATCAGGATTGCTTGGTGATCTGATCCATAACAGTCCACGTTAACCATATTATCAATCTTCCACATGGCTTGGAGTTCAGCATTAACACAGAACCTGTCTTAATTACTCCATCCGTCCCGTTTAAAACGTCCGTTTTCTTTTGGACACGGTTATTTAGGAGAAATGTATAAAGTAATTAAAGTGTTAAAAAGTGGGTAGGGTCCACAACTTTTGAATGAATAATTACTTCCTAAAATAGAATGAAACATTTGTAATGGGACAATCCAAAAGAAAATGATACATTTTAAATGAGACAGATAGAGTATAATTTAACATACTAACAAGAAGATTCTAATGATGCTTGTACTCGATGTTTATGAATACGCCTAAAAGTGTAGGCAACATTAGCATGAGAATAGCACCAAAGATCAAAATAAACCCAAGACTCATGATTCTTAAGGCAATCAACCATTCAAACCACCCCACCCCACCCCACAACAAAATAATAATAATAATAATAATAATAATAATAATAATAATAATAATAATAATAATAATAATAATAATAATAAAAGTAGATGGGCGTGTGGGTAGGGTTGTCTATTAGGGTATTGGTACTCAATATCCGATCCAAAAATTATCGGGTATTGGGTACCCGAAAATCGGGTACATAGGTTGGGGTCGTGTATCAATATTGAGGCATTTTTGGGTATCGGGTATGCCCGACGGGTAGTCGGGTATTACCAGATACCTGATTTATTTTACAATATATATTTTATCTTTATATTTTATATATTAAATATAATATATTTAATATATACTAAAATCTAAAAAAATTATATTACAGAGGGTTATATTATAATCTTATGGAGAGCATCAGTTTTTCTCCATAAAAATATTCTTATTTTTATTATTTAATAATATTTATTATAATAAATTAATACTTAGAATAAATATCTAGATTTATGTACAAATAAAAGAAAAAGTCGTCTAGGAAGAATTTTATTATTATTTAATATTATTCATTCTAATAAACTAATACCTACAATAAATATATAGATTTATATATAAAATAAATGAAATAAATAAAAATAAAAAGCGAGTCGGATAAATTCGGTACTAGGGGTGAGCATTCAGCGGTTCGGTTCAAAACCGAACCGAACCCGAAAACCGAAAATCGAATTTTTAAAAACCCAAACCGAACCGAACCAATTATCAGATAAACCGAATCAAACCGAACCGAAATATTCGGTTTGGTTCGGTTTTTAACCAATTAAAATTAAAATTAATATAAATTATAATATATATAATATAATATATAAATATAATTATATATATATAAATATATATAATATTAACTAATTTAAATATTAATAATATAAATAACACATATATATATATATATATAATATATATATAAAATATAATAAAATATAATAATAATTAATTAATGATTCGGTTTAAAAATCAATTTTTTAACCAAATGCGACCCGAACCAATTAATTTCGGTTTGAAAATTTGAAACCGAACCGAACCGAACTAAACCGCCATTTTCGGTTCGATCCGATTGATTTTTCGATCCGATTCGATTTTCTCACCCCTATTCGGTACCCAATTTACAAATATCAAGTCAGGATTGATTAGCACATTTTATACAAAATGGGGATCGGACATCCGATTTTTACCCAACCCATCCCATACGGAATAGACACGTGGGTGTGTAAAATGAACCTAGCCGGAATAGCGGCTGCGTTGGAAGAAGATATTTTTTCAATCCTCTCTATCATTTTCTTTGACGTAAGCAATCTTATATTTGATTTAGTTAAACAAGGGCGTTATATCTAATAAGTCAATTGTTGCATATCAGATAACTCCCAAGTCACATCTCTCTCTCTCTCTCTCTCAGACACACACAATGGGACAAGAATTCATTTGCCCTAAATCATCAAGTGAAATATAACTCTGTATAACTGGGCTAGCAACATTTCAAATATCAAAATAGAAGAAAACAAAAATATATTGCCCGAGCAAATCTACTATACTAATAAGTAATGGCTGCAAATAGGTGCAAGGCAAATACTTGTCTTTCTTGCAATAAAAGAGATGGACTCTTTGCAAATTGCCTTAAAAAGAATATCAGATTGACAAAAACGCGATGCAGTCGAGTACCAGAAGTGGAGCGAGATCATGCTCCCTTCTCACATTCATATTATCACATCGTCTCTCCTTGACTAGTACGTGAATTCCAGAAAATTTAAATTAAGAAGCTATGGAGAAAACTCCTTCCATTCTATCAAAAATAGGCAGGAATAAATTCTCGTTAATTAACATTTGTAGCAGCCAAACTGTTAAGATGATCTTCTAGAACTGTAAAAGCGAACTATCAGCAAACAAAGCAACAATATATCATATATAACACAAGCACAAATGCAGCAGTACACCAAGGAATAATGATGTGGGGGAATTCATACTAGATATTCGGAATTTTGAAAAATTGTGTTTGGTTAGGCAGGCAACACTCCTGCTTCATAATCGTAGCATTTACAAGTCAACAACACGAACCCAAACAAGCTACAATGTACCAGTGTCAATTTCGCTCCTCGATCATGTACAAATACAATTTGGGTCGCAGCATCAAGAAGTTAGCATATTTACAATATAATTGCCGTAAATGGCATCATTGGGTGTAGACAATCAGAGAAAACCCATAGCAGATCCCACCCTAACAGAGAGAAATATCATATAAATTGCGATCAGGCCTGCTCCAAGCATCTTGCTAGGACGCATGTCATTATGGGGTAAGGTGACGAGCGCCCAGATAAGTCCAGTCAAGAGAAATCCCAAAGTGTAGTACAAGCTCGAATCTTGTGGAATAGCAAACGAACCAGGTTTCTCAGACCAGGCTCCCAGCAGCATCGAGATGCCCAGTCCAATAAGCGTATTGAACATGGGACCCGCATAACATCCAGACATGGCAATTTGCACGCCTTCCCCACCATTCATGGATAATGCAAGATTCGAAACCAAATCACCCATTGAGTTGCCCCAAGCCAATACAGTCACTCCAAGAATGGACGGATTGACACCTAGAATCATACCTAATCCAACAAGCAGAGCAACGAGCTCGTTTGCTATCATGTAAAACCATACAATGCTCATTAAAACCCTCCAAAACCCACGGAGTAAGAATCTGCGTGGTGGATGTTCTGCCCTTGTATGCTTATATGAAAACACAGATCACACAACCAACCGAAACGCCCAAGATATATGAAACTATTCTACTTTGAGAACTCAGGTTGTCTTGTGAATTCCATAGGCATGCAAGTAGAAGTGGTGCAAACAAAGCACAGCCCACAGCATATACCCTCGACCAGCTTTCCTCCTCCACCAAGGGGATTGTTAGTCGTCTTGGGATTGCCAAAGGCAACTCCAATAGCGCATATCTTTGAACATGAGAGTGATTGTTGTTCGGTATCTCTTCCTTCTTCATTCCATCCCCACACGTTATTGTCACCATCGGAATCTTCATGACTTGGTTTGAATATATTGCCACATTTGAGGCCCACATCCACTGTGGTAAGGAAGAATGAGCTTGGGCTCCATCACAGTTGGTTTCGACTTCAAACAATGATTCATCGTCTTGACCTCCGAAAAACACTTCCCTTGATGGGAAGCAAGGGGTAACAACGTCCAATTTCAGTCTCTGCACTTGCTCCTCAAAATCTCATTCGCTGCAACAGCAAAGGCATACACTATATAAATCGCTACAAAAGCAAAGGTGGCCCCGACAGTCACTTCACCAACAATCAAGATCAAGAGAAGGGCCATGAGTGTAAAATGAAAACACAATATCCCTTATAAAGCACTTTTATCAATCTGAACATCCTGATCAGCTACAGAAAGGAAACTGCACCAACAACAATGCAAGTAACGAACACCGCTCCTCCAAGCACACTATGAAGTCCAACGTCTCCAGTTCCAGTCCCTACAAAGGCTGCAATACTGGAAAATACATCAGGAGCACCATTTCCAAGCGGAAGCAGGGCAACCCCAGCAACAGTCGGAGAAAGCTTCAACAGACTCGAAAGCTTCTCCAACGAACAACAGAAATAATCAGCTGCAGTGTTGCCCAAAAGATAGAACAATGCAGTAAGCCAAACAGCCAGCAGCAAGAAAGTCCAAGGGCTCCCATTGCAATCGCAGTAGTAGAACGCCAGGTAGTTGAGAAACCCATTCAATTTGCACTGAGGTCGCGCTTTCAAGAACTGGCAACTATTATCGTATCCCTCATGATCAAGCAACCCCAAACAAAGCTCAGACTGACCACTATCTACATAATTAGGGTCACTCCCATTTACAATGACATTGGAATCTACACTTAATTCAACCATTCTCCTCCGAGCTACAGATAATCCCCCTCTGGAGCTCAATTTCAAAAAGGATTGCTCTAAACTTCGATTCTTCAGTACATAAACGTGATAGTAAAACATAAAGAAAAAAACTAAGGTACATAACCCATTGAAAAACCCTTGAGCTCGAGGACTTTTTCTACTGTAAAATAAATTACTATGCCTCATTTCCCCTCTAATTACACATGAAATTGCAATTATACAGCAATCATTAAATGATTGTACAATAATAAAACAATCTCAATTCTCAGCCAGGTAAAACCCTATTCCACAAAATCGAACCCAAAAAGAGTAAAAAACGATTTGACTAACCTGTAGAAACGATGATGAATTGGATGGGTAGGTTAGAGAAATTGGGAACTAGGGTTCAGAAATTGAATTACGATAGCTCAATCGGATGACAGTCGGGCGTGTCGCATTTTATGTGTATCGATCAAAATCTTGTTCTTTCCGAGAAGCTTCTCTCGGAAAACAACTGATTTTGAATTGCACGAATATAAGCATGGCCTTTTCAATTATTCGTATTTTGATTTTTTTGCCCCCCGGTTTAATGCTTCATAATGCAAAATTTTCAATATTTTAGTTTTGACATGTGATTTACATATGATAGTAGGGGCGACGACGAGAACCAATTAGGGCAATGGACCCGGATCCGGTCAGGATCCATTCTTCGGATCCTGATCGCATAATATATGACCCTAACTCTTTTATTTATTTATTTATGTATATTTCTAATTAGCTCTAATTATATCATAATATGATTAATAAATTCTAATTGGATATTAATAAATCTTAATTTGGGATTAATAAATTTTAATTTGGAATTAATAAACTTTAGAGATTGATGAACCCTAATTGAGAATTAGTAAATCCTAATTGAGATTGATGAACCTTAATTGTGATGGATGTATCGTACATCCGGATGTGCACAAGTTTTTTTCCTTAAACCATTACCTTTTACAATTGAACAACGATCAGACGTTCAACCGACTATTCCTTTCCGATCAGGTAGTCATTATTTGCAACATGCTAGTATGTTTTTTCATCAAATAAAAATGCACTTTTCCTATTAATTTTAATTTTTTTTATTTTATACATTTTAAATTAGTATTTTAATTTGATAATTAAAATTCTAAAAATATTCTTATAAATTTCACAGCTAAACGTACAGAAATTAAATTGAATTTGTAGCAATTATTGTGTAATGATTTAGCAAAAATCAAATCTTTCATGTCTTTTCTAGAGAAAAGGAAATTTTGTGTACCAATGATACAAAAACGTTGCATTAAAGTCAACATCCAAGGGTATTAATTCATTCACTCTGACTTGGATATTTTCTATATGTTTCTTATTAAAATGGGTACTTTCCACATGCATCTTTTGAAAATTGGTGTTTTAATTTTGACCCAAAATCAAATAATTATGGATCATTTGATTTTCAAAACAATTCGACTCGGTTGAACAGTGACCTAATCAAGTAACGGATTGGATATCTAGAGTGTGTGTGTTGGCCAGTGGTAGAGTGGTTAATCTTAGCCAGCCGCCAGGTCTTGGGTTCGAGTCAGCGTGTGACCTTTAAAATTTCAGTATTAATTGACCAAAAAAAAGACTGGATATCTAGATCCAATTTTTAAAATATTGGTAAGGATGGATGATTATGTGGATTTGAATTAATAGAAAAATTAACGATTTTATTAAGTCTATAAAAGGATCTATTAAAATACAAATTTTGTACAATAACTTATGGAAACAAAATATAAAAGTATAAGGATCTGAAAATAGATTTTGCCTTTTTAAATTTTAATAAAATAAAAAACAATCACATAATTATTCGTAATAACACATGTGACAATTGTAGAAATAGATTTAACAATCATGAAAAGAGCATCAGATTAGTCATGTACATTGGCACTAACAACCTGAAAATCACATACGTGATTAGAGCTCTCCTAGGAGCACGGGTGTAGGTGTCATTGAAGGTGACGATCGTCTTGGCTAGTCAGACGACAACAACAATAGAGAGTTTAGAACTTAGAGAGAGAGCGGGAAAGAGAAAGTGAATGAAATGTATGAGTATTAATGATTGGATTGATCTAGCCAAGCTGTATTCATAAGACGATTGTATGGCGGCTATGGTTTCCTTTGGGTATGCATTTCAACCCCAGCCGCTCCGACCTTCTACGAGAAGGTCTTCAAAACTTCTCATTTGCTTTCCTCGCCAAATAGCTGCCTTTTATAGGGGCTTGACCAGGTGAACCCATGCATCCCTCCTCTTGTCCAAGCCCGAATAAGGGCTTTCCATGACTTAGTTATAAACCTTAGGCTGACTAATATTCAAATGGTCCGCCCGCTTGATTGTGCTGACTAGTTTGACTAACAATTTAATTAATCGAACTTATATAAAATTTGTCCGCTACAAATATTCAATATTATCAGTGAATATAAGTAAAATTTAAATTATTATGTGACTAAGTTTAACATCAGGTGTCACACTGTGATGAAGGAATGTAACAATTTATGATTAGTGAAATTAATCCATGTAACAATTTATGATTAGTGAAATTAATACACGGCATTGACTGCTGAAACTTATTCATTCGAGTGGATAGGATTGCCATGGTGGCTATGATGCAGCATGCCTTTCTACTTATTTATATACTCCTATTTAGCAATAATAGGTAGCAATCTGTTGTCGTCGAACACAACAAATATGATTATAATTATTCCAACTATTGAAAAAGTGAAACACCTTCACTTTTTTATTCTTAAATAAAATGGATGTCAATTATTTAAATTTATTTGCAATTTCTGTGCACGTGGAAATCACGTGAGATTACCAGATTATGCTTTCTTTGGACTCAGTTTGGAAACAGACCAATTTCAAGGGACCACGAGAATAGCAGTTTTGGTATAAGTAATTTCACTTTGCTATCAAGGCCACAATCCTAATATGCTACGCCAAAATCAACCTTATATTTTATTTAATTATATTTAACATATATTAACATATCATCTATATAACGCAACTTAAGTCATGTGTCGTCGTAATAAGAGGTTGAAAGTACTCCACCAGCCAACACATAAAAAAATATGTATTTATCACACTAGAAAAGTAAAATGACATACTTTTTCTACCATATAGTTACTTCATCTCATTTTAAATGATCCATTGTTTTTAGACACGTAGATTAGAAAAGATTATATTTTATATAAAATAATATGTCGAAATGTTTTGATGTGTAAAATATTTCATTTTTAATATGGACCATTTAGTATTGGATAACCCCAAAATAATACGAACCATTTATATTATCAATTTTTTTTATCAATTAAATATAAAATTTAAAGATCGCGTCACGTTGACTTTCGAACCCCGAGACTTTTGTCTCTAAGATTAACCACTTTAACAATAGGTCAATACACACACAATATATTATCAATTTCTAGTCACGAGTCTTGTAGTTCATTTATGCTCCTCACTTTTGTATAGATGATGAATGATTGGTGGTTCAATCTCAAACTCCCCCTTCTCACAAAAAATTGAATAAAAGGGAAAAATGAAATTTAATGTATATCTAATAAGGAAAGTGAACTATATCTTTAAGGAACACAAAAGATATTGTAATTCTATTTTATTTCATCGTGTACACGTGTGTGTAATTTGAAAGTTGAAATAAAAGATGAAACATGAACCTGTCAATCAAAATAAGAGATAAATTTTATCATTAAGAAAAATGAAAAAATATTGTAATGCCATTTTTCTTGATCGTGCACACGTCATGTGACAGCTGAAATAAAAGATGCAACACGAGCATATCATCATCAGTTATAATAAGAGATGAAATACGAGCATAAATCATCGACGTTAAATGGACAAACCTCCCAACAAAAAGTTTGGAATTTGGCTTCATAAATCTGCTCCCATCACTCACACGTAGAGTTCTCAGCAAACACGCATCTTCTTCTTCTTCCTTCCGACGTCACCATTTATACCGTAAAAATCCCATCTCACTGTAAGTCTGTTCGATTTTTCTTTCGCAATGTCTGAATTGAGTACTACTTCTCCTGCTTACGGTACAACCAGCTCTATGGGTCGTGAATCCCCATCACTCGCCTTTTTTAGCTCTCTTTTCCCCCCCAAAGTGTGGAGGATTTGCCTTTTAATTTTATGCGATTGATTTTCGAATCTGCAGAAATGAGTTTTGTGAAGAGGGAGTACGAGTTCTTGAAGGAAATCGGGCTCGGGCCGCGGAATTCGGGATGTTTTGTTAATGGGGTTTGGCAAGGGAATGGGCCCGTGGTTACTTCTGTGAATCCTGCAGATAATCAGGTTTTTGAGCTGATATTTTATTTATTTCGATTCTTTTTTCTTTATTTTGAGAAGTTGTACAACTGCTGAAGTTTGAGGCATGCTTTTGCTGATTTAGAGATGGCTGATCATGATTGGTTTTCATGCTGCACTTGAAATTGGGGGATGCACCACTACATGAACTCAGACTGATCTTAATTTGTGTATCCTTCGTTGAGAACGATGAAAGTTCAGGTTTTTGGTAGTGAATTTCGAGAATATATGTAAATACAATGAAATATTTGGAGATATATCTCGGCATGAATTCAAACTCAATTAATTCTGCATATGTCTTAGTCTTTGCTTTAGTGAAGTTGGGTCAAGAGATTCTTTTCCAAATTTGATTTTACACTTCATTATGTGGTTTAAGACTGATGTGATTTCTAACGGGGTGTTATTCATTACTTGGTTTAGCAAATTGCTGAAGTTTCTGAAGCATCCATTCAAGACTATGAGGAAGGAATGCAAGCATGTGCCGATGCTACAAAGATATGGATGCAGGTTCTGTTTAATTTCTTTTCAAAACTGATCATTATGATACAATTTTTTTTTTCATGTATTTACTGATTTTATGCTAGAAATAGTTATGAGGATTATGTATGACGTCTCATTTTGTTTCAGATTCCAGCACCAAAGAGAGGTGAGATTGTAAGGCAAATTGGTGATGCACTGAGAACCAAACTCCATCACCTTGGCGGCTTGTATCCCTTGAAATGGGAAAATACTTGCTGAAGGAATTGGGAAGTTCAGGTTTGCCATCTTTAAATTTGGGAAGCGAAACATTCTTGTGTAATACCTTTCTTTATCATATTCTTATTCATGCTATCCTCATTGTCTTCTTCTTATTTATTCCTATTTATTTTTAAATATGGTTCCTTTATATTTAGCTCACAAACTTGCATGGTATTCAATTTTTTCTTTTAGTATTTTCCTTTGTATGTATCTCATTATGTTATGTTTCTATCGAGACCATAACTACATTAAAGGAAACTTCAGAAGTCATGAAACTGCAATGTGCTAGTGTGGTGGCATTTCAAATTTTTGATGTCTTTAAATCTATGGATTCTAAAAGAAGTATCAAATAATTTTTGAGTTGTCATATGCATTTATGTGGATTATTTCCTTTGGATTTGCTTTCTATCAACTTTGAAAAATATTAAGATAATTTTCAGCTTATTCTCTCAACAGTTGGGGCAATATTATTGCAGGAAATAATTGATATGTGTGACTTTTCTGTGGGATTAAGCCGTCAGCTGAATGGATCTGTTATACCTTCTGAACGTAAGCTTTAAGAATTCTAGTGCTTCCAAGTTTTTATCACTTAAACTGATGCTATGTCTTGGTGAATTATATATATCATGTACTTATATGCTCTGCTTATGTAATTCATTAAAAAAAAAAAAACTAACGTGTTGCTTTTATCAATTGTGGTTTCCATCTTAACAGGACCTAATCACATGATGTTGGAGGTAAGCAAGAGCTATTAGTTTCTTCTGAGCTCATGGTCTATGGCTATTGTAATACATTGTCATATCTGATATTTTTTGCATCCTATCACTGAACAGATGTGGAATCCCTTAGGGATAGTTGGCGTAATTACAGCCTTCAACTTCCCGTGTGCCGTTCTTGGTTAGTATTTTGAGCAAGACTTGTGACTTTTTCCATCATTAGTTTTTGCCTAGTTTAAGTTCTTAACCTTTGTTGTGTGATTGTAGGATGGAATGCGTGCATAGCTCTAGTTTGTGGAAATTCTGTTGTGTGGTGAGTGACGAGTCTTGTGCTATTCTATAACCGATATTATAATTTATTTATGATATTATGATAGCATGATTCTGCTTTAAACAAAATAGTTGGTAGTAGCAATCGAGCAAAGTCGATAGGGCAGTTGGCAGCAGAACAGGACTGCGGTAGTGGAGACAGGTAGAAACCGAACAAAATCGGCAGGGCAGTTGGTAGTAGTAACCGAACAAAGTCGGTACAGCAGTGACATCAACATGAGTCTGCTTTAAACAAAATAGTAGAGTCAGAGCAGAGTGGCAGCAGTGGAGCAAATTAGGACAGAGTGGCTCCGGCAGCAACGACATAACATATTAGGGATTAGGGATTTGTCTCCGCTCTGATACCATGTAGAACAATAAAAATAAAGATATGTAGGAGAAAAGTATAGAGACATGTAGGAGAAAAGTAGTAGTTATTTATTCATCACTGTATAAAGCACCTATATATAATACAAGATAATAAGATGATCGAGTACATAACCAATGTGGGATAGTATTCTACAACACATACGATATGATTGTTTGTCTAATATGTCAATGTACCATGATTTAAAGCCAGAGCTAAGATTGGTTGAGATATCTATATACATTAAGTTTATTGTCTCCTGTGTTCTCCAATCATAGCTTTCTTTCCTCTTTATGATACATATCATGAGCAGTGTTTTTGCCCACCTTGAAATCAGAAGGTCGCATTTATGAATTTAGAGAATTGTATAACTTTTTTTCAGGAAAGGTGCTCCGACCACACCTCTCATTACCATAGCTATGACGAAGATAATCGCTGGAGTACTCGAGAAAAACAATTTACCGGGAGCTATTTTCACAGCATTTTGCGGAGGTGCTGAAATCGGTCAAGCTATAGCAAAAGATCCACGCATTCCACTCGTTTCTTTCACTGGGAGTTCAAAGGTACTAGTTTACGTACTCACCACTCGCCCGAAGGAGCGTGCGAGCATTTAATTTTTCCCAAGTCCTAAAGTTTGATTGGTGTTGACTCCAGGTGGGTCTGATGGTTCAACAAACAGTGAATGAAAGATATGGCAAGTGCCTGCTCGAACTAAGTGGCAATAATGCGATAATAGTAATGGATGATGCCGACATTGAACTTGCTGTTCGCTCTGTTTTGTTTGCTGCTGTTGGTACTGCTGGTCAGCGATGTACAACTTGCCGTAGATTGGTAAGATAGATATTTCGCAGTCTCCTCTGCATATGCGAAAGTCGATGTTTGATGCATAATTCTTTTCCTTGTCCCAAAATGCAGCTTCTTCATGAGAGTGTTTATCAAAAAGTACTCGACCGGTTATGCGATGTCTACAAACAAGTCAAAGTCGGAAATCCGTTGGAGAAAGGTACCTTACTTGGGCCGCTGCATACTCGTATTTCAAGGGAAAATTTTGTGAAGGGAATAGAGAAAATCAAATCTCAGGTTTGTGCTGCCTCTTTCTCAATTATGTTCGTACTCATTTAAGAGGTGCACTCGGTGCATCCGCCCTAAATAAACCCTAGTTGAGGATTAATAAACCCTAATTAGAGGTTAATAAACTGTAAGTGGGTATTGGTGAACCCTAATTGCGGATTGATGCACTGTGCTGTCTTCAGTTGTTTTTAACACGTGTTATCATGTTGCAGGGAGGAAAGATTCTCATTGGTGGCAGCATTATAGAGTCTGAAGGAAATTTCGTGCAGCCCACGATAGTTGAAATTTCGTCTAATGCCGAGGTTGTTAAGGAAGAGCTATTTGCTCCTGTTCTCCATGTGATGAAGTTTCAGGTAAGATTAGTTTTCAGCTCCCACCTGTCCGAAGATCTCCAGTTTGGGTCGTACAATGGTTTCAACTGACTATTTTTTTTGCAGACGTTGAAGGAAGCAATTGAAATACACAATTCCGTGCCTCAAGGTCTAAGCAGTTCCATCTTCACTCGCAGACCTGAAATCATATTCAAATGGATCGGGTGAGTGGTGAAACTGCTCGTCTATTCTTGGCCCCTTTTTTATTTCTCCAGTCGACATTAGATATAGAAGAATTGCCAATTTTTTCGTATATTGAGTTTTGGCTATGAAATTACAATCTCTTCGAGTTGTCGATTGATTCTATATCTTGATACAGTCCCCAAGGAAGTGATTGTGGTATTGTAAATGTA
Organism: Salvia rosmarinus; assembly: GCA_036937905.1. Taxonomy (NCBI): domain Eukaryota; kingdom Viridiplantae; phylum Streptophyta; class Magnoliopsida; order Lamiales; family Lamiaceae; genus Salvia; species Salvia rosmarinus. The sequence goes on along the minus strand of CM072817.1, from coordinate 11,703,919 downwards.
AACATTCCCACAAACGGTGCTGAAATTGGCGGCGCTTTTGGTGGCGAGAAGGCTACTGGGGGCGGCCGTGAAGCTGGAAGTGATTCTTGGAAACAATACATGAGGCGGTCAACTTGGTAAAAAGGCGGTTATATTTTCAATTAGCTATCTTTTGTATTCTCATCTCATGCCAAAATCCTATCGAAAATGCTAGAACAGTTGCACGATCATAGCCTACGAAACTCGTTTGTTCCTTCAAATTTTTCTTTTCTGACTACGAACATGTTGCCTTGTATATATGCAGCACTGTCAACTACGGAAGCGAGCTGCCTCTGGCTCAAGGAATCAACTTCGGGTAGTAACTACGGACGAGCAAGCTTGACTCGGGCAGGTATGCTTTCTTGTCGAAATGGCTGATTAGTTGTGGCTGCTTCCATTTGAGTCATTGGCAAGAATTTGCATAACTAGAGAAGACTTCTAGCTAAGGAGATATGGCTCTCTGCCTAGAATGTTTTCAACTATTTACGAAATAATGCCTAATTTTCGAACTGCTGTTGTATTTAAATTGAAGGATTTAAATGTAATCAACATATCATATGAAGGGTTTGAAAAAATAGCTCCTACATTCTCTGTAGCATCACCTGGTTATTAGCTGGTACTGTTTTCGGTTATGGATCCTCTATTGCGTCACTGCGCAATCTCTCGTATTTGTAATTATGGATGATTGCTACGTGTCAGTGAAATTTAAAAATTTACCAAATTTTGCTTATAAAGCTCTTAATTATTTTCTATTAATGCAAATCTTTCAATTTTTGTGAATTTTCATTAAATAAAATTTGGTAGAATTTTTATTTTTTTTTTATATGTAGCAATCATTCCTAAAAGTAATAGATGTTATATGCTGATGCAATAAATGATTCAGATTGGTTGAGATGACATCATGTATGTTGTCATTTCGTGCACCAAACACACAGAATTCTGCACATGCAAAATTTTACAATTATTGTGAATTTTCATTAAACAAAATTTGTGATGTTTTAAAAAATTTATTTACATGTGGTAATAATCCATGGATGTAGTAAGAGACAGTGCATGATAATGCAATAAATGGTGCAGATCAAATGACATGATCATCATATACTTACATAGTGGCACATGTTGTGGGTTCATAATCTATATCTACTTACTGGAAATAGTTATATCATATGGATAAATTAGAACCACACTGTCGTTATCTCCAAATTGATGATTATGTGTTTGATAATTGAACAAATTTAAAAGTATTCCATCTCATCCATTCTCTCTTCCAAAAGTGTAATTGAAAAAAAAAAATACTAATGCCATAAAAGATTGGCCTGTATGATTGGTATTAGTTGTTTTAATTGACTCTTTTTGCAGATATCGGCTGCATTATTTTTGTCATTTGTTCTCATTAGTGAGTTGAGATGATTACTTAATTTGTCAAACGACACGAACTAATAAAGCATTTTGTTTTTATTAACGTTATAATTATATGTTTAGGGAGATCAAAAGAGATTGTACTAATCGCACGTATTAGTCAGTATCTAACTTGGAGAATCATATCATTTTGGGTAATTTACAATTTAGTGCTTTTAAAATATCGAATATGGCTTGAAATTTTTCAAAAAAGTTAATATCAAGCATACATGATCGGCACAACTACTATTCAACGCCGAGGAGCAATCAATTTCTACAACATTGTATTACTAGAATGACTAATTTATCCTTTTATGTGACCTAATGGCGAAGAGGATGAGTTTGTGGCTCTAAATTTGATCGGGGTCGTGAATTTCTCGATTCGTGTATCGTGACGTTTGAGACCGATAATTATTCTAATAGTTAAAACTCAAGCTCGATTTCATATTATCTTAAAAGTCACTCATAAATAATTCCCGTCGGTTGGACTCACCCCACAAATACTTGTTGCCATTGTTGAGATGGGTCCTTAGAAATAGGTAAAATATGAATATGATTTGCGTGTGGTGTGAGCAAATTAAAAATGCGATTGATTGAAGTGGAATTGGCATCGATGGGATATGGCCCAACCGACCGGCCCACTGCAATGCCCCAAACGAGTTGGGCCTAACGCGATAAGCAGCCCACGCGGTCGGCCCCCGCCGAGACTTAATCATCGCCTAAACCCTGTACCCCTGCGACCGCCACCCCGGCCATAGAGGACGCCTGTAACTGAAGGTCGGGCCCACCTCCACGTGGCGCACGTAAAGCGAAAGGTCCGGTTAGGCGCCAATGGAAGGCATGCGGAGGAAGAGTCACACCACGACCAATGGAGAGGTCGGGCGCGCCTCTGATGGCGATTCTTGAGCTGTATAAATAGAAGGAAAACTCGATGTTAGAAAGGTTAGCAATTCTTCAATACAAAGGCTTGAATCAATACTCTCACTAAAAACTCTAGTAAAAGTATTGAGGAATCATTCCTCCGTGGGCGTAGATCTTATTAACGATCGAACCACGTAAAAGCACAGGTGTTCTTCATTGCTTTACATAAATCTCGCACACTCACGTAGCTAGATTCATCATTAGCGCCGTCTTTGGGAAACCCCGAACAAGAAAGCTTCGTTTCCTCTACAACTTAATGGCGAACACGCACAACCGCCAACGCGGCAACAACCGTGCTGAGGACGACCAGGTGGTCACTCAGCGTCGCGGGAAGGAGGTCGCAGACGCCACGAGCGCTCACACTCCTGAGGGCAACATGGAAAACGTCTCCATACACCCTCAGGACCGCCTCCCCAACGTAGGGGGAAATGCCGACCTCAACGAGGACGAACAAACAGCTCACTCGTCCCACGAGGTCCTCGGCCGAGCTGTGACCGAGTTCCTCCACGCCAATCTTGGCCAATTCCAAAGCTTCCTCAACCAGAGGACTAAGGAAATGCCCCTCGAGGGCTCCCTTGACCAACACCACGGCCGCCCGAGGCCGCCCCCATCCGGCGGCCGGCGCTCACCTCGGCGTGATAGCCGAGAACGCGATCACGCCCGATGCAAGGGGTCGCCACCGCGACCGAGCCGCCTCCTCATTCTCTGAGCCGCCGCGGCGGCGAGCCACCACCACCGCCCCCGCCATTCGCGGGAGCCGCTCTCCACCTCGTCATGCCGACCAGAGAGCCGAGCAAAACAGGAGGAAGAAAGGCGAGTCGAACCCCTGGAGGACGATAGCATCGCTATCGATCCCCACCCTCCGAAAGAGACGGCAACGATCTCCGGGGTTCGACCGACGGAGGATCATTTCCCTTTCTCCGGGGAGATTCTAGACACGCCCGCCCCCCGTGACGGCACCCAATATAGCGGCTCACGATGGCCTCGGAGACCCCTCCGACTTCCTTTTCGCCACACCACCAACATGGCGAATCGAGGAATGGAAGATTTTCACATGTGCAAAATCTTCCTCGAGTCTTCAGTCTCCAACGCGCGCTGGTTCACCTCGCTCCGCTGTAGCAAAGATACACCGCTTCCGGGACCTCATGGATCGCCTCAGTGGCGCTTCTATCGGAAGATGCCGCCCAGCAGCCTTCCTCCGACTGCTCACAGTCCGCCAGGCGGGCGAGACGATGTCAAACTTCGCCTCGAGGTTCATCAAAGAGTCGCTCAAAATCGACGACAAAGAACGACCTCACATCATCAACGCTGTTCAAAAACGGGATCCAACCCGCGTGAACAAAGAAATCACCAGGGAGAAACCAAAGACGAGAGTAAGCTTTGGAACACGGTGGACAACTTCGTCGAGGAGACGAGTCGGACCGGAAGAAGCGGAAATCTGGGACGGCGGTCCGAGAGAAAAAGCGGATGACCAAGTCGAGGCGCCGATCGCAGGCGCCTTCGATGTAATCAAGAGAGGCCACTGAGTCTAGGCTCGGACCTCGGCCCAACCACGGCGGCGAGCGCCCCATGCTCAAATCAGGGCGGAAATATTCGAGCTCCACGCCGAGCTCTTCCCAAACCCGCCCCTATGAATGGGGATCCAAGAAGAGGTCCACGATCGCAGTATTGTGACTATCACCAAGGTATGGTCATGATACCGAGGATTGCGAAACTCGGCTCACGGATCGACGAGCTCGTTAAGGAGGGCCTCAAGAAATATCTCGGACGAGCCGGTCCGAAGAATGCCTTGAGAAGGAATGGAGGCGGCAACAACCGGGCCGACCCAACAAGCGACCCAACCTCAAGACGACGAGGACGAAGGTCCCAACGCTATGGAGCAGGTCTATGTTGTTACCGGATCGCCTCGGGACGACGAGGTCATCCTCAAGAACGACGCCGGAGGCCGGCCTCAAGAGCCGAAGAACAAGCGACTCGGGATGGTGAGAACATAACGTTCTCGAGGAGGACCCGTGCCCAATATCATGCCGCACGGGACGCCATCACGATACGGTGCGGTGGGCAACAAAACGCCCACCGGTCTATATCGACATCGGAGCCTCCGTCAAGATCATCTTCCGTAGCGGATAAGCTTGGAGGTCGGAGGCATTGTGTACTTCCGCGCCTCCCGCCACGAGCTTCACTCAAGAGGCGATCCGGCCAGGGGTCATTACCCTTCCGGTCACGGTGGGGCGGGCCTCAGTCGGTCACCAAGGCCATCCGATTCTTCCTGGTCCGAGCTCCCTCTCCGTACAACATCATCCTCGGGAGAGATTGGCTGTACGCCACCAAGGCCGTCTGTTCGGTCTACCACCTCACCGTCAAGATTTCCACCCCGGTGGGAGTGCTCGATCCGTGAGACCAAACGGCAGCAAAAGAATGCCTACGACTCTCAACTCAAGATGCGGCCTCGCCTGTGCATAGCAATTACCGAGCCCTGAGACCGACACCGGGACGACCGACCGGGGCCTCCAACTATACGACGACGATCCTCGAAGTCATCCAGTCGGCACCTGTGGCCCAATGGACGTCCGGCGAAGACGTCATACGACTTCGAGAGAATATAGGACGTGTTTGCTTGGTCCCTTCCGATATGACCGAGTGTCACCCGAGCTCATAACTCACCGCCTCAACATCGACCCGGCTACCAAGCGGTCCGCGAGAAGAAAAGGATATTCATGGCGGGCGCAGCCGGTCATAAGGGGACGAGGTGACTCAACTTCAAGGCCAAGATCTTGTTCGAGGTCAAATACCCGACTGGATGGCTAATCCATGCGTGGTCCAAAGCTGGAGGAGGAGGCGCATGTGCGTCGATTATACCGACCTCAACAAGATCGCCTAAAATATTGCTACCCTCCCCGATATCGACAAAAGGTGGAGGCATTGGTGGGCCACGAGATGTTCAACTTCACGGATCTATACAAAGGATACCACAAAATCGATGAGAGCGGGAGGACGCACCAAAGACCGCATTCATCACCGACTTGGCGTCTTTGATCGAAAGACGCCTTCTACTCAAGAACTGGGCTACTTACCGTATGATGTGTATGCAACATTCAAAGACCACATCGGGAGATCGTCGAGGTCACGTCGGCGACATAGTAGTCAAAAGTCGAAACGGAGAGTCACACCGACGACCTCGGCACCATCCTCCAACTCCTCGGTCGGCCAACCTCAAACTCAACCCCGAAATGTACATTTATGGTGAAGACCGCAAGTTCTTGGGATCTTTGGGTTTCGGGAGGCTCAAGGCCAATCCCACCAAGGTGAAGCGGTGCTCGACATGCAGTGCAAGGACCATCCGTGAGATCCACAAACTCACCGGTGCCTAGCCAGCCTTCAGATTTCTCTCGAGCACGAGAAACAGCTCCCATTCTTCAAGATCCCGAGGAGAGCTCCTGGACTTACGCTGGCGGGAAGAACACTGTGCCGCCTTGCACTGAAGGAGTACCTTGCCGACCTGCCGACCCTATCCGCCCAAAGCAAGGTGAATCTCTCCCTATATTTGGCCTCGGACGAGGCCATCGTGTGATGCAGATGCGAGATGAGGTGGGACGACAACTCCCATCTATTTTATCACCGAGCTCTCAAAGGACCGAGACAAGGTACTCGGCCTCGAAAAATGGCTACCCCGTGAACGCCAAGCGACGCCTCGACCCTACTTCCAAGCTCACTCCGTCCGGTGCTAACCGACTTACCTCGAGACAAGTCTTGTTGAAACTCGAGTCGTCCTGGACGATAGCTAAGTGGGCACTGGAGCTCGGCGAGCACGACATTTCGTACTCACCCAGCCGGCCATAAAAGGCAAGCTCCGACTTCCCGGTTGAGGCCACCACCGAGGTAGGCTCGCCGGCGAGGTAACTCCAGCCCCGCCCCCGGCGGTGGAGGCCGTCTAACACCACCGGATGGTTCTTTGGCGGATGTCGTGGGCGGAGCATCGTGCAAGACAGGCAATGGGCGGGCATCCTCCTCCTCGCCCGATAAACAAGAAGTCACCTCACGCCCGATTTACCTTCCCAACTACCAACAACGAGGTGGAGTATGAGGCCCCAATCTCGGACTCCGCCCGCCACGGAGCGAGGTGGATAAGATCCAAATCTTGGCGATTCCTGTGTCGTCGTGAACGGTGTTAAGCAAATCTGAGGCCAAGGAGGACCGAATGAAACAATACCTCGAGAAGCAAAGAGATGTTGACCTCGTTCGGTACTTCAAGATCCACCGAATCCCGAGGAAAATAATGAGCCGACGTCCTCGCAAGTTAGCTGCGTCGTCAACAAGTCCACCGGTGGAGGAGGTCCGTTCGAAGCATAGCGAGTCCCACGTCGGCATCATCACCGAGATAGAGCCGAATGGATGTCTCCGAAGGCCTACGGAACACGGCGCACTACCTCAAGATCGCCTCGAAGCCAAAAGATGATGGCGAAATCCCGTAAGTATCTCATGCATGAGGCGCCTCACCGAAGTCTTACCTTCAACCCTCCCGAGATGCCCGGGCCGTAAGAAGCCGACTACGTGCTCAACGAATTCACCAAGGGTCTTGTGGAAGCCACATCGGTCATGAGCCCTTTCAAAGAAAACGCCGAGGTCGGGATATTCCGCCCACCGCGTAAGATTCGGCCGAGCTCGTCGAAGTGCCCAAAGTGCCGATTCACTCCACGGTCAAAAAGCTCGGTGATTTGAGCGACTGCGAGTCCGTGGCCTTTCATGCGGTGAGGATCGACATCGTTGGCTGCTCGACCGAGCACCGTGTCGCCGATGCTTAGTCGTAGCCATAGACTACTTCACAAAATGGGTCGAAGCCGAGCCACTTTCGAGCCTCACGGCGTAGGATTCGGACACCTTGTGGAAAAATATAGTCCGCCGCCGGCATACCGCACATCCCGGTCTCGGACAACGGCACCCAATTTGTCGACAAAAACTTCAAGGTGGTGCGAAGAGCTTGGATCGATCAACGCTCACCTTGGTCGCACACCCGCAGCGAATGGTCGACCGGGTGACGAACCGCACGATCGCATGGATTGAAGAAAAGGCCGGACCGAGCTAAAGGCGATGGGCTGAAAATCTCCCAAGTCCTCTCGGTCCCACAGACCACACCTCGGACGGCGCACGGGGAGACCCCTTTTAGCCTGGTCTACGGCACCGAGGCCGTCATCTACGGCCGAGATCGGCGCATGCCCTCGCACTCTTCACTTCGACCAGGTAGGAACGAGGAAGACCTGCGGGCCAACCTTGACGCCTCGAGGAGAGCGAGAGCTCGCTTCATAAACGGTTATCAAGGCCCGTGTCGCACGGTACCACAACAAACGGGTCAAAGCTTCCGCGCTCCATGTGGGCGACCTCGTCCTAAGAAATAATGAAGCCAGTAGAGCTGAGCGTCTTAACAAGCTGGATCCGACATGGGAAGGACCGTACCGCGTTCACGAGGACCTCGGCAGCGGGCTTACAAGTCGGCTCACTGTCCGGGCGCTATCCCTAACTTGCACATTATGCATTTAAGGAGGTATTTTACATAGCTTCGATTTAAAGTCGGCATCATGTTAGTTCCTTAATTGTTTTGCCAAAGCACGATGTTGATTACATGTTCAATAAAACACCTGCTTTTATAATGAATATTTCACTTCGTTTCATACATATGTGAACATCTGTTTGGATACACCACATTTAAACCTTCACGAGGGGCGCTTACGAAGATGAAAATCCCACCAAGTAGGGTACGCACAGATTACCCATTAAGTTGGGCGTCTACATGCAAAGCGTCTGACACCCATTAAGTTGGGCGCTCTACACGCAAAAGCATCTGATTACCCATTAAGTTGGGCGCCTACATGCACGCGACATCCGCATCGATCTCGCCATCTCACACCCCTTTATTTGGGAAGATATGCACTCCGTACAAAGTCTAAATGCATTAACGACTATCGACCAAGTACCAAGCTATATACAAATCAACCCAAGCCCGAGCTCGTTTATATCCCTTTATTTGGGAAAATACACACTTCGTATATAGTGTAAATGCATTTACGACCAAAGCGAAGTCTAGCTATGTTTATACCTCTCGGGAGGAAATATACACTTGAACGAGTCTAAATACATTTATATCTACATACAAAGTTCTACACTATACATAGCCTCATTCGGCCTCAGACTCCGCCTTGCCAGACTTCTTGAAGTCTGCACCAATTCTCTACAAAATCTCCGGTGTCGGTGTATGCCCGAACGAACTCGTGCCTTCAACCCGGTCGATAAGGCGGAATCACCACGGCTGCTCGAAGCGCTCGGCGCGGCTCGGAGGTAGCCCGAGCAGCGCGCGACTCGGGGTCATCTTCACCGCCTCCCGACACTTGAGTGGCGGCGCCAAGACGGCATTCCGGAGTGGGGACGTGCACTGAGGTCACACCCGACCCCCGACCGGACACCGGACCGGAGTCGACCTCTGGTCACACCCCGACCCCCGACCGGACACCGGACCGAGAGTGCGACCTCGCCCCACCCGCCGCTCCTCCCGCCGACTGAGGTCCTCGGTGCCGACCGCCCCTCGAGGATCGCCTCGATGATCCACCCTGCCGACCCATCAACCTGAGCACTTCGGCATGATCGGAGTAGCCGCCCTCCTCTACGGGTTCTTCTATGATCGGGTCGGCGGAGCCAGCGTAGCCTCGCCGCCGCCGGGCATGCGACGTTTGCGGACGATATCATACATCTCCATAAACTTCACCACGGAGTTGACGCAGTTTGAACTTCTTTGTTGGGCCCTCCTCATCCTCAAGACCATGCCCTCCGCCAAGAAGCTCGGACTCGGTCGTCGACCGGATATGGTAGTCCCACCACCGTGGATCGCCTCTCGTACTCTGCATGCTCCTCCGACAACCGAGCGAGCCTCTCCGCAGTCAATTCAAGTTGTTCCTCGCACTGCATCAAACGTCCTTGGATAGCGTCGGTAGATATGTTCGCCCCCTGGACTCCGCCCTGCGCGACCTTCAACTTCAGCGCCTCGTTCTCAGCCAGGAGGCGGGCCACTTCCCGATCAGCCTCGTCCAACTTCCTCTTCAGATCAGCAGACGAAGCCGAGCTGACTTCCATAGTGGCCAAAACTTGGGTCAGCTCGGCACACCGGCTCCTCCAGGAAAGCACCTCTTCGTCCATCTCAGCCAAGGCACCTCGGACCTCTTTTAACTTTGTCAACAATTCATGGTCAAGTCCGATCCATTCAGGTGTAGATCGAAAATAAACAAGATAACACAAATCTTCAAAATATTGCGTTTATTACTCAAAAAAGGGGAAAATTATTACAAAGACCCAGGGTCCTATCGACCCCGGCAGTTCACGCTATTACATCAGTCCACGACCTCAAGCCTATGGCGGTCTCGACGACCTCACGATGCTCCTCTGCTGCCCACCTCCGGTAGGAGCCCCAACCCCGCCTCCTCCTCCTCGCCTCCTCCTCCTCCCTCCTCCTCCCTCCTCCCGGCCGGGACCTCGACAAGGAGCTCCCGGCTCATGATCCTCGTCCTCCTTACACCGGGTGGCGACCTCGAAGTCGGGAGGTAGAGGCTGGATGCCGAGCCTCCAAAGACTGGGAAGAGTCGACCAAGTAGATCACCCGGGCGTAAGCTTTGTCCACCTCCCTTGGGTCGACCTCGGTCCACCCATGCTTGACCTTATCAAAATCAGGCATGGCGGCCGCCAGCTTCCCAGTGATCGACACCACCTTCGCCCAAGACGGCGGCGAGATCGGCAATAAAGGCCGAGAAGCTCTCCGACTCGATGAGCCGGCTGGCAAAGGCCCTCAACAAGGGTCCCTGGTCGGCCAGCCTTGCACTCCTCTCGTCTGCGAGGTCCTTCGCCCGGCCAGCTCTCTTTGAGCTCCTCGACCTCCCGGGCGGCCTCCGGTGCCAGTGTCTCATCTTCGGCGGCGGCTCGGAAGAACCCTCCCGCCCTCGAAGCCTGGCGGCCTCGGCCCGCCTCGCGGCGGCAAGATCCGTTCAGCGCCTCTTGCCGGGCCGAGCTCTCGGCCAGAAGCCGTGGCGACTGCAGCTCACAGCGCCAACAAGGCCCCATCATCGAGCTCCCACCCAAAAAGGGAGGCAAGAGTCGATAACGGATCACCAAGCAAACACATCTAATAGGAAGAAACCTCGTACCTCGGGGAGGATGCGGCCAAACTTGGGGCGGCGCCAGACTCAGCTGCCTCGTGCCGAGACTCCGATCTTGGGCTGGACCCCACTGAGGCCCGCCATCACCGGCCCATGCCACCTTCTTCTGCCCCTACTAGGTCCACCACCTGCTTCTTTTTCGCGGCCTCCTTGCTCGGCGATGGTGAGCCCGCCTCGTCCCTCGACTTCACCGCATCACAAGAGAAAGACACATTAGCACAAAGAAAATCAAGCGAATAAGGACTAAGAAAAAGGGATGCCCTCACCCCGTCTGCACCCGGTCCCGACGCTTGGACCGAAAACACTCGGCCGGCCTTTCAGTCGCCCTCGGTGTAACTTATCGACAAGATCTCACCAAGCCCCCAACACCTCCTCCATACGGCCCAAGGGCTTGATTTTGGGTCCGTCATCGTGCCGATACCCCACTCATACCTCTACCGCCTCCGGCCCGCAGAAAAAATACCTATTCTCGCGAACGGGACACCTTGGAGGGACGGCCACCTTAAATTTCAGTAGGGGTGATGATAGTACACCCCTCCTATGGTCTTCACGCTAAAAAAGCGCATCAACACCTCGAAGGACAACTCATCGGCAATGCCATAACAAGAGAGCCCCAGCCCCACCAACGACCTAACGGAATTCGGGGTCAATTGACAAATGAGGATCTGGAAATACTCTTGAAGGCTAAGATAAATGGGGGACAGTGTTAGGATTCGTTCTTGACAACATCTAATGCGCAGCGGAATATAACAATCAAGAACAGATCTAGATCTATAATAATTCATGCGATGAGCCCTAGAACACGAAGATTGAAGACTTACGTGTTTATAACGCTTCCAGGTAGTAGTAAAGCTTCCAAGGAATCCTACGAGAGCGTTTCCACAATTATGGTATCCACGTGTATGCCAATCAGTCGCAGGAACAATTCCTCGATATTGAAATCCAACGAGAGAAGCCAAGAATCTCCAATTGAATTTCACGGTAGTTTTCTGTGTTTCTCAATAATGGTCTAACCTTTTTTCACAATGATTAGATATCCATTATATATATTATCCATAACCTAGTTGAATGGGCTTTAGGGTTCAATTAATTAATATCCAATACTTAATTAATTAAGCCCATCACTAATATTAGTCCATTAACTTTCAATCTCCCACTTGGACTAGTATTAGATAACATACCGTGCACTATGCATATACCCTCGAACGAATAACAATACACTTGATAGTGTGACCCAATAGGCCCCATTACCGACGATGATCTAATCAAAGTCCGCACAAAACTCTTGATCAACAGCAACGAACTCGATATATGACCGACGTTTACGTGGAAAACAAGAACAAACCTTTACATGAAGTTTATGTAATATCCTTTCATTCATGACACACTCGATTGAGCCTGGATTTTGCTACGTGTTCATCCCAATAGCTCAACCATCTTTCTCATCTTTATTATAAGACCCATATGATCATATTCAATTACTTTAATCAATATATCTCTTGATCGCCAATGACTTATGGTCTAATAATATAGAGAAAATGAGTGCTCACTCGAAAATCTAATCGAGGAATGAATCCCATTCTTGCTCAACTACCATTTTCATTTGTCTCATGATGCACCCAATCCAAGCCGTGTCTTGCCACTTGCAAGCGTTGCCTTGGTCAAAGCACAAGACTCAACAAACAAAATGTGTAATGACCTCAAGTCTAAGGACTATTACATACTCCACACACTAAGAAATCGTAGACATCAAACAAACGATTTAATAGTTGGGTATACCAATACTCTCCAAAGTATTCATGTGTCCATCACGGATATCAAATATCTCGTAGTTGCGAGAACCACTACATTCTCTAAGAATGTGATGTAGACCACATGCTAACCTATAACATATCATCAATATCCCATTCTTGATGATCATTGGTTAGGCTATTTTAGAATTATACTATATCATTGATGTCTCACAAAGAAATCGACATGATAATTCAAGGAACAAATAAGAGAATAACGACAAACATCAAAATAATTATTCCATTAAATGCACAAAACCCATAGATAAAAACATTATCTTCGATTGTGATCAAAAGAAAGTATGTCTCAACAAAGGAGTTTCTAAAACATACAAACTTTAAACTCCCACTGAATCAAAGCCAACATCCCACATGTCAAACACACAAGCTCTCAAAATGGCTTGGTAAAAGGATCGACTAAGATATCGCAAGGATACTCTTTCTAATTTCACATTGTTCATTTCTATTATTTCTCTAATCGATGATATCGCTTGAAACATGTTTGTTTCTATTTGAAGCTAGTATCGCAGCACCTAGTCACCGATAGCTTTGGATGTCTACCAGAGCCCCAACAATCTATTAGGTCTATCCCGATAGATCTTGATCCCAAGGATATAGGAGGCCTCACCAAGATCCTTCACCATAAAGGATTTAGACACCGCTTTTTTTTTACGGATTGCATCATGGATCGGTCGCCCCATAATCGTAATGTCATCGACATATATGACCGTGAGACAACGCTTCCATTCTCGCTTACTATAAACGCAAGGATCCTCTTTGCTTCTGACAAAGTCAAACAATTTGATAGCTCTGTCAAAACAAATGTTCCAACTCCTTGATGCTTGCTTAAGCCCATAAATGGACTTCTTTAGCCTACATACTGCATTCGGCCTCTCTTTGGACACAAAACCTTCAGGCTGAGTCATGTAGACATCACCTTCTAGTTCTCCATTGAGAAACGCGATTTTGACATCCATTGCCAAATATCAAAATGTAGTACACAGCTATAGCAAGTAAGATCCTAATGGACTTGATTTTACAACTGGTGAAAAGGTCTCGTCATAGTCAACTATAACCCTTTGTCACCAATCTTACCATCTGCATTTCTCTTCCTTTGAAGATCCATTTGCGACCATGGGGTAAACCCCATCCGTAAGTCATCAACTAGTTCCCGCACTAGATTGAAATACATCGAGTCCATTTCGGATATTAAGGCTTCTAGCCACATCTTTGAATCGATGTCGACACCGCTCAAGATAGGTCTTAGGTTCATCATCATCCGACTCGACTTCATCATCTTGGTTCTCAACCATTAGATTCGATCTTTGGGATGCACGACGAGTCCTCCGTGGCCTATCGAGTTGGGTTATTTGCGCAGTTCAGCCGCTCATTCTCGAACGTGAGTAGGTTCTTCCGTGTTGATCCGATCAACATTTCGGATATTCTCAAGAATTTCATCATGATTTTCTTGAGGTGGAGGTGGCACAACTATTGTGTCATCTTGTATTTGATGAGTCTCATTGTCTTCTTGAGATGGTGGTGGCCTCTAAGAGTCATTTCCTCCCAATAGATCATCAAATACTCCCACCAATTCTTGTTTACACCATTAAACAATCCTTCGTCCTCTGTGTCATTTTGTGGTTCTTGAATTGCTTCAAGATCTACCTCGTTGACCTTGTTCCTTGGAAATATAAGATTCTTCAAGAAACGACACATTCCTAGAAATGATCACCTTGTGATCTCCGGTGAGTAGAATTCATATCCTTTTGTTTCCTTCGATATCCCACAAAATAACATTTCTCACTTTTGATTCCAACTTATCGATCCGCATCTTTTAACAAAAGCAGACAACCCTGTGTCCGCATATGTTTAAGACTTGCCATTTTACCACACCATAGTTCATATGGCGTTTTCTCGATCGATTTAGATGGAACCCTATTCGAAATATAAGCGGCAGCTTAGTAAGGCATGGCCCCAAAGGAATAAAGGGAGACTAGCGAAACTCATCATGGATCGAACCATATCTAATAAAGTTCGATTTCTTCTCTGATACACCATTCATTTGTGGTATTCCGGAGGTGTCCATCGACCGGATTCCATGTGATTTCAAGTAATCAAGAAATTATCGGCCAGTATTCCCCTCCTCGATCTGATCGAAGATGCTTGATACTTTTACCAAGTTGTTTCTCGACTTCTAACTTAAACTCTTTGAACTTATCAAGAGCTTCAGATTTGTGTTTCATCAGATACACATACCCATATCTTGAAAAATCATCAGTGAAAGTTATGAAGTACGAATATCCACCTTTTGCTTGAGTTGGAAACGGTCCACACACATCTGAGTGGATCAATTCTAGCAATTCTTTGGCACGTAACCCTTTCCCGTAAAGTGGTTTCTTAGTCATCTTCCTTTGAGACAAGATTCACAAGTACCATATGATTCAAAATCAAATGGTGTGAGATAATCTAATTTTCTCAACCTTGCTATCATTTTCTCATTAATATGACTAAGTCTACAATGCCAAAGATAAGTAGCATTATTCGTATTACTTAGCTTAGGTCGTTTGTTTTGTACATTGAGAATATCTCGCTCATATTCAAGCATATATAAACCATTCGAAGAAAAGCTTTTCCATAAGACACTCACATGAGAAAACGAGCATCTACCATTTCCAAAATGGAAGGAAAACCCTTCAATGTCCAACATAGGAATGGAAATAATATTCTTTGAAATCGCAGGAACGAAATAACAATCATGTAAATCTAGTCTATAACCCGAAGGAAGATCCAATCTATAAGTCTCCATGCATTCGGCAGCAACTCTTGCTCCATTTCCCACGCGTAGGTCAACCTCCCAGATTCACCTTCCTCGTCACTAAGCCCTCCACATTATTACAAATGTGAGCCACACCGTATCTAATACCCAAGAATGTGAATTATTTATGACATATTTATCTCAACGACAAATATACCCGAGCTATCACCCATTCATCTTGTGCCTTAAATTTTGGGTAGTCTCTCTTCCAAAGCCCTTCTCATGAAGCGTGCACTTGGAGAGATCTCGAGTATCTCATACTCGAGGTTTGTGCCTCGAGGCAAACAAACTCTTCAAGTGTCAATCATTTCATAGACAAGATGCATTCATGTTGCCTTTGGAGTTCTAAACTCATAGAAGTCAACATAATGCCCTGAGCCGACATAGATCCTCAACGTGCTTCTCATGAGCAACCCCACAAACAAGGCATACTCGGAGAACGCTCATCGGGATGATATCGATTGGTTTGTCCAAGACATACCAATCTTATCCATCCTTAATACCAAGCGCAAGCAACGAGCTAATCCGTATAGTTTGACCGGTCAACATATTTGTTTTCATCAAACAATTATACAACTTAGACGACATCGTGGCGAACGAAAAATTACGTAAATTAGAACAAAGTAAACACAGATCACAATCGTATCACTAATCAAACAAGGGTTTATCAGTATTGATTAGCTCCCACTAATTTTAACATATATTGCACCCCAAATGCAAAATACGGATTTATAACAAATATATAAATCTTAGTAGTCCAAGATCCAAGTCAATATTATTACAGCCTACGCTTTGGTGATGATCAAATAATATCACTCGGTGGGCCTCAAGCCGATTGCAACATTGATTTGTAGCGATTCAAGTCTTATATTATCATAGCCTCGCTTTGGTGATGACTACAATAATAATACTTGGTCGGTTTTCAAACCGATCACAACAAATAAATTTACAATTCTTGGTTTATTAATCCAATTAATATGTGTCCACTAATTATTTTGATCGCTTTGGCAATTTCAAAATAATTAAGCAAATCAACCCCATCACACGATGCCAACCATGCATCTATGAACGAGCCTCGCCTTGTCGATTTGGGAGTAAACACTTTGGTGTAAAACTCTTGGGCGAAAGAGGCTAGATCCTCATACAATTATGATGGACGATGCGTTTTGTTTCAAAAACAAGACTTGTATTTTAGTGGGGATAAAACATGTGATACTAATTGTATATTTAATATCCAATATTAAATTCAAAACAATTACTAGGTGCCGCCTACCCAGGCATAGAAATGCGGACCACATAATTGGGTGCCGCCTACCCAAACATAGTAACACGGACTACAAGTATTGGGCGCCGCCTACCCAAACATAAAAACGGTCTTTAACTACTATAGTTAAAATAAGCATAAAATCAAATAACATGCTTATCACGTAAAAACAAAGAATAGGGTTCAACGAATAAATTCATTAATCTAATTAATAATTTAATTCTCTAATTAAAAGTGGATTTAAACATTTATATTAATTCCAAATTAATATAAATATACATTTAGCATTATTATTTCTAAAATAATAATCTAATAAGATTTATTAATCTAATTAATAAATCAACTCTTTAATATATGAACATAAGCAAATTATATTAATTCTAAATTAATATAATATCAAACTTTATACTATTATTTCAAAAATAATAATAAAGTTAAAATTTATTAATCAAATTAATAAATTAATGTCCAAAACCATGATTAGATTTATTAATTCTAAATTAATAAAATTAATCCATGTACATTTGTAACTTATATTAATTCTAAATTAATATAAAATTAAACTTTATACTATTATTTCAAAAATAATAATAAAGTTAATCTAATTAATAAATTAATTTCCAAAATTGTGATTAAATTTATTAATTCTAAATTAATAAATTGAATTCATGTACATAAGTAGATTGTATTAATTCTAAATTAATACAAAATTGAAATTAATGTTATTATTTGAAAATAATAATATTATAACATAACTTATTAATCCAATTAATAAATTATTTTATGTAATTGGAAATTAAATCTTATTAATTCAAAATTAACAAGAAAAACGTTTTTTTTTAAATACATCAGACAAGATGTGAAAAAGGTCATTACATAATTAAACCGGCCTAAAACGCGCAAAAACACGCCCAAGAGGGAAGAAAAATTAGCCTGAAAATAGCAAGTGAAGCCCAGCTTCAGCCCACAACCCACGGCCCGACCCGGATCTGGCCCAAGCCCGCGGAAGCCCAGCGAGACGTGCAGCCCAGCCCGCGCGCGAAGCCCAATTCGGCGGCCCGGACGCAACCCGTTAGGGTTTGAGGCGCGCGCATGCGTCGCCTTCCTTTCTTCGCCTCCGACGTTGCCGGCGACGCGACCCAGCCGCGACGAAGCTCAGCGCGCAACGCACGCACAAGCCGATACCCACGCCCGGCCGACGGACGCGCGGCTCACCGGCGAACCGCCGCCCCACCGTCACGCCTAGCGGCGATGGACGGCCACGATCATGACCCAACCGGCCGTATGTCCCGCGCTGGCGCGCGACGTACGCCGTTGCTCGCGACTTGCCACCGCCGACGTCCACGCTTAGCGCCAAGAACGGCGAACGCCCAATTTCCGGCGAACAATAACACAAATTTTCAGATTTCAATTTTCCTTTTCGTTTCGTTTTTCGATTTTCGTTTCTGGGGAGAGGTTGCAGCAGCGGTGCTCGACGGCGGCGACGAGCGCGAGTGCTCGCGCCCGTCATCGACCGACCGTCACAACAACGCAAGCACGCGCACGGCGATCCCAATTTCGAGATATTTTACATACAGAATAAAATTAATATCGAAAATCCCAAAATTCCAAATTAGAATACGAAAATAATCAAATCCAAAATTCGATAAATCCACAATTAATTTAGAACACGAATTAATTATAAATCGAGCCCCGGCTCGATACCACTCGTTAGGATTCGTTCTTGACAACATCTAATGCGCAATGAATATAACAATCAAGAATGGATCTAGATCTATAATAATTCATGCGATGAGCCCTAGAACACGAAGATTGAAGACTTACGTGTTTATAACGCCTGTAGTAGTAAAGCTTCCAAGGAATCCTACGAGGCGTTTCCACAACTATGGTATCCGTGTATGCCAATCACCGCAGAACAATTCCTCGATATTGAAATCCAACGAGAGAAGCCAAGAATCTCCAATTGAATTTCACGGTAGTTTTCGTGTTTCTCAATAATGGTCTAACCTTTTTCACAATGATTAGATATCCATTATATATATTATCCATAACCTAGTTGAATGGGCTTTAGGGTTCAATTAATTAATATCCAATACTTAATTAATTAAGCCCATCACTAATATTAGTCCATTAACTTTCGACGGAGGTACCTAAGACACGCCTCAAACCGCCTACATAGAGCGGTAACAAACCCTCCGAGAGGCCATCGCCCTATCGTCCGGATCGGCGAGACACCACCACGCCTCCTCCGAATCCCAGACTCCTCACAACTTCAAAGTTCCTGCAAGGTCAAACCCGACCGCCACGCCCACCTTCATACCATCCCATACAGAGGATACCGGTGACACTGAGCTCACCCCTATAGACCTACCCAAACCATTGTAGCACATATAATCTCTTACGCCGGGCAACTCACGCCTAACCCGAGGCGGAAAGGGAACTTTCAGAGCGAGAAGAAGATGAAGAAAACATACTTACTTTTCAGGCGAGTATATGGCTACTTCAGCGAAGATCGGGATCAACTCAGAGAATCTCTCAGAAATTCTCTCTCAGAATTTTTTAACGGCGAAGAAGAAAGTGAACAGTTGCCTCTTTTGCGCCTATTTATAAGACTAGGGGCGCCTGCAAATTGCCGTTTCAAATTCAACACACGCCAACACGTGATTGGATGTGCGTTACACGCGCACGCGGTTCGAGTAACCAACTACCGCCTGGCGCGTATGACGTACGCCAGGATAAGATGGACCGCCAGTCTGACCTAGCAATCATCATACGGACCCCGGCATCCTCCAGATGGCTGCGCCTCAGATCGCACCCCGCCCTTCCCACAAATACCAAGGAAATCCACGTCGGACCCCGGCGTCCTGTCATCGGGCTTCGCCCTTTACGGGAAAGCCTACATCCAGATCGGACCTCGTATAACCAGGCCGCAGATTCGGTGCGGCCCGGGGCGCACCACGAAATTCCCCCGAAAAGACGGTCTCGTGTCGGACACCGCAACCACCACGAGAGTAATGCCACTGCATCGCACCTCGGCATAACCAACGCAGAGGCGCGTTATCCAGGTCGGACTTCGACTTCCTTCGGTGCCACATCTTTCTCCAAGCGACGGACAATAAACAACCCAACTCAGATCGGCACCAGAAGACCCTCACATCCAAGAAACAACTTCAGCCAAGCCACACCTCACCTCCAAGTCACTGCCTTCACTCCACCTCGGCCTCGGCGTCCCCGGCTATTCGGGGGCTATGATGGGATATGGCCCAACCGACTGGGCCCACTAACAGGCCCAAACGAGCTGGGCCTAACGTTGGTAGCAGGCCCACGCGGTCGAGCCCAAGGCGAGACTTAATCATTGCCCAAAACCCTAGCCCCCAGGACCGCTACCCTCGGCGATAGAGGGACGCCTGAATCAAGGTCGCGCCACCTCCACGTGGCGCACGTAAGGCGAAAGGTCCCGGCTCCGGCCAATGGAAGGCATGCGAGAGGAAGAGTCACACCACGACCAATGGAGAGGTCGGGCGCGCCTCTGATGGCGATTCTGAGTATAAATAGAAGGAAAACTGATGTTAGAAGGGTTAGCAATTTACTGAATACAAAAGGCTTGTAATCAATACTCTCTGTACTAAAAACTCTAGTAAAAGTATTGAGGAATCATTCTTCCGTGGACGTAGATCTTATTAACGATCGAACCACGTAAAAGCCACAGGTGTTCTTCATTGCTTTACATAAATCTCGCACACTCACGTAGCTAGATTCATCAGGCACCATTTTAACCTTAATATACATGATAATTCTCATCACCCACACAATGTACACCGATCGACGACCATTTCACAACCCCATTTCTCATTCTTCTATATGTTTCTACTCTTCGGGGAGGAGAAAGCGTTGGAGATTAGCCGCCTAACATACCATCGTCGGGGAAATGGCTCCGGGAATTGTTTTTCTTTCTTGTGTGGTTATTGGTCTGATCATGATCATATTTTGAAAATGTTCCTAAATAATTCAAAATTTCCACGAGCTAGACGATAATTTTCTTGTATTTTGTATGTGGTTAAACGGTTGAATTTATATATTGAAGATTTAAAAAGCTAATGATAATCATAAGACTATATTTATCGATGATCATATTGTGGGATGGTCGATCGTCACTTATGCAATTATAAAAAAGATTGAAATCATGAGGGAAGCGTGGGTCCGCCTTGTAAAATACGAGACTTCTCATGGTTTCTCTTTCCTTTTATTTCAACCAATGAGATGGGGATATATGTCTCAGTTCTGTTAGTTTGTTAGATTTATTTAGATATATAGATAAAATTATCACAAAGTTTACATAATATATAAATGAAAAAAATAAGATATACTCAAAATTCATGTTTTTTAATTCTCTATAAATAAAAACCAAATTTGATATATTTTCACTCAACTAAAATTTCTTCATTTTCTCTATGTATAACATATCGTATATCCTTCTCTATTTTTTCTATGGATCGAGGCAATAATTCTTTTCATAATTTTCAAAATTTAAATCGCTCCCAAAATTATTATCTCAACCTTGAAAATCTTTCAAGGTCCGATAATTTTTCGAGCTCAATTACGATATGAACTCTCTTGTTCCCAAATATCACCATGCTTTATCATATATGGCTAAAATTCGGCGATAATTATTGAATTCATAATTTTCGTCATCTATTTTAAGTATCGGTTGCTTATTTTCAATTTTGTATTTTAATTGTTGTAATAAATGTTCCTAGTTTAATTGTTGTAATAAATCTTTCAAGGTCCGATAATTTTCCGAGTTCAATTATGATATGAACTCTCGTGTTCCTAAATATCACCATGCTTTATCATATATGGCAAAAATTCAACTATAATTAATGAATGCATAATTTTCGTCATCTATTTTAAGTATCGATAGTTTATTTTCAATTTCGTATTCTGGTCGTTGTAATAGATGTTCTTAATTTGTTTATTGTATATTTTATTGTAGTTTTTAGTATTTCAATATTTCATATTAGTTTACCATTTCTTGTGTTTTACATATGTCTCCAATAATAAAAGCTTATTTTAACTTTTTATAATTAACTATATGATAATTATTTAATAAAATGATATAATAATATAAATTATTAGATGGTTATTGATGAATGACCAAAACTTAATGTGGTTGGACTTGAGAAAAAATGAGGTTTGAAGAGGAAAGGTAAATTAATTTAATATTGAAAAGTTTGATGGTTGGATGGTTAAAGTTGTTGTTGATAGATATAGTCTTAAGAGACATAAATAAAGAAAATGACAAAATATTTCCACGGGCTGAGCTCAGTTGGTTAACAACTAGTAGATTTGGGACAATGATCGAATCCTAGCAACCGTAGTGTGAGAGTTTCACTCTATTTAAAGTGGTTTTTGTTGGCACTATGCGAAGATTTTCCTAACTACTTAATCGTTGATTTACCTTAATTTACTCACTCACATTATCATGAATTGAGGTATGGGCTCTGGAGAGAAAGCTTTCCTTTTGGTAAATGGCCAAATGATAATTTTGTACACCAATTATTTCCCAAAATCGAATAACATCAAGTCATGTTTTGGAATTCTTGCAAACTCTAGCTTCTGTGACAGAATTGCATATATTTGTAGGCAGCTAAACAGAAACATCTCTTATCACAGAGGTTCTGACTTCTGACAGAGACTGACAACCCATGATTCTCAAGAACCCTAAACTATTGAAGCAATTTGTCCAAAGTTGGTTCAAAAGGAAGATTCCAGAAGCCAAGATGCCTTAATCTTAGCTTATGGCTGTGAATAGCACCAACTTTTGAAATAAAGCACAAACACATCATTAAAGGTTAAGGGATTTTCCAGCGTTCATGTCGAAAAATCCAAACAACTTGATGTACTATATGGCTTCACCTCTTTCAAAGGCATTCTTACTACAAAGAAACCTTCGACATGCAAAAGAGTCATTTTGAGCATGGAACCTTATTAAATACTACATTAGAGATATATGTAGACAATTAAAATTATTAATAAATAAGATTGTGTCACATGTAAATTATAAATTAAATAATTAATTATATTTTTTATTTTATCAATAGAATTTATTTTAAAATTAAATAGATATATGATTAATATTTAATTTTATCGAACAATGGGAGTAAGACATATGATAATGATACTTTGGAGAAGAAGAACTATTCAAATTGTGCCACATAAGCTATAATTATCACATAAGCCCTAAATACCACCTAAACCCTTAGCCCGTGACATGGTGGCCCAAGGCCCACAAGCCCATAAATCCACTATCTCATATATATAAACATGGGTGTTGGGGTCTTCATAAATAACAAGACAAGTGAAAATAAATGAACAAGTGAAGTGAATAAGAAGTAAAGAGAAATGAATTAAAGAAAAAGTGAAGAATGAGAAAGCTTGAAAAGCTCATAGCAAATAAAAGAATTCTCTACAAAGTGTTCTTCAACATCCAATGCGTTCTTCGTGCAAATCGTCGCGTTCTTCATCAAAATCATTTTCCAAAACAAATCAAAGATGACGTTCAATCCATAAATAAGGTGGAAATCCTCTGCATTGGCGTTCAAGTTGAAGATTTTCATGGCGTTCTTCAACACTTTAAATCAAATTCAACATTTGATTTGAAAACAAGACCAAGATCTTTCAGATCAACATCATCAAATTCAAACTTCAAGTTCAAGAAGATTAATGAACCACATCCTCTCTAAATACTCCAAAGAACATTCAAAGATTGTTCAATAACTCAAATTGAATAATAGAATCAGAGAATCAATAGAGATCGAACTTACACAATTGTATTTTAATCCAAAAAAATATTGATATTATATACAATTTCATGTTTATCGTATACAATATATTATTTGATCGGAAAAAAGTTTAACTAAAATCATCTTTGTGTAATCAGTATGTCAAGGAAAGGGTTTTAACCTTTATAAACTACAAAAACCAACATTGCAAATAAGGACTGGATATTTCTATAACAAAGATTCTTCTTAAATTTATTCATTTTAGTCATGAACTCATATTGAAACACGAAAAATGGACTAAAGGATTTCATCCGAAAATCTCAAGAGCAAAATTAATCAACATTTACTATTATTCCGTTTCATTTCATAACATTATTATTCTGTTCCACACTAGGTAATGTCCAAAATTAAGCACTACAATTTTGCCCTTCTTCCTTTTCTTTTCCCAGGTATGAAGTTTAGTAGTTTACTATATTACCCTTTAACCTCATTCACAAGTTTCCTCCAACCCACAATACACCGAGGCATCCACCATGGTTAAACTGGACATACAACTCTCTGAGCGAGCAAACACAGCGCCTTCTAGGTGGAGCTCCCTCCCCTTATTTATCGGGCTACACGGCATTGACCTCAAGGACTTCGGGCTCTCCAAGCCCTTTCTCAGGACCCGCCTCATGGCCCGAATCAAATGCATCGTGGGATCCTCGGGGGGCCCGGAGGCCCGAAACTTGTTGCAGAAGCTGAAATGACGGGCCACCGCCTCGTCCGGGCTTATCAGCTTCTGACACCGCAAGATTTCATCTTTCACGGCCTCTGCACAAAGCCCACATATCCATTTCCCGCCATATCTGATGACAGTTTTAACAGAATTAGACTTAGATTATCAAGACGAGAACCTCTATTTCAAAATAATATCTCGTTCCATACACGCATGTGCAATTAAGAAAAATTGGATATTAAAGAAAAGCCAAATAATTTAATTAATCAATTTTTTCATGCTTCCATAATTTATTACCTTTGTCGAATCGTCTCGATATATGAAAGGGTGCATTCCTCCGTGAGCCCGCAGCAATCGCATTTGGCGAAATCCACCTCGATTTGGCTCGAAATCGTGCTCACGGGCCCGTTAACTGCGGGCCCATCCGGCCCGGACGCCATCACCGTTGAATCATTAATTACACTCGTCGACATCCCTAAAAAAAATGCAAATCCAGAATCAAAATCAAGAATCTCGAACTGGATAATTCACGAAACCAGATATCAGAGAGAGAGAGAGAGAGAGAAGAAAATCTTACCAGCTGGATAAGATCTGGACTGAAGATGCACGAAATTACAGTCTTGAGCAGAAATTGCGGGGCTGAATGAAATTTGGGCTAGAAATACAGAGAAAAATTCAATCTTTTAGTCTATCTTTCTTTCTCCCACTCTCCTTCTTCCTCCTCGGGGATGAAGAATGTATACATGAAAGACATTTCAGAAAAGAAGACCAATTCGATCGCAGAGAGAGAATGCGAGAACCTCCCCTTTTTTTCTCTTATTACTAGTTGAAGACAGAATCTTTCAATCAATCAATGGGGTTCAAAGATAGATCAGACTCGGAAATATTCTTGTTCGGGCTTTTTTGGGTGTCGACTGTAGAGAAGAAAGAATTGAGAGAGAGAGAGAGTTGTGTTTGCGCGTGTTTAGAGATTGTGGAAAAGAGTTTGTTTGTGCGTTTTATTGTGGAAAAGGAACTCAATGATTGGCGGTGAGAAGTGAGGGATTTTGGCCTTATCTCAGTTGATTTGCCAGCAATGCATTATCTGTGTTTGGAGAGCTGTCTAATTCCTGTTCTTCATTCATGTATATTATTTGAAATTTCAGAAGAATTTGGAAATTTCTCTTCTGATGGCAAATAGAGCTAGCCACGTTTCATGAAATTTCTCTAAAATATTTATTGGGCAATATGAAATTAAACTCTGATTGTTTTAATCAATGAAGTTATTATTGAATTAATTATCGTAATTGCGGAAGCCACCTTGGGCTTCTTGATTATTGTTTCTTCTTAAAAATTTGGTTTGACTAGTAATTTACTTGGGATTTCTATTTATTATTGTATTTCAGTTTTATGATGTAATGTCGATATTGTCTGCGTAAACGACTAAAATAAGAGAAATGGTGTGTGAATGAAACGATTATTTGTGTTGGAAGAAAGTTTCTTGATATCATTTTTTAATGTGTTTTAATTGGGTGGACCAATTAATTGAAGAATAAGCTAGGGAGATTCCTTCTAATTAAATTAATTGATAGGCTAAGGATTGAAGTAAGAGACCAGAGAAATTGGGGCTGTCCTTTCCATTAAATGATATTATTATTTTAATGAACAGAAGAAAATAATCTTGAAAGAAGCAAAAATTTACTCGTTTTATCCCTTCAAATTAATATGGTATTTAATGTCTCGTCTATATTAAAAAAATAAATTGTCGGTATATTTTTGTAGTTTGTGCCTTTCTGTTTTTCAATCAGAAGCTCTTCATATGTATATGTCAAGTCTATTTTGTTTCGGTAAATCTTTGTGGCCACATTGTGGCTGGCCACACACCCTTTTTTCATAAATTCTGAAAAATATTAAATTATTAAATTTAAATTTAAGTTTAAAATTTTCATTCGATAGGTGCAAAATTGTAATTCCATAAGATAGTTTTAATATAAAACTAATTTTTTAATAGATCAAAAATTAAATAAATGAGTTTTTCATTTAATAAAGTTGATTGTGGTAAGTACAATGATATGGTAGAAGATCACTCATTTTGTTTCTCAATCTTATTTTATGTTCCCATCACTTTTAGAGTTGTACATAATTACATACATATATAGCATATTTAGAAATAAAGTATATCGGAAAAACTCTTATACATTTATTCGCACCGTACGCAAAAGTATCATTTGTTCTTAACAAATATTATTTATATACATTGAAAAAAAGTATCATTTATAATGAAGAAAAATATCATTGTCCGTACATATAAACTTCCACATATGAGACCACATCAAAGTATATAAATTAGCCAAAAAAGAAGAAGAAAAAAAAAATCTTCCAAACAATATAATTAATTTGTCCTGCATCAAGAAACAAATAAAGAGGGGAAAAACAGAAAAGGAAAAAAATATAATAATTTTTCTATTGCTAATATATGATCATTGTTAAAAAAACACAAAATTGAAAAGATTTCGAGATTCAAAATAGGCTCGGTAAAGTAATACTTAAGCCACTCAACTATTTCTCATTTAAATAATTAAGCTTTGCAACAATGCCAACAATAAATAAATATTTGTACACCCCCAATCCCCGCTACTAATTCGATTTAAAAAGTTCTAAAAAAATAAAAATCATAACCTGACATTTTAAATATTTAGTTATATCTATCGTCCTTACATTTTTCTCGTGCGAATTACCAGATTTACCTATTTTAGATAAGAACTCGTATGGATTGAATAAAATAAAAAACAATTTTAAATTATTAATTAGAAATAATTTTCGGTCCTGAGAATTTATGGTAGATTCATAACTTTGTTGTATAAATTGGTGAACACGGGCTCGAATTCCATGAGAGACGAAAATTCATATTTTGAATACATTACATTTCACATCAAATTAAATCACGTTTCATAGCGAATTCATGATGATTAAATGGTTCATAATTTTGAAGTTAAGAATAATTTATATCTTAAGTGCACACCATACATCAATCTTACATTTTCTTTCTCAAATTTCAGTGAGATTGACCGTATAAGAAATCAACAAGAAATTATTGATATAGATTGATCATATTTCATGTAAATTTAATCAAACAAGTTCGAATTTATTTGGAATATTTCCATCGAACTCCAAACTATACTTGAGCTAATTTGATATCGAATCAAGTGAGAACAAACAAATTAACTTTCGATAGTAGAAGTTCACATAATTATTTTATTCTACAAGTATTCTCTGAATTCTTTCCCCACTCTAACAAAATTTTACGAACTCAAATCATGTAATTAATGTTACACAATTAGTTTTCTAATGACAAGTACATTGAAAATGATGAATATACATATTATAATTATTATTTATAACATGGGCCAATAAGCTAAGAATGTGATAATGTGTGTTTTTTGGTTAAAATATCATAGGTTCAAACTTTATTAATGCATCTCTATGAGTCTGAGTCTGTCACATATGATTTTTCAAATATGATTTACTTGTTATATGTGGTTTGAAAACTATTATATATAAATATAAGATTTATTTAGTGCACATCAAATATAACGGTGGCAGAATCACTATGAATTCAAAAAAAAAAATGAATAATTTGAAAAGGGAAATTTCTCAAGCCCGACTACCATAAATATAATTAGTCGTTTTCGTTTGAAAATGAATTTAAATGAGAAGACAATAACATGCCCTCGTGATATATGTGAATCCGCCAAAGCCACGTTTGCATATAATTCTATCCCATTCCTAAATGTCTCACAAAGCAAACGAAGTTTTCCTCACATGGCTGTCACCATTTACATCTACTATTGCACGTTTTATTTTGTTGATTATATACATACATATGCACTTTTAATTTTCAAGATAATGTTTTGGATATTTATCTATACAAACCGATTCAATGTAGTTTAAGTTGAACCCGTCACAATTCTTTATTTATTTATTTTGCTTTTTTTTGTGCATTATTTTTAGAAGTTATATTACCTAGAGACATTCTTCATAATCACCACACATAGGTTGACAATAAATGCATTAAATATTAAAAATCCGTCACACGAGGAAAATAATTATACATGAATACATTTATGACATATGTTTGGCTCTTAGTCCACCGAGCTAACGGATTAACTCCACTGTTAAAATAAATAAATAAAGATAATGTTTGCCCTAAAAAAAGAGTGGATAAATTGCCTAAAAAGGTTGTTTGGGTTGTATCACCACATCCCAAATAAAATGTCTTATTTCTTGTCGTCCAAATTAATAGAAATACTTACCTACAACACCTACATTGTATGAAATCTAAGGTAAAAAAATGCAGCTCATTACCTGTTTAAGTTATGCCACAATTATTAGTATGGGACATTATTTATTACGTGTCGTATTGCCCTTTCCCATAGTTCTTGGATTGCCATCATAATTCATATTTCCAGGGGTATCTAAACGGTTTTCAATTTTCGGTTAGAATCGGAATCGAATCGAAACCGATAAATTCGGTTAATCGAAAATTGACAAATTCGGTTATCGGTTCCAGAGTTGACAAAAAAATCGGTTATTGGTTAACCGATAACCGAACGGTTCGGAACCGAAAACCGTTTTAATTTTTAATTATTATTTTAATTATTAATTAATTAATTAAAAATTTTGAAAATCAAATTTTAATTATTACTTTATTTATATTTTAATTATTTATTAAATATCTTATTTATTTTTAATAAGTTTCAATTTTTTAATTATTATTTTGTTTATTTTTATTATTAGATAATTTTAATTCGGTTTTTCGGTTAAGCGAAAATCGGAAAAACCGGACCGTTGGAACCAATTGTTTTCGGTTAATCGAAAATTTAAAACGGTTCGATTTCGGTTCCACTTTTTCGAAGAAATTCGATTCAGTTAACTGAAACCGAACCGTTTAACAACTCTACATAATTCATGGCCCCGAGCTTACATTCTAAGATATTGTATAGTTTATCCGAAACCAGTAATCATCAGAATATACAAAACTTGATCCGGAAGGAATGTCATTAAGTGAAGGAGTCCTCGTAAATAGTAGTTCTTTCTTGGCTTGTTTTTGTTGAGAGAAGAGGGCACTTCGCGGAGAAGACGTCACAGGACTAGATGCCCGATCGAGATGGGTCAAGAGCGTGATCGGGGAGAAGCGGCGGTAGGCGTTGGTTTTGCTTTTACCGCTCAAGTAGTAATTAGTTTTCCTCTCCTTAGAGTGGAGCTACTCCTCTCCTGCTATTCATGAGGACAAGGACAAGATTGCCTTGATTTGTCTTTCAGCCTTCTGAAGTGGTTTTTCTTGTTGTTGCTGAGGTAATTGACCAAGAAGTTGCCCTTGGGCCAAATGCTTGTTACTTTATCTTCCTTTATTAGTGTTCTAAGGGGAAGGTTATCTTGACTGGGTCAAGGTGAAGGGGGAGCGAAGCGACGAGTTTGAGGGGTCTTCCCAGAGTAGCTCCTCTTCTCTTCCAAATTATTAAGGATAAGTTCTCTTTTTCGAATGTTAAGCTGGTCAAATTAGTATTTCTTCTCCCGGAAAGGGATAGAGCCAAGTAAGTGTAAGTAAGATCCTCCGTCGAAAGCAGACTCAAGAGTATGATCGGCTTCAGAGTAGTTCCTTTGTTCTTATTCGTTTTGGTATGTTTTCTTGGGTGAATTCCTTCATTCAAAGCAGAAGTAAAGTGGAGTTCATTTGCCTGATCTCGGTCGTCAGAAGACTCAAGAGTAGGGAACTAAGCGGATTTCCCCTTTGGTTTATTTGTTAGTAGTTCTGCTTCCCTTTTCTCAAGAAGAGCCAGGGAATTAATTCGTTATTGAGTTAAGCCTTTTGGTCCTTGCTTTACTTTAGTGGATCCTTTTCCTGAACTGGGGGATTGACTTGACTTCTCTTTTCTTTTGAAGTTCCGTACTTCCTGAGTTATTATCAGCCAATTAGGAGATCTCCTCAGCTCTACAGTCTAGTCTGAGCTCAGCCATTCTGAGTTTTAGTGGATTAATTCGTTAGTCCCTTTCGCCTTCGGCTCCTTTCCTTGCTTTTGTTCTTTCTTCATTGAACTCCTTTTATTTCATTCTTTTGGGAATTCTCTCGGTAAAGTAGAACAAGGAAAAGCCACTTCTCTTGCTTTTAGGGTCCCCTCGGACTGGAAAGTAGAAGTTGGTTTCCTTTGCCTGTGAATTAGTTCAGTTTTTCTCATTGATTGAAGGGATTACTTCATAAGAGGTCAGGCTTGTTGAAGGCTTTTATCTCCCTCAACTCTCAAGTTTTTCTTTCTCTTGGGTTACTAACCTGGGAATCTTCCTTCCCTGCCAAGAAGAGAAAGCAGACCAGGAACCAGAGCTTTAAAAGCAGACTTGAGAGTCTCTCCTTTCGGTTCCCCTTTGGTTTAGTAGTTCTGAGTTGACTTCCGGGTAAACTCTAGGGAAACTTCGTACACTTTCAATTCCGAGGGGAAAACAAAAAGACATTCAAGTCCCCGAGAAGAAGAAAGAAAGGAAAAGAAATGACTCTTGAAAGACCTTGAAAGAGAAAGAAAGAGACGCTTAACGCTCCTGTAGAACTCAATGCCCGGTCTCTTCTACTCTCACCGAGCTCAATGCCATGCCCGTTGCTAGCGAAAAGGAGCCCAATGCGCGGACCAGCTTTGACGAAGCTTGTAAACAACAAGAACAAGAAATACAGAATCGGAATTACCAAGTTCACCGCCCTTCACTCGGGAGCTTCAAGCGAAGAGGGAATTCACCTAAGAATTCACTAAAGGCCCCTGAAAAAGAAGTAAATCGAGGACAACAAGAACAGCTTGAGAAAGCTGAAAGCCAAAGCAAGGCAATCTTCTACTTCTACTCTAGTTTACCGAAAACTAAGGAGCTTCAAGCAAGAAATACCCTTGAAAGAGCGAAAAGCCTTCAACAAGCTAATCTCCTCCCTTTCTTCTCGGCCTCGAAGGCTTCTTAGGCGGCGGCCTTAAATTACCATTCGATAACAATTTTCATCAAGATGACCCGCAAATGCGACGATGGCGGCATATTCTCATAAACCACCGATTGATGCAAAACAATATCTTCGCAAACAATTGCAATCTCGGAATTTTTTTCCGCCAAAAGGTCGACTTCCACGCGCAGGGAAAGAATCTCGTGTCGTTGTTTTCGCCTTCATTTGAGGTCGAAAGAGGCAATGTATCGCAACCGGTGATTTTTCGCAAGCATGAGGCATTTGCCCATATGGTGGTCCAATACAAAACCTCGCGGCATCCTTATTAATGAAGGATAAAACTTCCTTATGTTATGTCATAACCCGCCGCAGGGAGACCCCTAGAGCATTGATGCGGCGTTAGGCGAGGAGGTACATTGGCGGTCATCAATCCGGTGAAGGCGGATCGGTGCGATTGGAAGGTTGGGCCTACCGCTTATCATTTCTCGAACCACAGCACAAATGTCACCTCGACTTACTTTCTTTCCATAGAGATCCGTTGCTTCCCAATACGAGTGGCGAATCGTGCACCTCTTTCGAGCCTCTTTGAAAGCGGCCCTAATAGTCGATTGGGATGAAACAATCTCTTTCGATCCTTTTCTTGATGGATGAATCGATTTTGAATAAGCACTCGCCATGTCAAGTCGACCATCATTCAACTAATCTCGTCCGCTTCAAAGTCGAAGCCGATGTCGATTCATGAAGATCAAATAAAGGCAATGAAATTGTTTTTCTACGAGGCGAGCGCAGATCAACTCGGTTTCGTTCCAAACCTCCCTCGACCCATCCTCTTTGATTCGATTGTGGGCGCCACTGATGTAGACCGAAAGAAGAGGCTTTCCGTGGTTGGGAAAGTAGCCGCCTCTTCACTCTCCTTCACCAATTCGGATCCCGAATCCTATCTCTTGGAGAGGTGCACGTAAGCTCTCCTTTACTCGGGGGCCTTCCACCACTTCGATCGATGCGGACGCGTTCTCTCGTCGTGAAAGAAGTAATGAAAGGAAGTCGGGGGTTAAACCGCGTTCGTTGTTGCTGATAGCTTTCTAGAGCGGAGATCTAGCAACGCATTCTGCACACGATCATTGGTATTGGATGTATCGTTAGGTTGTGCCGAGTCAAATCTGCTCCGTTTTTTCCGTTGCGAAAAGAGATCCTTCCCCCACTTTCAAAAATGATGAATATGAAGTCCGGAGGTGCGGGTACTATGGATCCTCGACTCCCAATCGGGTTGCTTTCCTGTGTCTCGCCGTGTTGCTCGTAGGTCGTGATGCGCCTTGAGATGGCCGTCTCTGTCCCCTGCCGGCTGGGAATCCGCCTCCTGTCGTCGCTCTGCTGCGTCGGCCCGTCCTCTAGGCACCTTTGGAAGGCGGGGTGTGACAACGTACACGCTTCCATAGGGCCTTTTCATCAGTTGCAGGGTTTGGTGGCCCGAAATTGACTTGGCTTTGCCAAAAGGCCTCATCTCTAAACTATTGTATGGAGTTATAGTTTATAATTTGTCTACTTTGTATGATTTGTAGATATTGTATAAAAGTGTGTTTAATTACAAACATTTTACTCGTTAGGAGACCTGAAAAATGTACTGCTATCAGTTTATGAGCTAAAAAAGAGTTCTATTAGTTTCCGTATGAATGATTTGAAATTATTTATTCTATTATTGAAAATAAAATTGAGTATATTTTTGATAATAGGTTATAAAGTATATAGAGAATGAATATTGTTGGGTTAGCGATATATTAATTTTAAGAAGACATTTTCGACTGTCGTAATTAAAATACAAGTTTATTTTAAAACTCAATTTTTTTGTAGTAATACAATTTTCAACTGAAATGCAAAAAGAAATTTGTATTACTACTTGATTTTCAACTGTCGTAATTTTTTTTGTCGTAATTAGAAATTTGTATTCAACTGTCATTAATTTTAAGAAGACATTTTCGATTGTCAGTGAATTCTACATGATTTCAGGGAAAAAAACAAGAGGAACCAATTGATTGGTTTGTATGTAGTCTACTTAGAAAGGCATAATTAATTTGTTAAAGCTAGGTGTAATTTAAATATTTATTAGTTATGATACTTTAATAATCTGACGTTGGATCTCAAATAAGTAGATGCTAAAATAACAATTGGTCGTTTAAATATTACTATAAACCCCAGATTATTCTCATTTTATCAAAAATATCATTAATTTTAAAAATTCATTTTAAACCATAAACTATTAACATTTTATAAAAATATTCCAGATTTTGAAAAGTATTACTTTAAACCTCAAACTTTTAATTTTTTATCAAAATATCCTATATTCATTTTTCAACTCCCGGAATTAGATGAGGAATAACTTCCAATGTGGCTTATAGGAAATATCCCGTGTCCATTTTCTGTTTTTGTTATTTTGATGTGACTCATCGAATGAGAAGAAAATATTTCTAATCCAATTTTGGGAGCTAAAAAATGGATATAGAGTATTTTTGCTAAAAAAAATAAAATTTAATAGTTTGTATTTAAAGTGATAATTCTCACAGTTTTGGATATTTTTGATAAAATATTAATAGTTTCAGATTTAAAATAATATTTTTTCAGGATATTTTTAATAAAATTGATATAATTGGGATTTAAAGTGATATTTACCATAGAGTTTAAATGTCATCAAATATAAAAGTATTTTTTTGATTTATTTGATACATTTATTACGTATAAGAAATATTAATGAATTGTAAAGAACCAACTTTTAAAATAAAATAGATGTAAAGTTAAAATTTGAAGAGAAAATATAGTATTTTGTCCCTATGTGTGGCCCTTTTTCAGTATTGTCATGTTTTTTTTTGGGGAAATTGGTATACAACTTTCTAGTATTTTCTTCAATAATTTTCGAGACCCAAATTTTGGCATAAAATTGTCCATGTGGAATTGGGCTTGATGTGGAAATATACGTATAGTGCTGTAGGGGTGCTTTGTATTAGATTTGACGTGTCACATTGTTTTTTGGTTTAGAATTTTGGCTACGTGATATTATTAAAGATTTTATTAATATACATATTTTAAAATAACAAGACATCATAGAAAAAAAATTCAAATATTATGATAATATGTGATTTTTTTTTACCCCAAATTTTAACCTTTCTTTCGCCTTTTTACAGTAAAAAGGAAAAAAGAAACGGTATTTTTTCTGTTTATTTTTCTTGTGCTAAACAGTCTATTTATCATAAGTCTCTTGAATACAACGTACTTTGTATTCACAAAGTCGTTGACTGATAAGTTTTCTTGCAAAAGCAAACTCCTTTTCCATTATTTATATATTTAATTTCATTAAAAGACAAACAAACGCGTTCATATATATTCGATTATGGCTGCTTATTGGATCGGTTTCGGTTCTGAAATTTCGGTTAACCGAAACCGATATCTACCAAATCCAATAATCGATACCGAAATCGATTGATTAATCGGTTAACCGATTAATCGATCGGTTAATCGGTTCGGTTATTGGATACCAAAAATTATCAAATTCAAAAAACATATTTATTTGCTATTTCATTGATTTTCCCCCAGTTTCGACTCAAAAATCAAACACGAAAATACCACCAAATCGACACAAGTGCAACTTGTGTATTTAATTTAATAATAAATTAATAATTATTTAATTTCGGTTATTCGAAGATATCTATTCGGTTATCGGTATACCGATAACCGAAATTAACGTCAGTTAATATCCAATACCAATCCAAATATCCAGGTTAATCGGTTATTGGATACCGATAACCGATGGATATCGGTTCGGTTCGGTTGTACCCGTTATCCAATTACCAAATAAGCAACCCTATATTCGTTGATAAATTTAATCTCAAACTCTTTCCCGAATTACTTACTTTCCATGAACACTTCAAAAGCAATTCACACATAAGCTAAGAAATTTTGATTTAAAGTATCAAATGTGTATCAAACGAAATCAAATGTTGGTATAGACAATATTTGAAGTTCCAAGCAACTTGAAAATCAACTATTTGATTGCGACTTGTGTCCATAGGATATTAGATAATACAGTTACAAGAAAATAAAATATCACCCCACATGTTCAACAGGTTGAGTGCACTAGAATAATCACTAATATGATAGAGAAATAAATAATAAATACATTGATTGCATTGAAAACCAATAATTGTTAGGATTAATTGTAAAAAATTAACATGATAGAAAAAACTATAATTCAACATATGATCATTGATCTTTTGACGGAATTTTCCGTACATACATAACTACAATTAGAGATTCGAATTATTGATATTTTAACAAAAATATTTTGAATTATACATGGTTATAAATTATAATTGAATATCCAAACTATCAAAAACTACAAAAACATCCAAAATTCAATTTCTGATTATGTGGCTCGGCAGATCTGATGTGGGTTTTAACACAAATATATTGAAAATGGGTAGCATCACAATAACATCGTATTCCTGCCTAATAATAATAATAATAATAATAATAATAATAATAATAATAATAATAATAATTTTTCGACGATTCACATAATCCTTTTGGATCTGCAATTATATTTTGGGATGTTTTTGTTAATTTTTGTGATAATTCAAGTATTTAATTGTATTGTATATAATAGTCCACTTTCGTAAAATGAATCAAAAGTTTGCATATTAAAATTATTTGTTTCCTACATGATATATATGACTTTATGCAAATTATTTTACTCTCAAAAGTAAAATGAGTCATGTAGCTTGGAATACAAGAAGAAAACTGCAACTGGACATTCACCTTATCACCCTGTCGCTTGACAGCTCAATTTTTGAGCTTCGAGTTTCTACCCAAAACTAAAATGATGGATCACTCATCAAGTAATATATGAATGAAAGGGTTGACATATCACTATATCCCAATTTATAGTCTTTTTTTCTCACCAAATAACCTATACTACTATCTTTTTATAATAAAGTATCTAAATAATTCAAAAATTATGCACCAAAAAATTACAAATATACCGTTAGATTTAGGTTTGGATCAGAATTTGATGGACGTACCAAAAAGAAAATTATAAATAAATTCTGGGGACATATGAGGAGTATTAATTATATAACATAAAATGTATTCTTAAGCAGTCAAAAATAAACTAACTCAAATTAGTTGATCACTCCAATTTATACCAATAAATAATTAAAAACACACGCTTATATTGTTGTTTTCATGTATCTTTCTATCTAATAGATGTTTTACAAGATTGTGAGAAATTAATGACTGTTAGGGTTCGGTTATTTTGAAAAGTATAAGAAATTTATAAAAAATTATAATATTTTAAATTAGTAATTAATGATGATGAAATAGTTTTAAAAAATAATTTCAAATGATAGAAAATAGGTGAGGAAATAGAGAAGATTGTGCTTCAATAATATCATTAGAGTTTATTTGTAGAGAATTTAAAAATATAAATTTCATTAACTTTTTAAAGTAACTACTTACTTAAATTTTATATAACAAATTCAGTTGTCCAATAATATTATGTCAAGTATCATAACCTCATTAGAAGAATGAAGTTCTTCCATAAGTTGGTCTATCAACCTATCATCCAATTGATTGAACCAAAAAGAATATTTTATTTTTAAACTTTTGTTTTGTAGCTATGATCAATGGGTTTTGATTGTTAACAAAGCGAGTCTAGAGACGACTTCTTTTCTGATTTTTTTTTGCGGGGGAACTCAAGCGTGTGAGTAGGGAACAAGATTGGGTAAAAATAAATTTGAAAATTATCAAATATAACTATATCTATTTAGGGAGTGTTTACTTTCCATGATTAGCATTTTGAAGGATTGACTATTTGTTGGATTAAATGTATGATAAGATAATTTTTATCTATCAATCTTTTGTTTACTACAAAGGATTAATGAAGGATTAAAATTATGATAAATAATTCTCCTTTTATTTTGAGGATTATTTCAATCCTACCTATATTGGTTGGATTAAAATTAATGGAGAACAATTCAAAGGATTAAAATAATCCCGGGATTTGGGATATCCTCAAATATTAATCCTTAAAAGTAAACACTTGATTAGGTTGGATTAATTTTATCTATCCAACCTAATCATGCAAAGTAAACACCACCTTAGTAAAGATAAATTATAACTACCGTCTCACGATAAAATATAATTATTTTTAGTATAAATTTGTAGTGTCGATAGACCACGTAATCGAATCGGTGTAAATAAGTAGTGGTTCGATCCGAGTACTATATATAAAATGTAGTGATGAAGAATGTGTGTCGAAATAAATCATTTAGGTTTTATTTACTTTGCATGATTAGATTGGATAGATAAAATTAATCCAACCTAATCAAGTGTTTACTTTTAAGGATTAATATTCGAGGATATCCCAAAGCCCGGGATTATTTTAATCCTTTGAATTGTTCT
Organism: Salvia rosmarinus; assembly: GCA_036937905.1. Taxonomy (NCBI): domain Eukaryota; kingdom Viridiplantae; phylum Streptophyta; class Magnoliopsida; order Lamiales; family Lamiaceae; genus Salvia; species Salvia rosmarinus. The sequence goes on along the minus strand of CM072817.1, from coordinate 11,666,625 downwards.
TCATTAATTTTAATCCAACCAATATGGATATGATTGAAATAATCATCCAAATAAAGAGAGAATTATTTATCCAAATTTTAATCATTCACTAATCATTTGTAGTAAACAAATGATTGATAGATAAAAATTATCTTATCACATATTTAATCCATCAAAAAATCAATCCTTCAAAATGTTAATCATGAAAAGTAAACACTACCTTAGGGCATTAATGGGGAGATTGAAAATTCAATTTTCTTGGGTCACAATGCCCTCCCCTTTTTTTCGATAATTTAATACAGAAATTTTAAAGGCTCATACACGGTGGACTCGAACCCGGACCTTTACGCAAGCGTTAACCACTCTACCACTAGCCAACACACACACACATGCCCTCCCTTTTGCTCAGTAATGCTTCTTCCTTTAGGTATTGCTAGTTGGCTTGTATGAGATGTTAATATTACATCCAAGTGAAGTTTGGACATCTCAAATATTGTATTAAGGGATAGATTCTAGACTAAATGTTTTTCCCCAATATTTCTTCTTCTTTTTTTTTATCAATTTAATGCAGAAATTTAAAGATCGACTTTTCCCCAATATTTATTTGGGCTATATAATGTTACTCGACCAAATTAAAGAAAATTCATCATCTTCTTAATTTGAGAAAGTTTTGAGTTGCAATTTCTGTTCTCTGATCTTTCCTTTTGGTAACCAACCTTATATACCTATCTTGTGGATTGAATTGGGGTTCGATTTATTTATTAAAGCCCAGAAATTGATCCGCTGAGTTTATTGGAAACACGTTCAACTTATTCGATCATGCTTTTGAAATGAAGTCGTCGATTATATCTTTTCTTTTTCCATATTTAGTTTTTCAATGCTATAGCTTTTCAACGTACTTTATTCAACTTAAATTTTAAATTTGAATTGAAGTGTTATTAATGGTTCCAGCATTTTAACTATAAAATATAATCAGAAAAATACTTTATATATTAAATTTATCTTAGATAATGTAATTGGACCATGAAAAGAATAGCAAAATTGCTAGATTTCTCTCAAAAGAGTAATCCTAGATTTTAAATCGTAACTTACTTTGTAGTGAGATTAAATACTCTATATTGGGCTGAAAATCTGATAATGAAGTGACCCACTCTCATTGGGCTTAAATGGGTTTATCTTTTAAGGGCTCACGTCATCTTCATGCCCAAGGCTCTATACATTGTACAATTTTCTTCTTCTTTTTTCTTCCATTAATCTATCAAATTTCGTGAGACAGAATCAATGAACCATTTTGGAAAAGTATGGTAACGAGCGGCTAACGTAACGCTACAATAAGCATGACGAATATGAATCACAAATTCATATGCAATGCATAAAAAGTTTCACCAAGATCACTTAGCAACAAATGAAAACTTCCCCCTGCTCTTTGCTCGAAAAGGAGAAATCCCTTAACTCCAAGATTCCTACATCCCAACTCCATGAAAATATAGAGAGATATATCGTGATAATTCAACCATTAAATAGTTAGGAGGACCAATATCTAGTTTCCACAAGAAGTCAACCGTTAAAAAGATAAAACTCCACATTGCGGACGTTAAGATTCGATCATTCATTCCTACTCTTAATCTGCTAACTCTCAATCAATAGAGTTAAGCACATGAGTACAACACCCCCTACTCTAGTTAGGAGTCGAATAGTAGAAATAAGGGTTTAGGCCATATCAACACAAATCTTTCCACAAAATTCCATTACTATCACGAGTAAGAATATCAATCTAAGTCAACCCACTCAGATTGTCGGGTTATTCGGATTGACATTTTTTTCAAGTTAGAAATTTTCAATTCTAACCCTAAACTCCCGGGTTTCGAGCTGACTCGTCGGGCTAATCAAACCAGAAAGCTTAAGCGAAAAAAATAAATATATTTTGTCTAAATAACCATATATTTATAACAAATATTGTGTGTTAAATTTTTGTGTATAAAGACAAAGAATTGGAATGATAACTTTTAAATATTAATCAAAACACATTACACGAGTATTTGAAAAAAATCTTATTATTCTAGCTTTCAAAAGCAAGTGATGGAGTTTGAAAATCATATAATAAGGAAAATTTCAATTAATTAGGTCGACCTACTCAATTTTTGAGCCAATCCATTGGGTTTGGGTTATTTCCGGACCAACCCTATTGGATTGTCGAACTATTCGATTACATGTCATTTAGGATAAAAAAAATTTCGAGCTATAAATTTTCAATACTAACTATTTCGAATTATCTGTTTATTTAAACCAATCTATAAATTTGAGGCTAGTATAACATCCTGCATAGCTCTTCCTTATTTGCATCTTCTTTTTTTATCTACTTTTTTAATTACAATGAGATTCACATCCTGCGAACCTCTTCCCTATTTGCATCTTCTTCTTTTTTTCTACTTTTTTTAATTAAATTTTTCTTCGTTGTGGTGGCTGCACATTCACTCAGTTACAATTTTGACACGCTGTCTTAGGAGAGGTTGGGCCGCTGTATTTAATTGCCGGCTGTCGTCAATATCATTAGATATTCTATTATTGAAGATAAATTAATTAAATCATACGACATTTGCGAATCGTTCAAAACTCGAGTTAAATCCGCTATTTACGACAAGTAGTAACATAATTTATTTACTGTACACTTGATTCTAATAAGTGTTGGGAATTCAATCCAAGTCTCACGTCGAAAGATTAGATCAAGATGGTCTAGTATATATTGAAGAGTTCCACTCTATTAGTATGAGGTTTTTTTAGGTTGAGCCCAAAAACAAATCCGTGCGAGTTTGACTCAAAGCGGACAATATCATATTAGTGTGGAGTTGGAAACGACTCGCAATCCCAATAGTGGTATCAGAGCCAGGTTCGTGCTCGAGTGGACTGCGGCATGCTCGATGTAGGGAGGCCCTCGATGTAACTCAGACTTGTGTCGAAAGTCTTCCTAACCGGGGTGTTAGGTGGCGTATTCCGTTGGTGCGACGGTACAAGATGGTCCGAATATTTGAAATGACACGGGTTATGTGGTCCTTGGTTTGAGGAGAGGTTTGTTGGGAATTCAACCCAAGCCCACATCGAAAGATTAGACCAAGATGATCTAAGATATATTGAAGAGTTCCACTCACTAGTATGAGACCTTTTGGGTTGGTAAAAACAAATCTGTCTGTTTTACCAAAACGAATAATATCATACTAGTGTGGAGTTGGGAACGGCTCGCAGTCCCAATAATAAGAGCTTTAGAATAATAGTTTGACTTCATGAGTCATCACATTAGTCATACTAGATATGTAGGATAATTTATGAGTCTTTTGTATTTTTGTTTTTATTTAATGATATATTTTTTAATAATTTTGCAAAATTATTAGATTTTGTTAGTTCCACGTACGTTTTAATCCATTAACTATCAGTAAAGAAATTTCAAATACTTGATTCCAGGTTTTTTTTAAATGGACACCAATTAAAAATATAATTATGCCAAAACCACTAGGACAATTTGCTATAACGGGTGAAACACTTATATATCACAGTTTGGCAAATTGCAGTTATATATATATATATATATATATATATATATATATATATATATATATACCTCAATGAGGTATTACAATGCTACAATGCCTTTTATAGGCAAAAACAATTATTACAACAAACATATAATAGTGCTTCCACTATTCTAAGAAGACATCTTACCTAAAAAACAAAACAAGACATTACACATATCCTAATTTTACAAGTGTAATAAGACTATTAATAATAGGTGTAGATCCGGCAAAAGATAAAACATTCTTGCAAGACACAACAATAAGAAATTTAGAACAATTAAGTATTTTAGACTTTAAATATATAAGAGAATTTACAAATGATTTTGTTAGATTATTATCACAAACTGGTAGAGCAATGGAAGATGAATTATGTAATAAATATTTTATAAAACTTCCAGGAGACTTAGGAAAACAAATACATGAAGCCTGGGATGTAACTACTTCGAATTTAGGAATAGGATCAAGAATAATTTTTACATTTAAATATTTAGAAGATAGATGTAAAGATGCAGTAATAAAAGAACAAATAAAAAGACAAGCATGAGCATTTTGTAAAACTGCTATTTATACACCTCAAGCTTATGGATATTACAAAAAACCATATAAAAAATGTATTAGAAAAAGTGCTATTTATAAATATAATAAGAATAAAGATAGAAATAGATATGTTAAGAAACCTTACAAAAGAAAGTGTAGATGCTTTATATGTGGTTCAGAAAAACATTTAGCTAATAAATGTCCTAATAAAAATAAAAATTATGAAAGAACAAATTTAATAGAAGAAATAGGAGAATATAATATAGAAGTTATAAACTCAGAAGACTCTGATAATGAATCAATCTATAGTATTTATACAGAATATGAAAATGAAAAAGAAATAGATCCTATAGTAGTAACATATGCATATATGAATATAAAGATTGTTTACATGATTGGATTAAAGAAAAATGAAATAACAATATTCCATGTATTAATCAGAAATTATATCCCGAAATTACAAGGAGATACCAATGTAATAAATGTTTTGAAGAAATATATTTCTTATGTTTAGAAAGGCTATTTGGAATAAAAGCAAATTAAAAGGAAAGGCTAAAATTGAAGAAAATAATATATATATATATATATATATATATATATATATATGGGAGGATTAACGTGAAAATCATTTTTATCATGAGAACATAAGAATAAAAAAAAATAATGAATTCATTGTAAAAGTTGATGAATTTGCTGATAAAGTTATTGAATCCAAAAAAATAAAATTTTGGCCCCTCATGGGATTCGAATCCAAGTAAAAAAAATTGAACTTTTTAATTCAATAACTTTCTTAACGGATGCATTAACTTTCATAGAAAATTTATTTTGTTAATAGTGAATTTATGTGGTTTTTAATTCTCACGTTAAAAATATTTCTTATTTGAACATTATAATGTCTTCTAGGGACAGCCCAATGGTTAACGTGGGTTCTTGTGGCCGAGAAGTCATATGTTCGAACCCTACCAAACGCTTCTATGAGTTTGAGTCTATCACACCTGGTTTTTCAAGTGTGATTTATCTGTCCTGTGTGGTTTGCAGACTATTGCACAGAAACGCGGGATTTATCCAGTGCGCACCTAAGATAGCGGCTGCAGGCTTCCCATGATACCAAAAAAAGAGAGGTTATACACCTAAATTTTAGACATTATGTAGTATATACTCTTATGCATTCGTTTTATGGATCCTTTGATGGAGATATTTTCGAATGTTTAAGTTTATTTTCACTAATTTTGTTACAGTAAGGGTAGATTAATAATTTGATTAGTTATGTAATATTGAAAAAATAAATCATGCATATAGTTGAACAAACTTTATGCATATAAATTAATACAGACTTGCATATAATTGAACACAGACATGCATGAGAGTTTTGATTTTAATGCATGTCGAAAACACACGTCCAGCGCATGCTCACGTGCTTCCAGCACCCATTGGCTAACATTCATATTTATATTTTGTTATATGCATGAGTATGTTTCGTGGCACGTCGGCACACAACACGTGCTTGCGCACCTCAACGCTCGTTGGCTATATATATAGGTTTATATTTTGTTATATGCATGAGCGTATTTTGACATATGTATGTTTGTATTTCGTGGCTATCATACGAGTTTATGTTTTGTTATGTGTTAATATGTTTTGTTATATGCATAAGTACGTTTTCCGACAGTAAAACTCTCCCTCATCTTTATCCGTCAGTTTTGCCACCTCATTCTCCGATCACCGACGAACTTCGACGTAAACCACCAGCATAGCCATCCTCTTTCTCGATCATTCAATACTCTCAAAATTTTCCCTTTTTCTTCGAAATTCCTATATTTTCTTATTAAAATCTTCTTCCTCTTCTGTCTCAAAATTTGTTGTTCGTCATCGCCGTCGTCGTCTGCTGCTATAAAAAAATCAAAGAAGAAGAAAATTGCATGAAAGGAAAAGAAAAAGAAGGTTGTTTTGTTCTCTTCCAATTTTGCCTCTTGCGAAAATAAAAATAAGCTTTCAGTTGTCAAATTATGGTGAATCCACATATTTAAAATTTATAATTTAGATTGTGTATTACATAATATCTAAGAATCAGATACTACCCAGATCTATCTATATATATATATACACCCCCCAAATCATCAAATTTTAAGAAGTTCAAACTCAAATAATGTATTTATTATCTCTCTAAACGTTCGACATGAATATTCAAAACCACTTAACCTAAAAGCTCCCTTTTTGTCGAAATTTAACAAAATTATTCGATCGGTTTTAAATTGCCACTTTTCATATATTCTTTGTCTTTACAATCTGTGAATCACCCCCCTCCCTCTCTATTATCTTTGTTTGTTATTGTGGGTCCTTTGTTTCTATATGAAATTTGTTTAGCATCCAATTTTTTTTTTTTTGGGGGGGAAGAAAATATAGCTTGCCTAATATTCGATTTTGGACCCACTTAGATTCGTCTAACGATCTTGTCGACCTAACCTTTAAAATTCTTATAATGTCACATAGATGTTCACATAATAATAAATTAATAGATAACGACAAAAAAATAACAGTTTAATAACAAAGGTACCTAAATCTTTTATGGGGCGTATGCACGTATACCCATATCTCATAAGAGATATGCATATATACCCATGGGATAAAACACGCAAAATCGGTGGTTTATATTGTATGGACAAATATACCCTCATGTTCGACTTTGTTTTCGATTAATAAAATAACGAGCGGATTAAAAATGGAAATCTCCTATTGGGAGCTCGGTCGGATTCGATGAAAAACCGAACCGAATAGGAATCCGACCGATACGACCGGAAGAACGGAATCCGATCGGTACGACGAATCGATCGGATTCGATCGGTTTTTTTTTTTTTAATTTTATTGCTTTGAATTTTCTCTCAAATTATTGTAGCATTCAATTTATTCACGTGAAACCGATATAATAGTGCGAATTTAGTACAATAATAGGTCGATTTCTTGTTGTTACAAGAATTTGTACAATAATGAGTCTCGAATTCATTGTAGCTACAGTAATTTCACGTGAATGATACACGACATCCATTATTTGTTGTTGTTTACCTTCTATAAAATTTGATTAATTCATTCATTCATTCATTCATTCACATCTCATATCTTCATTTTCCAAAATTTTCTATTGAAGTTGAAGCGGTATTTGAAGGAAAACCACGGAGAATTCAATCATTTTCCAATATCAAAGGTAATTCATGAGAACCCCAAAGATATACTATATTTACATGTACGTATATTTTGATTGGGAATTTTGTTTTAATATTTTATTTATTCTTTCTTTATGTAGATGGACAATTGGAAATTCATTCTTGTGAATTATGGTGGAGAGTTTGATAGTGATTGTGCGTATATTGGCGGGTATCAACAAATTGCCCAAATTCCGGATCGTTTTCTTTGCGACCTCATATACTATATCAATCACGTATTGCAGGCCATGAATTGAGCACGGATTATCAATTATTTTATTTATCCACATCTCGATATGGTCGGATAATAAAATCATTGTTAACCGATGATGAACTGTTGCTCGATTGTGCGTGTATCGAAGAATATCCACGCGTTTATGTAGTTCACAACACTACAAATATTGCGAGTGGATCAAACCCGGAGAGCCCAATCATTTGCAAGAAGAATATTCACAAAATGTTCCAAGTATGATTTACGGTGATTGGTTTTACGAATCCCAAAGGCACGCTACGGAGACAACAAGGCCAACAACTCCTATTCGAATGATGATGTTGATGGAAAGACGAAGAAGAAGAAGAATATGTACACGAGACCAAGATCTCGAAGAGACCGACTCGATGCCTCCGACGACCATCCCGAACAATCAATTTTAAATAATACGTTTATTGATTTTGCGGGATGGATTCGAGAGAAGGAGGACTTCCCAAACTATTATCTTTGATTAATCCAAGCACCTATCCGTAAGATGTCAACCCACCCGATGTTTGAAGAACTAACTAATCGGTTAGTTCGGTCATTCCGCTCAACGCTGCAATTTCACTTGTTGCTAGTGAAATGGACCCGACAAGGGATGAAGAATTGAGTAGTAATTCATATTACTATAGCAAAGATGACCTCTATCTTCTTTGTTGGTGTGTGGCGTATGGGCGGGCGGAATACGTTGTTGGTCGCTCGGATACAACACGATCGACATTTAAATGCAAGCACTCGAGAGGTGTAATTTTGAGTTACGAGCTGCCCAACGAGGTAATATTTGGAAAGTTTATAAGTTTATATCCGAACACAAATGCCACCGTGATTTGGGTTGTGTTGGACCATTGAAGGTTCATTCAAAGATAGTTGCAGCAGATATGCTCGAAAAATGCGCACAACAGTGAAATCATGAAGCTAAATCAATTATGGTGAGTTGAAACATGATTTTGGTATCCGCATCGTTATGATGTGGCGTTGCGAGCCCGACATACAGCGATTGAGTTGATATACGATCGGCATGATCGATCATTCCAAATGCTTGCTGTGTTATCTGCAGATGTTGACACGCATTTAATCCCGTACATTTATCGATTATGAGGTCGATGGTGATGGTCGATTCGGCATCATTCGTTGCTCTCGCTGCATCTATTGCCCTTCTATTTTTGTTTGAGACCGTGATCGTCGTAGATGGTACTCACCTCGAGGAAAGAATAAGGAATTTTATTTGTTGCGATAACGGCGATGCCAATGAGCAAGTGTTCCGTTGGCGTATGGTGTTGGGCCAATTGAGAATGATGAATCTTGGTCGTGGTTTATCTCACGCATCCAACGGGTATTTGGAAATACTGGAAAACTCTTAATTGTCTCGGACGCACACGTGTCCATAGCTAACGCCATCGAGAGTATTTCCACAAGCTCATCACGCCTATGCTTCTACCACTTCATCGAACAAGATCAAACAGTTTCGTGAGTGGTCTTTTGGTGGAATTGTTCCAAGAAGTGCCTTATCAATCGGAGCCAGACAATACCAACGTGCTATGTCTGCTATCGAAAGCATAAATGATAAAGCATACCACAAACCGCCCGTGTAGGACCGTAAAAATGGGCCGTTCAAAGTCCCCGTGAGCCGTTTTAGCTTCTTAACATCGAATGCAGCAGTCATTTAACTCTCGATTATTATGGGCGGCGCCTTCCAATATGCTCAATGTTGGAGGCAATCGGACTTGTAATTGAGAAGTGGTTCAACGATAGACGAGCGGCGACGTAGGTCGGACAACTATCTCACCGAGGAAACAAAGTGAAAAAGCTTACGATAGCGGTGTCCAAAGTCGTCGTTACTCTCACGACGAGGTCTACAAATGCAAAATATAGGGTGCAGTCTGGCGTTAGGAACTTCCTGGTCGATCTTCAACTAAAATCGTGTGATTGTCGAGAATTTAACCAAGACGGGATGCCGTGTTCACACGCAATTGCTGCCATTAAGTAAGTTTTAATACTAATACTACACGTCGTTTTATTTTTCATGTAACTCATACTAATACTTTTCATTGACAGTGAGGCCGGAGAATCCATCCACAATTACGTCGAATCATACTACACGACCAACACTTTAATTGAGACATACAGTGGTGCAGTGAATCATGTCCCTCAATACAATGAGTGGCTGGTTCCAAATGAGGTAGCTCAAGCGAATGTATTGCCTCCTATTGTGACAAGACAGGCTGGACGACCTAGAACAAGTCGGATTCCATCCGGTGGTGAAAGGTCTACAAGAAGAGTGCCTACAAACGATATGGGAGAATCGTCTAACAGTAGACGCCGAGCACCAAAGAAATGCAGTCATTGTAGGGAACCAGGACATACACGAAGGAAATGTCCAAATCGAATAAGTGAAGGCATAAGCGATTAATTAAAGTTGTATTTTTTTTAATATTTTGAAATATTGTATTCGGCACCTTTTATTGTTATTCTTCTTTATATCTTGTGCTATAATAATAATAATAATAATAATAATAATAATAATAATAATAATAATAATAATAATAAAACTTCTTCACACTTTCAATTAGTGCATACGGATCTTTGGGGTCCAAGTTCTACCACGTCTATTGAATGCAGCAGAGTCAGTTTGAAATGTATCGTATCGCACAAAACGTGATCATGTATCGTGTAAAACATGAACTAAATTACACGTTGATTTTTAAAATCTTAAATAGTTAGGAGTTTAAATAAATAAAAATAGAAGCAACTATAGGAGTTTAAAATCTTAAATAGTTATTAATTTACAAATATTAATAAAACTGAAATTTAAGATATTACACATTTAAATTTACATATCTAAGTGTCTTCACACAACTCAAAAATAAAGCGACTATAATTTTCCTATATCTTTGGATGGTGAGTATTCCCCAAGTAATACTCGGCGATCCGGATATCACACGTTCAACGTACATGCATGCATATGGACCATGGCGGCCGTCTTTTTGGGAGAAGCGGTTAGCGGTGACGGGATAGATAATTCAGTGGCACGGTTTTTTCGATATGCCCGTATCGTTGAAACTCCAATAATCGACCATCCAAGATGAATCCAAATAAATGCAATATCGGAGCCATCTGCTGGCGCGTTTTCTCTTCGCATGATCTTCTAATCTCCAATATATCGAATCATATAGATCAGCGTCGGTCAAGCATTCGATAACAAATGACGACGTAGTGTCCATCGATAAGGATAGGTATAATCACCTATATAACACAATTATTACAAAATATATGAATTATTAAAACAAATATATTAAAATTTAAATATAACATGATATTGAATTACAAAATCACTGTTGCATGTTGGACCAATCGGTCATAGTGGATACTCCCGTCGTGCCCTTGATCGGAAATAATACTCTCGCACCTTCCAACCGCTTGAACAAGATTCCCAACCAACTTGAAGGATTCGCTATTGAGACATTCAAATGATTTAATCGGACATTGAATTGAGCAAAGCAATAAATAAATAAATGTAAATTATTGGGAAATCAATACTTACATAGAAGTCGGTGTCCAATACAATCGTGTTTGCATTGTTCATGGTGGACAATACAGTATCGCCCTTGATCAGCCTCACTCTACAGCTCGTCATGAACAGATCAATCGCTCACAATAAGAACAATTGAATGTATAAGTATTAATCAATCAATTCAACTAAAATAAATTACGAATACTTAGAAATTCAAAATACTTACGTCTCAAGATAATAAGTGGTCGGCTTAAGAATATCCATGAAAATGACCGACTAATAACTCCACCACTCTCGGAAAGCATCACCGCATGCGTGCGGGCGGGTTTAAGGAAGTCTTTGAAGTTCTGTACTAACGTCGGATCAAGTCCACGCGGTGTGCCAGTAACAACATATGGAGATGCTAGGGCCATCGATGGGAATCGCTGTCGGTCACTCTTCCTGGGTACAGGCACTGGTGTCACCACAGTGCTCGTCTGTCCTTCGGTCATCCCCGATGTGATCCCTGAGCCGGGCATCCCTAAAGTCATCCACTGGTGTCCATAATCGGACATTCCTATAGTAGTGGACTGCTGCGGGACTTCGGAGGTCATCCCAATCGACACAATCTGCGTAGAAAATATCATTTGACTTAGAAATATTTAAATAAACACAAAATATTTAAATTATTTAATTAAATTACACTTACTTGTCCACAACCACTAAAAATATCAAACATATCGGTGAATGAAGTCAAGGTGGTCACGATAAGAAGCGGAGGTGGCTCCGATAGTAAACAGGAGGTGGTGGCGATGGGAGGCGGAGGTGGCTCACGATAGTAGCGGGAGGTGGTGATAGGCAGGAGGTGGCTCACGATAGTAGCGGGAGGTGGTCGATGGGAGGCAGGAGGTGGCTCACGATAGGAAGCACGAGGTGGCTCTCGATAGGATGGCATGGCCTCGGTCCTACCAAACTCGTGCACGAGAATGTCGAGTGGCGTCGCATGTCCGCCATCACCGATTCCGTGCCTCATCAATCGATTGCCGTGCACGGATGAGTATGATGATCGGATGGAGAATGGGTCGGTGTGCGTCGTGAAGGACGATGACGGTAGCACCAATCAACTCCTTAAACCAACCCTTCAACCGTCGTCATCCGTACCTCAACCTCGTCAAGGTGCTTCTTCGATAGCTCGATCACCTCCGAGCATGCCTCTCGATAGGTCCTCTAGGGCCGACGATCACTAGGTCGTGGTGATCGCCGCCGAGGAAGAAGTCGGAGGATGGCCCGTTTCGTGGCTCTGCTGGCGAGATGTGGACGGTGCTCTCCGATCGGAGCCCTCGATACCATGTGCGCCGTGCTCTGCCTCCTCAATAATATGCCGTCGCGCACCACGTCTCGGATGCGAACGAGAAGTACCTCGAGGCACGAAATTCCCCATCGTCATCACTAATCACTCGTGCTCGTGGGGAAGCTGCTTCCCCATCCTCAACGGATTTTGTGGCTTCATATAGGCACACCAAACGCCTCGTCGTGTCGGAGTGATACCCAGTACCATGTGTCCATTTCTTCTTCCGTAGCGATGATCATCGAATATGCCGATAATCCATATACAATTCAAATAAACAAGACTTAATCAAAATTATAATAAAAAATTATAACACAAATTTTAGGATATGTAAAAAGTAGTACCTGAGATTCAAACAAAATCGATAAATCATCGACTGAGGACTTGCTCTTGAACCTCCATCTCAAGTATCTAGGGTAGGCAAACTGGTCTACATATTTCCCAATGACCCACCTGCACCGGTATGATCTCGAGCGACCAAACAACCAATGCCCAAGCTGGTCCATAAAAATGGTATTTCTTCTTCGGTTGAATTTGAAATAAGTAGTAGCGCATACACTGATACGAATATGCACCCCACGGAAATCTAGAGAATAAATCCAAATCATCGACCAATGCCCAGACCCACGACTCCACCAGTACTCTGGGATCTACAGATAATAGCATCCCGTATAACATAATAATATGTGCAGCACGGAGGTATAAACTACCATCCGCATCATCTATATGCACGCTCCTATCAGAAAAACGCTCTACTAAGTCCGCAATAGATATATGGTCAGAACGGCAGAAAGCTCTAAACACTCTAACACGTTGCAACCGGTGCTCTCTACTAAGATTGAAAGACGAGCTTCCAAAACTTAAACCGGTGACTAGTGCATAGTCATGAACAGTAAAACAAATGTTCCGTCCGTTCATATGAAACCATACTAGACCATCATTCGTCATAATCTGACGGGAAATCACGTGGTGCAAAGCCATGATATTTTTTGCACCAGGCTTCCAGTCAAGTAAATGACCGAAGCATCCACTAGCAAACCTATCCAGTAACTCTTCACCACCAATCTCCAATAATCTAGTCTTAATGATATCTAAATAATTGATCCTATAGTATGTGCTAATTTGGACCACAACATTAATCATCTCGGGTCTCACATAATCAACATCACCCTAACAATAAAAACAATAAAGTGTATAAATATCATAAAAATAAAACATATAATAAAGCATAATAACACGTTTAGCATAATTAAGCATAATAAATCATAATATACATTTTAACATATTAAATAAATAATAGCATATTAAACGCATGTGTGCTAATTAAGTAGCAGGATTAACTAATAAATAAGCACGTTTAATTAATACATTATGATATTATCAATAAATAAGCACGTTTAACTAATAAATTATGATAAGCGAGTTAAGTCGGTGTGTGGGTCTTATTTACTTTTCATTTGTAGATAAGCACGTTTAAAATTAATAAATTATGATAAGCGATTTAACTAACTAATAAACCATAATAAACTATGATAAACTATGATAAGCAAGGTTAATTATGATAAGCGATTTAATTAATAAACTAAGATAAGCGGTTTAATTATGATAAGCGATTTAACTAATAAACTATGATAATAAGCACGCGTTTAACTAATAAATTCAAAATAATAGCATAAGCACGTTTAACTAACTAAATAATAACTAAATTAACTAATCAAAATAAGAAATCCGATCGGTCCGTTTGACGGTCGGATTCAATCAACAGGACCGATCGGATTCCGTCGGGAAAGCGAAGAAGCGGCGTGCGAGAAGCCATGGTGTGAGAATTCGGAGAGAGGCGAAGAGAAGCGGCGGCGAGAGTGATTTACGGGAGGGAGGTGAAGAGTCTCGAATCCGGAGGGAGTGAAATGAGAGAGACGGACTCGTCGGTATATATTGAGGAAGAAGCCGATCGGATGAGAAGAATCCGATCGGTTAGAGTAGAATCCGATCGAATCCGATCGTCCGATCGATTCCACTCGGTCCGATCGGATTCCACTCGATCAAGATTCCACAGGATTTCTTGACCTTTTCGGCGTCTTGCGCATGCGCACTTTATGTCAACTCGTTTGTTTTCAAAGTTGAATCCGATCGGATCCGATCGGTGAGAAAATCCGATCGAATCCGATCGTCGATCGGATTCTACTTTTCCGAACATTGATGATCTTTTTTCACTTTTAGTCACCTCCTTCATCGACGATGTTTTTCGAAATATTTGGGGTATATCTTCCGATGTTGCGTGTTTTATAACGATTGGGTATTTATTCATATCTTTTACGCCATTTGTGTAGTTTTCCTATTGACAGATCTTTTATCATGTGTAAAACCATATTCCTGTTCAGAATATGACCAATTCTTTTTAATCAATATTTGCGGCCACAAATACCTTTTTAAAAGCGGCAACATATCGATAAAACATGAATAACTAATTGAATTTAGCGATCAAATAATTTTATTGCGACCGTCTTAAAAAAGGTACTCCATTTTATGATAAAACAATACTAAATTTGTGAAAAAGATCAATCTAATCACACATGCTTTAGCCAAACAGTGCCGCCTTCCCCACATGCCTTCACTACCTAACCATTTTTCCAATATTTAATTAACACCGGCCCAGGTGGATCCCACCCTTTAAGTGAAAATGAATATGCTATATGGGCCATATTGGATGCCACGTGTAACATATTTTATGTTTCCGTGCAATAATGTAAACCGTAATCAAATGATCAATAGTCGATTCTAATGAGTAGAAGTGGTCACTTTCCCAATTTGTTGACCAGTTATGTCATCGCGGAGTGTAGTGTGAGAATGAATCTAGGATCATCCGTCCCAAAAGAAATTGGACGAAATTTGATCAATTCTTCAAGTTTGTTTATTTCGAACAAACTCTCCTCGTTTGAGCATTTAATTTGAGAAATCAAATACTATTAAACTTTGACGATTTTAAGGAAATGTATATTTTGACGTATAAGTCGATATTCAATACTAGTTGATAGTAAAAAAAATCATAAAATCAACAAGTACCGGTCGTTATTGTCAAATATATTTTTGTTTTGATGAAATTCGTTGCAATTAGCAAGTATTGGGCATCAACTCATATGCCTAGAAGCGGAGGGAGAGGAGACATTGGGTTCACTGATTTTTTAAGAAAAAAATAGGTGGTATATATTATTATAATTATGTATTCAATATTTTACAAATTAAAAAAAAACCTATAAATTCATCATTGATGTTAATAAATTCATCATTATGTATTCAATATTTTACAAATAAAAAAAAAACGCTATAAATTCATCATTGGTGTTAATAATTTCGTATGTAATAGTTTTAAGATTGTCATTATACGATAAGTTCGAGTTAAAAGATATAGCTGGACTGCTGGAGATTCATTCACTTCTTTCAACTAACTCTTATACTGCCAATTAAGCGGTCCCCAAAATTGTAGCTCATTCCAACTTTGACACATATTAATAGAATTGTTTTTTAATCAATAAAATTGTATTTAAGGTACTTGAAAAGGTAAAATACATAATATTTTCCTGCCATACCTTTATTTATTCGTTCAAAGAAAAAAAAAGGGTAATGTCAAGGAAAATAAAATAATATTACATATCTGATATGAAAAGTGAACTACAGTTTTAAGACACTTTAATTTAATACATCTTAAAATAATAGTTGTAACTTTGAGACTTACCGATATACTCCATCCGTCCCATTATTGTTGGTACGTTTTTCTTTTTGGGCTGTCCCATTAAGTTGGTCCGTTTCCAAAAAAGGAAATACTTTTTACATTAAATATACTTTTTGGGCTGTCGAATTTCGTATCATCCACTACTTTACACACAAAATATAATTTTTCTTAATTTACGTGTAAAAAAATAAAGGAACCATAATTATTGGAACGGATGGAGGATTAAATTGGTGTTTCAAAGATATCTATTAAATGAATTTATCTACAAATGCAATAAATTTGCCGTACGGTGGTATGGCCCAACTGCCCAATGTCTACCAGAAATCCCCCAATTTAATTGACTCCCTTCGATTGATCGATTTTGTATTGTCGGGAACGAAAACTCGTGAGTTAGAATTTTGGCGATTTGATTATTGTGAAATGTATTTACTTGCATTTCTTATGTATTTAAGGAAATTATGATGTGAAAAATGTTTTAAAATATAAAGCTTAAATAGTCAAAGACATCTCAATTTCAAACTCATTTTATTATGTTTTGATAAAATTTTGAACTATTAACTTTGCTCTGCCAATGCCTAAATTACGCGAAATTGTGTGAATTTGTCCTCTAACGACTTTACTGAGTACCTGAAAGTTGGTAGGATTCGTCACAAATTGGATGTGGTTAACATGTGTAAAAATTAAGCTTTTAAACACCATGTAAACTCAAGTTACGTCAAATTCATGGACATTTTACTCAACATTTTAAGTGTGAAAATTTTATTGAGATATAAATTAGCATAATTATTTAAAATGTGATATTTACTAGTCAAAGTCAATAATTGATAGAGTTGGAAAGTTTATAATAATTTGGCATATATTTGACTATTTAGTCACATATAAAAGTTTCAATTCGATTAACTGCATGGTGATAGCTGGTACGTAAGAATGAAATTAAATTAGAAATAAAATGGACTTTAGAATGAAATGATGATAGGAATGGAATATGTGATCCCTATGACTGATATGTACAAGGAATGAACGAATATGAATGAAATAAAATAAATGGAATAACCATTATTTTTAAAATTTATGTTATTCTCACTATAATAATGATAATAAAATATAATAATGATAATAAAATATAATAAAAACTAATAGTAATAATAAATAAGAATAATAATAATAATTTATTATTGTTATTATAATAATATTTATTATTATTTAATGTAATGTTCATTGCTATTAATTGTTATTTTTATGTTAATATTATTTATTAATATTAATAATAATAATGTTTGTTACTATTATTATTATTATTGTTGTTGTTGTTGTTATTATTATAATTATTATTATTAATTATTATATTAATATTAAATTTTAATATAATTATTTATTGTATTAGTTATTATTTATTACATGAACATTATTAATTACTATTATTTTTATCATTGTTATTATTATTTTATTTTTATTATTATTATTATTATTATTATTTATTATTATTATAAAACTATTATTATCATTACTATTTTATTTATTTTATAAGATAACAAATAAATAAGAATAGTTTAGTTGGAAAAAATAAATTTGGTTAATCTCATGTTCATTTGAACAGCTAATACCATGAGGAAAAAAATGGAGGAATGACTAACACATGTTCATGGGAATAAACATTTCTTCGAAAATGATGATTCCTACCGTAAAAATATTACCAGCCATAGAATTTGAAATGAATGCATAAATCAACATTTCATTCTCATTTCATTCATATATATCAGCCACCACCTATAAGTGATATAAGATTTAAGTCTAGTCCTAACTTATATATAGTTATTATAGTGGTTGAAAAAACACATGATATCTTTAGGGTCTTCATCATCCAAGCGGACATTTGTATTACTCTCTCCGTCCACCAAATACGTTCATTTAATTTCATTTTGGTCCGTCCACATAAAATATTCACTTTCCTTTTTTAGAAACATCAACTTCACATTTTTACCATAAACATATCCACTTATTTATAAAAAAACCACTTATGGTCCACATTTTTAAACCTACTATCAATTAATATATTAATTTATTATCCACATGACCATCCTTTTTACATCCACTTACTTTACACTAATTACAATTTATTAAAACTCGTGCCACCAAAATCGAACGATTTTGGTGGACTCGATTTTGGTGGACGGGGGAGGGAGTATTTGATTGCAAACATTCAAATAGTTAATTTTCCAGTGTCAAACGGTCAATTTTACATATTTATACACTTCTAATAATTTTAAAGCTATTCTTCAATGCATTGACGAAGCACATGAGACCCTGGAGTCCATGTCCTCCCAACTTTTTATTTTTATTATTATATGTAATATTTTTAAAAGTATACCTGTTTTTTTTTTTTTTTTTTTTTTTGGTAATTTAATACAGAAATTTTAAAGGTTTGCGTCGCGGTGGACTCGAGCCCGGACTTTTGACCTCAGGATTAACCACTCTACCACTAGACCAACACACACACACAAAAAGTATACCTGTTGTTAATTTGTTATGTTGCGGAGGAGAGTGAATCACGTAATAAAGCATTAAATTCTGAGGGATCATTTTCAACTTTAATGGTTATTTTCATCTTTTACTAAGATTGTTATTAGTTTGTAATTTTATTCTTAACATTACTTATTATTTTTAGAAATTATATTTAATTGGGCCCTGTTGATTGCTCTACTTAGGGCTGGGGAAACGGTTTTCGATTATCGGTTAATACCGAACCGAACCGAAACCGTACCATGTTCGGTTAACCGTATATCGCATATTCGGTTTGCGGTTCGGTTTGTGGTATAATAATATAATTTTTTTTGGTTTTCGGTTAACCGATAACCGAACGGTTATTAACCAAAAAACCGAAAATATTTTCTATTTTATTAATTATTTTAATTTTTTATAAATCTGTAAAAACTAATTATTAATATTAATTAAAGTTGAACCCTATTACTCTAATGTATCAAATTATCAAATTACTCTAATGTATCAAATTATCATTGCATGAACATGATAATTTGTTTATGGATTGATGTTGATTGCTTTGATTTATTTTGAATTATTGATGGATATTGGATGATTTTTTTATGGACATTAAAATTTGAAAAGTTTACACATCTGATTGCAAAGATGTATCTTTGACATATATATTCTTATAAATTCATGTAATCTCCAAATAATTTTTCGGTTTTTCGGTTAACCGAAAACCGAACCGCGATAACCGATCACGGTTTTGGTTAATCGAATTTAATAAGCAGTTCGGTTTGGTTATTAAATTTATGAAAATTTCGGTTCGGTTAACAGAAAAAATCGATGCGGTTACCTGAACCCGAACCGTTTCCCACCCCTGCCTCTACTGTATTCTGTAACGTCGATTTATTGGAGCAATGTGGTGGTTGAACGTCATACTTTTTAAATTTGCCGAACTGTATTAATTTTTAATGAATTCAATTAGTAATAAATAACTGGGCCAATGACTAGCAGACAATTATGAGGTAGTACCACGGCACAACAGGCCAAAAAATCCGTTTAAATATTTTATTGTAACGTGATATATTATATATTTAGTTTAGTTTTATACATATTATCCATTTATGTAATGAACAAAAGATTACTGTACTAATTATATGCACAGCACGCGAAGATGAGTTAGTTCAATCACTTGAAGCTTGGTTATGGCCTTATGGGTTATGTGATTAGTACTCAAAATTAGTTATCCCTTTCGCTTGTTTTTCTTGTCATTTTAACAAATTATAAGAAATTTTGATATATTTTATGTGAGGATAAATAAGTTACAAATAATTAATAAAACTAAAATTTTATATTGATTTGTTCCATTCATATTATTATTTAAAAATGAAAATTATTATAATAATAATAAATAAATATATGTAAGTGTATCATTAAAAATTATGCGTTATTTTTGGACTCGGATCGGTCTACCAGAAGAGTAGTTTAGGAAAATGAAATTCAGAATACTTTTAGTGCAGTTCCAGTTCAAATTGAATTTTGGGTTTTAAATCAATTAGGTAAATTAATATGATCCCCCTGAGGCACGCCGGGCCATGCATGATTTCTAGCTCGTTATGTTTAAGAAAAGGGTTAGTTGTAGGAAGAAAAAAAACATTAATATGAATTTATAATTTTCACATGATTTTTAAAATATTACAATTATTATATTATATTTTTTTCAATCACAATATGTCAATGTTTTAATTTAAAAACTGTGTCGTTACATAGGTAAAATGACAGTCGATTTAGGATACACATCGGTGAAATTTTGTTAGATTTTATTTTGATGTAGTTGTCATATTTAAAAGTCATGTAAAATTTACAAATTTAAATAAACAATATATTATTTCTATTAATTTAACCCTTTTGGTCAAAAGCATCATTATAATAAAAGAAACATATATCATTGATTAAATTAATGGCAGACAATAATCAGTATTAAATATTCAAAAATCAACCCCACTAGTAGTAAAGCAAGGCACTTAACCTTACCATGCTAAACACTTAACTTTATTCCATCACATATATTTTTCATCATCCTTATAAAATAATAAAATATTGAAACTTGGTCCAGTCAGGATTCTCCATTGTTATTTTTGATTGATTAGTATACATTTTATGTACCTCTTTAGGGAAATTTAACTGGTAAATTGAATATATTTACAATTGAAAACTGTAAATTCAATATATATATATATATATAGGGGAGAGTTAACGTGAGAACCATTTTATTGTGAGCGTGAGAACCAAAAATGATGAATTCTGGTGAAAGTTGATGAATCCATTGGGAAAGTTCTGAATCCAAAAATAAAATTTTGTCCTCATGGGATTCGAACCCGGGTGAAAAAATCTTAATTGTTGAATTCATTAAGTTTCTCAACGGATTCATCAACTTTCATAACGAATTCATTTGGTTCTTAGTTTTTAGGATAAGAATGGTTCTCATTTGAACCAAACTATATATATATATATATATATATATATATATATATATATATATAGGTTGGGTTCCATAAGACCGATTCCCCAGATAGTATGTAGTCTCAATCTGACCACATTTTGAACACGTGGTTGCACCATGGTGACACATGACACTCCCTTTTCTTTCTTTTCTTTTAATTTTCGCGAGGACAAAATGGGAAGAAATCAAATCAACCTTCTTCTCTCCTCCTTGGTGGCAGCGGGCAGGCGCGGAGACGACCAGGCTGCAGCAGCAATGACGACGCCGGCGACGGCGGCGGCAAAGACACCGCGAACATCCATAATATAAACAAACAACAACAAACAATAGATTTTGAAAGAAAGAAAAGAAGAAAAAATTTGAAAACAAAATTGATGGATTTTGAGAAAAATAGAAGATAAATTTGATAGATGATTGAAGAATCGAAATATGATGGCTATGGCGGTGGTTCACGGCGAATTCGCGTGTCAATCGCCGAAAGAGACAACGAAATTGACATAGAAGGATGAATGAGAGATTTTACGTCGAAACCATAAAATGCATTGAACAAAACATGAAACCGCATTGAACAAAACATGACAATGCATTGAATAAAACATAAAACTGCATGTTGCATCAAAACACAAACATGCATTGAGCGAGCACGTTCATGCATTGAACAAAGCACGTTCATGCATTGAACAAAGCACGTTCATGCATTGAACAAAGCACATCCATGCATTGATCAAAACATGTCAATGCATTGAACAAAACGTAAAATGCGGCCAACGGGCGCCGGGCGAAGCCGGGCCGCGCGAGCACGAAGCGCACTGGCGCTACGGTGGCGCGCACGCTAAACACGCCCAGCTACCGGACGCGAGCTTCCAATCGCATGCATTATTGTGTTCAACTACATGCATTTTTTGTTCATTTGAATGCATTATTCAGTTCAACTAAATCATAGTTTGTTTTCGCAATCACATAACAAATCAAATTACTAATCTACCCTTAATGAGCGAAAATCGGTAAATTAAGCTTAAAAATCGAAAAATCTCAACCATAGGATTTATGAAATGAATGGATGAGATTGAGTATTACATCTTATCTGGGCTTGGGTACTATATGATCTATCCTCTCTCTCTCTCTCTCTATATATATATATATATATATATATATATATACGTAAAATCACTATGAAAGTTGATGTATCCGTTGGAAAGTTAATGAATTCAAAATTCAACATTTTCACATGGGTTCGATCCCATTTGAGACGAAAAATTCTATTTTTTAATAACTTTCCGACGGATTTATTAACTTTATAGTAAATTCATCAATTTTTATTCTCACATTCTCACGATATATTGATATATTGTAAGTTGGTCTTTACTTTTCTAAAATAAAGTTTATGCACACACTTTGTCGAGACATTTGTGAGTTGTGTTTGTCAATTGTAATGACATTTGAAATAGGACAAATATAGTCACCTCATATCTCACTATAATAACTCTATAAGTACCTCGTAGTCAATCTTGATATCTAAATGTTATAGATTAAAATCTCACCGTTATATATATATTTTTAAATTTTAAATCGGTTGAATGGAAGTATTAGTCTAATTTATATTTTATGGTATTGTATAATTTGTGCATAATTATACAAAATACTAAAGTTTATCCAAAAGACATCCATAAAAATTATAATAAATACTGCATCAACCAAATATTTTGACTCCCAATCTCATCAATTCCTTTTAAATCAAACATATAACATTTAATTTTCCTTATCGATTGCAATTTTTTGTTCAATAATAATAATAATAATAATAATAATAATAATAATAATAATAATTATTATTATTATTATTATTATTATTATTATTATTATTATTATTACGTCTTAGCTAAATGGAGGCCCAATAACTAAATGAGTTTGACCCATTTGGTTATTATATCTATTAGAACTATGAGTTTGTCTATTATATACTATTTTCTCCTTCCATCAATAACATGTATTTAAATTTTTTTTTATCGGTCTATCAAAAGTTTGTATTTATATTTTTAAAAATATCAACTACCTTTCAATCTAGATACTTATTACAAACAAACCACATATGAC
The DNA here is from genome assembly GCA_036937905.1 of Salvia rosmarinus. NCBI lineage: Eukaryota > Viridiplantae > Streptophyta > Magnoliopsida > Lamiales > Lamiaceae > Salvia > Salvia rosmarinus. Next base: position 11,643,444 of record CM072817.1, on the reverse strand, counting down.
CTATTACTTATTAATATATTCATTTATTATTTCAACTCACTTTACACTCATATAATTCTATTAAAATCAGTGCTACAAAAAGCAATATAAGTTTTTAGTTGACCGATGAATTAAAATATTGTGTTTGAATTTATGGCTACGTGTAACAATATAATATGGATGACAATGCAATCGTTATGAATTACAATTGACTTTGCTCAGATTCAAGTTTAAATGGAAGACAATATCTCAAACCAAGTTAAAAAAGAAATAAAAGAAACTAAACTCCAAAGAAAATATTATATAGTCCTAATAATTAATAATTATTATTAATCAGAACAGTATAGTTGTTCTCAACTACAAAAGTAAGGAATACATGTATGGCCAAATTATGTTCTCTTAAAGAAAAAAAATATAGTAAGGAAAGTAATACTAAAAATTGAAGAAACAAAAAAAATCTAGCGTAATATATATGTGATATTTTTAAAAAATCTATCATAATATATAGGTGAAAAAATTTAGCACGATTTTTCATATATTTTAGAAGATATATAGAAGTATCTGTTATGTCCGGACTAGTTTAGTATTTTTTTGGTATTTTCTGTAATATCAATGGAATAGCTAGAAGAACACTTGGAGAAGAAGTTAAGGATTTAGAGAGAAGAGAGAGTAAGAATAGAGTGTGATTCAGTAATTTTTCATGTATTTCTCAATAGGCTGAATTAGTACATATATCCAATTCAGATGGTCCTCCCACTCTTGATTGAACAAAATGTCGTGTAACACTAAAAGAGCAATTATATAAGTTGCTACTGTTCCCCACACGCTTCTTCACCACATAACTCAATTCTCTTTTATTTGCAAAGATCCTTCCATGAACGCAACTCCTTCAGCCATGGCCAACAATTAAACTTCCTCTCCCCCAACCTTCATAGGTAACAACAGGTTCGTAACAATACCCTTCCCTTGATGAGATCCTTGTCCCCAAGGATCAAAACTAGGAAATTTTCCCCCCAAAAATTTGACATCCTCCCAAGTAGCCAAGTTTAAATCTTTATCAAACCACTGCACCAGTACTTGATGTATAGCTTCTCCCTTACGCTGAACAGAACGAATAGGAGTGGCCACAAAGGCGCCATCTTGATCGACAAAGGTCATCGATTGGGGTGATATTCGGGCTTATCACTTTCTTCAGAAGAGAGACATGGAAAACCGGGTGGATTCGGGCACTAGCCGGCAGATCGAGACGATATGCGACCTCTCCGATTTTTTCCAAGATCTGATAAGGCCCGTAGTATCGATTAGCAAGCTTCAGATTTCGGCGCAGAGCCACCGATTGCTGGCGAAAAGGTTGCAGCTTAAGGTATACCCAATCCCCTACCTCAAAAACTTCTCTCAACCCTCTTCAAATCAGCAAAATATTTCATACGATGCTGGGCCAATTTTAGATTCTCCTACAATTCTTGAGTTAATTGTGCTCGTTGTCTCAGAAGTCCTTTAGCATCTGTGTCCACAGTGAGTAGATAAGGGTTTAGCGAGTGTGTTGAGGGTGGGTAGCCGTATAGAGCCTCAAAAGGAGTGGTTTTTAGACTGGTATGATAGTTGGTGTTGTACCAAAATTCTGCCAGAGGTAACCATGTTATCCACTTCTTGGGATTTTGATGAACCATGCATCGTAGGTAGTTCTCCAGACATTGATTAAGCCGCTCAGTTTGCCCATCTGATTGTGGATGGTAGGCTGAAGTATAATCCAAACTAGTTCCCATAAGTTTGAAAAGCTCCTTCCAAAATGTGCTGGTGAAAACTTTGTCACGATCTGTGACAATACTTAGTGGAAGCCCATGTAGCTTATAGATGTAGTCCGGGAACAGTCCAGCTACTGTTTGAGCCGAGAAGGGATGGGATAAAGGTAGGAAGTGACCATACTTGGTGAATCGATCAACTATTACCAGGACAACATCCTTTCCCTGAGATTTAGGGAGTCCTTCGATAAAGTCCATAGTGATATGGGTCCAAGCTTGGTCAGGAATAGGTAGTGGTTGTAACAGCCCTGGGTACAAGCTAGGTTGGGACTTGCTCCTGCTACAGATGTCTCAATTTTTGACCCAAGTCATAACTTCGGTCTTCATCTTCGGCCAATAGAAAAACCTTTTTATCCGACGGTAGGTTCCTTGGATGCTAAATGTCCACCCAAAGCGATGTCATGCATTTCTTTGATAAGTTCTTGCCGCAAGGTAGTGTTGGCTCCCACAACAATTCTTTTCTTGAACCTGAGTATGTTGCCATGTATTTTCCAGTCATGAAACTCAGAAGGTAGGACCAGTTTTCTTTCAAAAATATGCTGTAATAACCCATCACCTTCGTAGCTAGTGCTGATTTGTTGAGCCCAAGTGAGTACCATAGTGGTGATGGCAGTGCATTCAAGCTCAGTTCCCTCCCTTCTATATAAAGCATCAACAGCCTTATTTTCTGATCCCTTTTTGTATAATATCTCATAGTCAAAACCCAAAAGCTTAGTAATCCACTTCTGTTGCATTGGAGATGTGATCTTTTGGTCAAGCAAATGTTTAAGGGCCTGTTGATCAGTCTTGATGAAGAACTTATGACCTTGTAAGTAATGTCTCCATCTCTGAATAGCATACAAAACAGCTAGGAACTCTTTTTCATAAATTGACAAAGCTTGGTGTTTGATACATAGAGACTTACTCAGATAGGCAATTGGTTTCCCATACTACATTAACACAGCTCCAATGCCCAACCCACTAGCATCAGTTTCAACAATAATGGCTGGGTAAAGTCTGGAAGGGCTAGAATTGGAGCACTAGCCATAGCTACCTTCAGCTTCTCAAATGCCTTAGCAGGTTCTTCACCCCACTGGAACCCTCCTTTTTTTAGTAAGTTAGTGAGTGGCCTGCTGATCACTCCATAACCCTGTACAAACCTCCTGTAATAACCAGTAATACCCAAGAACCCTCGTAGTTGTTTGAGTGTTTTAGGAATTGGCCAGGAGAGCATACTCTCCACCTTCTCTGGATCAGTAGAAACTCCTTCCTTGGATATAATATACCCCAAATAGTTGATCCGTATGCCTTGAATTGACATTTGCTCCTCTTAGCAAATAGTTGATTCTCTCTCAACAACTGTAGTACCTCCCTAAGATGTAGTAAATGATCTTCCCAGGTTTTGCTGAACACCAAGATATCATAAAAAAAACCAGAACAGTTTTTCTTAACTGGGTCTTGAAAACCTGATTCATTAAAGATTGGAAGGTAGCTGGGGCATTACACAGCCCAAATGGCATAACAAGGAACTCATAATGCCCATGATGAGTTCTAAAAGGCTGTGAGTGCACATGCTCGGGTGCCATTAAGATATGAAAATACCCAGATCTTAAGTCGATCTTGGAGAAATATTTGCTGCCCCATAGTTCATCCAACAATTCCTCAATGACTGGTATAGGGTAGTTATGCTTCATAGTGAGGTTATTTAGGTATCTGTAGTCCACACACATTCTCCACGAGGAATCTTTCTTTTTTACCAACAGGACTGGGGAATGGGGATGCAAAAGGGCTTTTACTGGGTTGTATTTCCCCTGTCTTCAGTAACTTACCGACAATCCTTTCAATCTCATTTTTTTGTGCATGTGACACCTTATAAGGGTACTGGAATTTAGGAATACTATCAGGCTTCAAGAGTATCTAGTGTTCAATACCCCTGGCTGGTGGTAAGCCTTCAGGCTGCTCAAATATTTCCTTGTACTCATCTAACAAGCTCTCCAATTCAGTATTTATGCTCATGTTTCTGTCTGATATTTTCAGGTGGTAGATCTCATCCACTTCTTCCAAGAGATCTGCATGTATAAGCTTATACAAGGCTGGTCCAGAGATCATTTGGCATTGAAACTCTCCAGTAAGAGCCTATATCTTTATCCTTTTCCCTTTTTAAGTAACAACCACAATCATTTTATCATAGTCTAGTTCTACCGGTATGCAGGACTTAAGCCAATCATCCCCCAGAATATGATCACAACCTTCAGTAGCCAATACCCGAGGTGAGTAAGAAAAAGGTTGTTGAGTGATATTCCCTTTGAACCCCTTAACCACCTTAGAACTCACCATTTTACTACCATTAGCTACCTTGACCAGTAGAGGTTTAACTGGTTCCAGGTTGCACTTTAGGACCTTGGCAGTTGCTTCACTGAGGAAACTTAGGGTACTACCAGAATCAATAAGAATATTAATTCTATGTCCATTGGTTTCTCCAATCACCCTCATGGTAGTTGGATCCCCTTCACCAAAAGTAGCAATAAATGCCAAAGTTATCTCTTCTAGACCCACTATATCATCTCCTTCATCACCACCCTCTTCCATTGTAGCATTCATAAGATGTGTTTCCTCTTCCTCAGTCATAATAAGGTAAGCTATCCTCTGTTTGCATCTATGTCCAGGGACATAAGTTTCATCACAATTATAGCATAACCCCTTCTCTTTTCTTGCCTCCATCTCTGCAGCCGTGAGTAACTTAAATTGGGCTCGTGGAAAATTTGCAGAACTCCTCTGAGATGTGAGATTACTGGAATCAGATTTCTTGTATTGCTGAGGATTGGCTTGAGTTGGCTTATAAGCCCCCTTCATCTTCCTAGACAATAACTCCAAGGTTTGTAGTTGATTCCTTCCAAGTTCAATGGTTTGTTGGAGTGAATTTGGGTTAAACATCATGATAAATGACTGAATTTCTTCCCCTAACCTACTGATGAAACTTGCTACAAAATATTCTTCAAAAAACTCCCCTGTGTTAAACAAGAGCATGCATGCTTTCAGTTCTTCGAATTTATCAACATACTCAGCATAATTCCCTGTCATTCTTAGTTTGTTAAATTCTGCCACAATTTTGGATTCCCTCAGCTACTCAAACCTGGCAGAAATTAAGTCCACAAGCTGACTCCACTTCAATTCAGTGTTCCTTACAGCTAGATTTTAGTACCATTGTAACGTCATTCCTTCAAAATGCATTGAAGCTAAGATGACCTTATGTTGGTCAGGTATGTTGGAAATCAACCTATAATATCCTTGACACCTTAGGATCCAAGCTCTAGAATTAGTCCCATCAAATTTGGGAAATTCCAGTTTAGGTAATGATGTGAGTAGATTAGATCCTCCTGATTCATGTTGCAGCTTAAACCTAGAGGATGGTGTTTTACCCATGAGCCCATCACCACTGTAATCATGCTCCTCATAATCAATAGAGTTCTTTCCCTTCCTCATATTTAATAATTGCAATTGATGGAAGCAAGAGTGTTGGTTAGGTGATCGAATTTACCTTCTACCCCAATCAGCTGATCCTTCATTTCTCCTGCCATGCAAGCCATCTGCTCCTGCAACTTCAGCTCTATTGCTTCCCTTTTCATGGTCTCGGTTTGAAGTAGTTGATCAAAAAAAAATTGTGCCTCCTGCAGATCTCGAAGCCCGGTGCCGTCTAGGGGTGAGAATCGGGTCGGGACCGGGTACTCGTCCCGAGTCCCGAGTCCCGAAGTCCCAAAATTTTGCAATTTTGGGTCCGGTCCCAATTGAAATTTCTAAAATGTCCCGAAAGTCCGAAGTCACGAAATTACCCAAAATATCCCGAAATTACAGAAAATGTCCCAAGTCCCGACGGTCCAAGTCCAAATTACCGAAAATGTCCGAAAGTTCAAATTAAAATTAGATATATTTAAAATCGGGACTTGATTTCCAACAGGACTCGGGACTTCCCGATACCCGAAAATCAAAATTTTCCGGTCCCGGTCCCGATCACGAACCCGTAAATTTCGGGAGGGGTCCCGAATCCCGTAGGGACTCAGGCTGGGATGGGAATTTCCCGAGTCCCGGTCCCAAATTCTCACCCCTAGTGCCGTCTGCCATAGCCGAGGATGAATAAGCTCTGATACCGATTTGTTATGTCCGGATTAGTTTAGTATTCTTTTTGTATTTTCTGTAATATCAATGGAATAGCTAGAAGAACACTTGGAGAAGAAGTTAAGGATTTAGAGAGAAGAGAGAGTAAGAATAGAGTGTGATTCAATAATTTTTCATGTATTTCTCAATAGGCTGAATTAGTACATATATCCAATTCAGATGGTCCCCCCCCACTCTTGATTGAAACAAAATGTCGTGTAACACTAAAAGAGCAATTATATAAGTTGCTATTGTTCCCCACGCGCTTCTTCGCCACATAATTCTCTTTTATTTGCAAAGATCCTTCCTTGTACGCAACTCCTTCAGCCATGGCCAACAATTAAACTTCCTCTCCCCCAACCTCCATAGGTAACAGTAGGTTCGTAACAGTATCTTGGAGAGGTCTAAACAAGTGTCACTCTAGTTTAAAATATATTAATTGATATTACTATATTTTACGCATATTTGATTGAATTTGAACTCGCTCAAAACGAGCAAGGAATTTATTACTAGGAAGCTATTGGGTTGGCCTTAAGATTAAAATCACACCAGAATTTGGAGGAATAACCATAAATTGTTAAAATTTCACTTGTCGACTACTGGTGAAGATGTAATTAACATGTAGCTTATAGACTAATATATTAATCACCAAGAAACGAGCTTGCATAAAAGTATATACGTTACAGTAAGCAAATCTCTCATAAATAAACAATTGAATCGGGATTAATATTGATTGTAACAGTCCACGGAGGCCAACCTTATATACTTTTAACATTTAATTATGAATTCCAATGTTGTATTTAGTTGTATATATAGGCTAATATTTATGTCGATAATCCGATCATTATGATATGTAATATTATTATTATTATTATTATTATTATTATTATTATTATTATGTGTAATGCATGAGCTTCATACAATATACAATTTTCTTAAAACTAAAGTATAATATACGATAAAAAAGTACCAGTTCGTATAAGTCAACCGAATCTAACAAACCTCGCGATTGCAAAGAATCTATGTTCATATAGAATGCAGTTTAGTATTAACACTTCAATCTTACAATCTTTAATCATACAAATATTAATTAGAATATAATCTAACTATAAAACCAATCTTAATATTCCTAATCTCCAAAATTTTTAAAAAGATTTTGATTCATATCTATTATCCACTCATAATGATAAAACTCTAACATATTTAATATATAACATTATATTACTATATTAATGACAAATAATGTTAAATTTGAAACTAAAATACTAAAAAATACGTATCACAAAATTAGAGAGGCTAATGTGCAAATACCTGCATCTCCGAGGCCTCACATTGCAATCAATATTCAATCCAAAGTTCAAGACACCACAATTAACTCAACGCAAGTCAATATTCCATCTTCCACGTAACTGATAGCTCAGTCCATTTCACTCTTCAAACAATTCATCGAAACAAAACCTCACAAACAAAAAAGTTCCCTAAAATCTTCGCCGTTAATAGTTTCCACTAATTATCCGCTGCCGACAAACTCCGGCATTTCCGCTTCCACTGATCGAGAATGGCGGCAGATTTCTCCAGAGCGGTCGAGCTTGGGCTGAAGCTGTCGAAACGAATCTACTACGGCAGGGATAAGCTGGCTGCCGCGTCGTCGGCACCGCCGCGGCAGCCGTCGATGACGGCGGAGGCGAAGAGCTTCCTGCCGACGGCGCCGATGGTGTACGCCGAGATCAATGACCCGTCGATGGTGGATAATCCCGACTTTCCGAGCTACCAGCCGTACGTCTACGGCCGGTGCGATCCGCCGGCGCTGATTCCGCTGCGCATGCACCGCGTGTCGGTGGAGGTTGACTGCTGTTTAGATACGGCGTTTGTAACGGTCAGTGGCGCGTGGAGATTGGACTGCGTCTCCGCGAGTAGGAGTTGCTCCTGCCGTATTGCTGTGCCGATGGGAGAGCAGGTACGGTGGATTTTTGTGTGGAAAGTATGTGTGTGTGCTTTATTTTTCCATTTCTTAAATGTTTTGGCTTTTCACAAAAAAAGTTGTCATCTCTTTATGAAAAAAAATAAAATAAAAAATGTTTGGCATTGTTATTTTCTGTTGGTTTTCTGCTCCTAAAATCTACCAACTGCAAAATTGAAAAATGAGAAATTAAAACTAAAATAGGTTTTTACTCTTATGATTCCGTCAATACTTGAAGCAATTCTTAAAAGACTGGATAATATGAGTTTAGATGAATAAGTAACACCCGATTCTTAAAAGAATGGATAATATGAGTTCAGATGAATAAGTAACATTGGGCTTCAAATAATATTAAATCTTATAATTTAGTAGGAGCGGAATTATCCGTATTGTATATATAAGAGAAAATTTTAATATTGGTTGAAGTTGGATTTCACGAGACCTCAAATTATAAAACTCAGCAGTAATCGAATTTTATAAGGTCAAGATAAAATTAGAGTTGCCGTTTAATTTTGAAAAGTGAGGGAAACTGAAACTGAAATTGCATGGATAGAAAAGTTTAAGTGGTTAACCTTAATGGGTTAAATAATTGGGTAGGAAATGCAGCGATTATTGGCTTTGGATTTACTTATATAAATACATAAAATACAATTTTCTAATATTTGAGAAATATAAGGAGTTATATATTGAAAAAATGGAAATTTCGCACTAGCCTGCGTCAAAGTAGCGGACCGGAGCAGATATAGCCCATTGGGCCAAGTGAAAATTTCAGGTCGGGGCAGCCTAACCCATGGACTTTGGTATATAACAAAGCATCAATATAAGTTTATTGACATATAAATACGTAAACTTTGATGTGATTTTGATTTTGCACACGAAATTTAAAAGGAGTACATAAATATACGAACTTTAATTGATTTTAGTCTTACACACGAATTTTAAAAGGAGTATATAAATACACGAACTTATTAATTGTAGTAATTTTATCATAAATTGTTTTTCCGATCAAATTGAAACTGACATGACATTAGATATGATGAGTTAACGATATGAAAATTTTAAAGTTCGTGTGTGAAGAAGAAGAAGAAGACATTTGTAGTAGCATACTTGTTCATCATTTACTCCATTTATAAATCGTGGGTTTAAGATTTGAAGTACTCTCTTCGTTTGGTGTGTTTGTGTTATATTCCTTTATTTTTTTCTTTCTTTCTCGTGAAGTATATATGTGTTTTGTGTGTGTTAATGAGTCAATGTGCGTGTTTTACCAAGTATAAATGTTTCTTTATATTTTATTTATTAATTTATTTTCACTTCGTTATCAACTCATCATATCTAATGTTATGTCAGTTTCAATTTGGTCGAAAAAATAAATCGTGGTAAAATTATTAAAATTAATAAGTTCGTGTATTTATATCATTGCTTAAAGTTTGTATGCAAAACCAAAATTGCATCAAAATCCGAATATTTATATACTCATTTTAAAGTTCGTGTGCAAAACCAAAATCACATCAAAATTGTGTATTTATATACCAATAACCCTTGATATAACTTTTTTTCCATTTGGTATATATTACTGAAAAGTGAAAAGATTTTTAATTTTTGTTTTATTAGTGCTTTTCATGTTTTGGCTTTTCATTAAGAATTATTTGGCTAACAGGGTTCAGTTCTAGGTGTAGAAGTTGAAAGCCCTTTCAAGTCATTCAATAGAGAGCTGATTTCACTGGAAGATGCTGCAGATGCAGCCAAAACAGCCAGCAGTAAAGATGGATTCTTGATAAAGGCCACATTTACACATTCAAAGTTCCTCAGGTAACTTAAATAAATCTAAAACTTAACTTTTTTATCGATTATAATCTGTCACCTTCCATTGATACACGTTATTTGCGAATATAAATAATAGATACTATACCACCTAGCATATGCGCTGTTCCGGTTCCTAAAAATTATACTCCTCCGTCCCCCATATTCCTTCATAGGAATATGGGGTGCGAGTTTTAATAAAAGTTATTGAGTTATTGTGAGTGGAATAGGGGTCCCATATTAATATAATATTAAATTAGTTAGTGGTGGGCCATAGGTGGTAAAATGTGTAAATAAATAGGTTGTTGAGGGTATAAAAAAGAAATAGTGGTGGGCCATATGTGGTCAAATGTGTAATTAAAGAATATTATTGAGGGTAAAGTTGGAAAGATAGTTTCCATAAATAGAATAAGAAGAATTTTGGAGGACGTCCTAAAATGGAATACTAGGAAGGAATATGGGGGACGGAGGGAGTATATTCTATTCAAAAGATGCGGGCAACGTATGAAATAATAAAAGGACAAGTGAGATTTTGCCAGTTAAATCACATCGTGCCGCATTAGTCACAAATCTCAATTCAGGGGTTCAAAGAGGAGGTGTTACAAACAAACCCAACCGAATCATAGCTAGAATCTGTATAAGTTTTATTTTAATTATTTTTCTATTTGCAATTACAAACATTCTTGGATATGAATCTTGACGCTTCTCATGAAAGGATAGTATCACACAATATTTCCCTACATTAATGAGAGATATTAATAAGATTATAATTGAAAATAAATTTTAAAATTTATAGACGTAGTATAATGTAATTAATATAAAAGATTTAAAAAAAAGTAGTTGGAACTATCTATCGCATATCTAGACGACAAAACATAACTCAGTTGATAAAACACTCTCTCTCCTACTAGTAGACTCAATTCGAGTCATCTAGAGAGGTTAATGTGTGTGTGTGTTTCAGTCTCAAAAAAGAAAAAAGAAAAAAGAAAAAAGAAAAAACGAAAAAGAAAAAGAAAAAAAGCTACAGTTATATCTTATTAGACCTAACATTTGCAAGTACCATTTTACTGGACCTTTTCTTCTTCCAACTCCAAGTAAGGCAGGTTCATTGACGTGGCATTTGGTTTCCATTTTCAGATTGATGGAGGGACTGTTCTATCCGTCAAATACAGCTGGTCCCAGAAATTGTTGTATCAAGATGGCCGATTTTCCCTAAATGTGCCTTTCACCTTTCCTTCGTATGTTAATCCCGTGGTGAAGAGCACAAGTAAAAGGAAAAGGTTTTGGTGAATGTGAATTCTGGTACTGGAACTGAAGTGTTTTTGAAAGTACTAGTCATCCTCTTAAGGTATCCTTGCTTCTTTAAGTAACTATATTGTTCTTAACAATGACAAAATCTCAAAATGATATTTTTAATGTATTTTATGATAGAAAACAGGACATGAAGCCCCGAAAATAGGATTTTCTACTGAGAGAGAAGTTCCATTTGGTCCACTGACGACTTCAATTTTTCATATAACGTAAGTAACACACTTTTATTACATATTATTGTTGATCATGTTCGAATCAGTTAGAGGTGAAGCAGCCTAGTTCCACCGAGAAATTAACTTGTTGTTTTTGATAATGTTCTCAAATGGACTTTACAGGTTGCTTCAAAGGAAATTGTTGGTGGGGTGCTCTTGCAGTCTCGACCTCTGCATGATTTTGATGAGAGGAGATGTTTTGTTTGTATCTATACCCTGGGAAAATCATGAACGATAAGGTCAGCCAGTAGCAGCAGCCCTTCATGTTTGGTTTTCTTTGTATATACCCGTAATAATGTATATACAAACAACTTTCTTTTTTTGTTGGCTGCTGCATGCCATGTTATAGCCTTTGGATTATGCTCCATCAAGAACCTTAAAAATTGTTTTATTATTGGAAATCCAACACTATATCTCAAGATTATAGGTAGCTTTTTAGTAGCAAAAATTTAGATTCAGGATGTGGATGATCTCTAACTGCATTAAGTTACTAACAGATTTCCTGTACATCTTTTACCACCTTATTTCTAATCACCCCTTTAGTTTTTATGCTACAATGGATTTTGAATTGGAATGGAAATAGTTAAGTTGAGAGGAGAGTCAACTCCTCGGTAAAATTTCCCAGAAACATTTTCCTTTTCACGGTTTGCTACTTGCTCCAAATATTTAGGTTCATGTAACTACTTGACAAATATGTTAAGGTATCTCTGATATCTCATGCCCCTAATCATTGTATCTTAATTTTCCTGCAGGTTTTCAGAAAAGAAGTGGTGTTTCTTGTTGACGTAAGTGCAAGCATGCAAGGAACACCACTTGATTGTGTTAAAATAGCTCTCTCAACTGCGCTCTTTACGCTTAACCCAGAAGACACTTTTAACATCATAGCTTTCAACGGAAGTTCTTCATTATTTTCTTCATATCTGGTACAAGCAACTAAAGAGATGGTACAAAAAGCTTCTGAATGGATTGAGACAAAGTTTATAGCCGAGGGTGGCACAAATATATCAACTCCTCTGAATCAGGTATTCCGGAAGAATTTTATGCAATGATCTGTAAAAGATTCTTGACGATTTCATTGTTGGATCTCTGTGTCTAAATTTTGGAGATACACTTAATAACTTATCTAAAAATTACAGTACTACAGTATTTGGTGTTCAATTTCTATTTTGTCGAGGACTCAAGTTTTGTTTCATGTAAAGGTAGTTACTAAATGATGGATTATGATTTTGTTTTACTATCTATTACATTGATCACTTTCTAATTTGCTTATGTTAGGCAATCAACATGTTCTCAAAAGCTGGTGGTTCACTTCCCACAGTTTTTCTCATTACTGATGGAGCTGTAGAAGATGAAAAGGAAATTTGTGATACAATTGGATGTCACCTCGTGGAGGGAGGCTTGACCACTCCACGAATTTGCACGTTTGGAATAGGTGAGGTGCTCTTCATCATCTATCTGTTACCTCCTCTGTGTTTTACGCTAACTGCATTTGAATACTGTAGTTATCTCATAAGCTTTGAACTGATGACATTAAGTTTGCGTTATGCTGTAAGGTCCATACTGCAACCATTACTTCTTGCAAATGCTTGCACAAATTGGGCGGGGTCACTATGATGCAGCTCTTGATCTAGGTTTGTCTCAGTTCCAACGTATATTTATGATTGCAAATATGTTACACTTACTTTATTGCCAATGTTCACTTCGCCAGGATCTGTCAACTCACGGCTGGAAAGATTAATTAGTAATGCATTATCAGTCCTAGTAGCAGATATAAACGTTGATTCTCTAAAGATCTTGATTCCTCGAGGTACGATGAATTTTACATGTATCCCTACATTAATATTTACATGCCTAATGATATAGAACTGTTATTCCAAACTGTTCTTCGATCACTGTAGATTTATCCGCTAGTATTCCAGACCTATTGTCTGGATGTCCAGTATTGATATGGGGAAGATACACTGGAAGCTTTCCTGACAATGTTGAAGTTGATGGCATCTTAGCAGATTTGAGCAAGTTCGAGATAACTATAAAAGTGCAGAATGCAAAAGATATACCTATTGACAAAGTAAGGTTTCATCTTCTTAATAGCAACTCATGGAAAAATCCCAAAAGAGAAATCCTTCCTCTTGCATGTGTATGTGAAATTTCTCAAGCCACGATATTACAGATGCCCTCTCCTGTTCATTTTCTTGGTTGTGGCTAGTGAGTTAACTTTAAACATGAAAAATAAGCTTTTACATCACACTCACAAACTGCCTACTTCTCTAATGGCAGGTGATTGCGAAGAGGCAAGTTGATTCACTTACTGCCCATGCATGGTTATCCGGAAGCAAACAGTTAGAGGAAAAGGTTTGTTGTCAGTTTCAGTTTAACTGGAATTTTTGTACAATTAAATGATAAATCATTGTTTGTTTTAGAGAAAGTACTACACATATATAGAGATGACAGAATGTGGATATGGTCTGAAAATTAACTCTTTAGGCTTACAACTCCACAATAGGCAGTCTATCTCAAATTTGTGCTAATTTATAAAAACATCATCCAATCTTCTGTAGGCATTTGATACTCACAAGGCACCTCTAATATAGAGTTTACTCACACGACATACCAAAGCAATTTAGTGATATATGAAATTTTGTGATTTGAGTAACACGAAATGTTCTATACTTGCAGGCTACAAAATTGAGCCTGCTTACAGGAGTGCCTTCTGAGTATACCACTATAATTGTTATTGAAACAGACAAATCAAAATTAGCCGCCAAGACAAAAACAGTAGACGAGGTACGTCTTCTGGCACTTCATGAAACTTAATTTCAACTTGCTCACTGCAGGCATGACAAAAGATGAGACAAAGATTCATAAATCTTCTTCAATCTTGCAATGCTGTTCATAATGAAAGTGTTTCTCACTATTATTGAAGCTTCTAACATATATAAGCAAAACTTCAGAGAAGAACCGATGTTGGAGCAAAGAAGGTCACATTCCTGCGCAGCCTAGGAATCAGGTTTGGTAACCTCGAGGCTACAGCTGAAAACCTGCCGCCTGAACAAGCCGAGCCAAAACTCTATGAAACTTCCGAAATGATATTCAAAGCTGCGACAAACTTTTGCTCAAAGTGGTGCGATCGCTGCTGCTGCATGTGTTTCTTGCAGTGCTGTAACAAGCTAAATGACCAATGCGCGATTGCTTTCACTCAGCTCTGCACAGTTCTTGCATGTTTCGAGTGCATCAACATCTGCTGTGAGATATGTTCTGGTGATTAGAGTTGTTGGATTAAGATTGATGCTTGCTGTTGTTAAATTATAGTGCAGTATGTAATTATTGTTGAGAATAAGCTGTAGATTGTATTAGTTTACGTGGATTTTGTGGAGAAGAAGTCGAAAAAAAAAAAGAAAACTGCTTCCCCACTTCATATTGCAGTACTTTGTGTTGGTTTGTATGTTTTCATACTTTTCTTAGATCTAAGGTCCAAATATTGGAGAAGGTGGAAATCGGCACTTGGGATCCCCTATCCCTATGTGGTGTCCCGCCCGTTATCTATGTTCAATTATATTTTATTTTAGTTTTTTTTCCCATTTTTTCCTTCAATTTCAATATTTTATATTTTAGTTTGATTTTGTAATTGTTAATTAGGAATGATTCTACAGAAATTAGAGCACATACTTATTATATGGTATTTAATTTCAAATTTTTAATTAATAATTAATTAATTTCAATTGATATAGTAAATCACAAAAATTGAAAATGTTTTGTTTTGGTGCCATGATTTAAAAATTGTGTTGTAAACCAGACAATGAATAAAAGATGTACTATCTTGTGCAATTAACCCTTAAAATTAAATATAAGTGTTTTGAGGAAAAATTAACTATTGAGATTTAATACGTAGTTGTCGTTATGCTATAAAACAATCAATTAATAATCTTGAATAAAGCTAATATCCCTAAAAAAATAAAACTAATAAAAGGTCCAACAAAGGTAGTAACGGGCCAAAAACGAAACTGGCAGCCCATCACGCTGTATGTTGTGTTGTGACTGTTGTCTGTCTTCGCTGACGTCTATGACTGGAGTAGTGTGAACTCTCTCTCATCATTTGTTACTTTTTCCCGCTCTGCCAAATCAGTATTCGCGATTCATGCAAAACCTTTTGCCGCGCCCGCGTGAAATATGTTGACGCTATAAAGGAAATTATCTTGGATTCTGGCTTCAGCATCACCCAGGAGACTGAGCGTCAATTAGAAGAGGATACAGTGAAAAGTTTCAATGCTGAGCATGCTTCAAAGAGTTTTTTCTCAACCTTGTTCAGTACATGACCAGGTAATTTATCTTTTTTCTGACTTTGTTTTCAGACAAAGCATTCTCTTAAAGATGACCCAATAAATTCTAAATACGTTAATGATGCTCGTTAAGATTAGCTGGTCTGGATTGATAAACAAACAGAATGGTTCATATAGTTTAATTACAGGCATAATGTTTTACAATTTTTTTGTGTTTGTGGAATATGCCAGAACAAGATACGGATATTTACTTTCGTAAGTTTCACAAGGTCTTGTTATGAGAGAGATTCTTTTATTGTCATTTTTAACCAGTGGGCCAGTGCAGATTTTGGTAATTGAAAAGGAAAATGCCATAGTTGATTGGCGTGCACTGATTGAACCTACAGATGCGAAAAAAGCAAGGCGACTCATCCAAAAAGGTTAGTAACTTTGCTAGTGTATCACAGCGCTTCATATTGTCATATAAGGAATTATGTCGTCCACCTACTGCTGTTCCTTGTTCCCATTTTCTAATTTCTGTTGAATTTTTTTTATCTTTCCTTTAACGCAGTATCCGAGCTTTGTGTGGACTCAACTCAGAAAGAAACTGTATGCATGGTTCAGATTCACCACAAACTGCTGCCAGAGAGATATCTTTTTTCTTTCAGAAGTCACGTATCTGTGATTCTGTTGTATCTTAAAATACAATCTTTATTTTGTGGATAAACTCACAATATTCTGATATGTGCATATAAACATGTGATGTGTTTCATGATTGTTACCAATAATTATCATTCCGTCATCTTTATGTTATTATCATGGTAACTAACATGTTCTTCGTTGCGTATCATGCATTTTACTATGTGGTATTAGTACATCTAATAAGCGTTATCAACTATTGAGGATTGAAAATGCATCTATTCTCCATGTAAGAACTATCTGTCAGCAATTTTAAAGCTCTATTTGTGTTTTTGGCTGCAGGTTTTCTCTCAAGTCTCAAAGCATGATGAGTTATAAAATTGCAGAGTGCTCAATCAAAATCCTAGTTTCTATCTAGGGAGCCACATTGTTGATAAGTCACCAATTGTTCACCACTCCGGTGCTTGTTTGGGGTAATATCCTTAGGTGCCTCCGCCTAGGCTTGTCACTCACCTTTTCATTTTTCTTGTTTTTTACTATTAGTTCTTATTGGTGGACATTTAAGAGTAACATAATCAATCCATGTGCAAGAATTGTTGACTTGCATGAATAGTCTATAACTTGAACAAATACAATGGGCGTACGTGATTCATGTGGATATGGCTGGAATATTTCCACTAGATATTTGTAGACCATGTATCCGACTATGCTAGTATACAAGAACAGGATGCCTCTTTTCGAATATAGGTGCTTCTAGACTTTTTTCTTTTCTTTTTATACACTTGAACAAAGCCTATGGAAATTATAATACAATTATAGAATGCACTTAACAGCTTGAAGTGGAGCAGATATATTGACCAAGCACTGAGTTTCCATCAATGACTGCATTTTCGAATTGTAATGCTGACGACCATCTTGACATGTTTAACGGAGACAGAATTCCTGGCTATTTCCAGGTGTTGCTGCACATTATTTGGAGCTCTCTTAATCATTGAATCTGTGTTTTTATGCTTGTTTGTTAGTTCTTGCAGATGTTAAAAGAATTTTTCATCAGTTCAACCATATGCTGGCAACTCGTCTTTTGGCATTATTGACTCCATCTGGCGAGGAACACGTAGTTTGTGGTAATATTGAGATACAACTGATGTGATATTGGGGATTGTTGCCTCAAACATGTGATATCCTCTTGAAGGAAAATTGTAGAAGAGATATATGAACTCTTAACTGTTTGAAAGTTCTTTCTTAAAAAATATATATCTTGTTTGTAGCTAAGTATAAGGGACTTTGTATTTGAATCCCATTCCACTGTTCAAATATTTACTATGAATACTCGTTTGAGCTAACCATCTTCTGCAAAGGTACTAATCTATTACCTGTTTGCGTTAATTATTTATCTCTGTGCCCAAACATTAGTTACCATTTTCATTTAGTTGATCGGTTTCAAACGATGAACTCAAGACGTACTGAAATTGCTTGTTGGTTGAACTCAGTATGTGTTTCAGCATTTTGTTTGTGGATGTTAGCCCCCTACCTTAAATGTGCTAGCTAAACTAATAGAAGACTAAGCATATTAATTTGGATTTGAGCAAGGCTTTATGATCAATTGAGTAATTAAAAATCTGAAATTATAAAAACTTTATTTTCCTGTATTGTCCTCTCTGTTACATATCCAGAGATGATGATGCTCTTACTTTCCATGTATATTTATCATCACCGAGGCTTCTTGCTTCACATCTTTCCAAGTAAGTCTCTCTCTCTCTCTCTCTGATATTCGTTCATGCTTCATTCGTCTACCAGATACGGTCTAGGTACACTAGTGTTGTATAAGGGTACATATGCATGTATATCAACGAAATGAAGTGTTGGCGCATGTTGTGCAGTACAACTTTGTTGAATACTATTTTGGCCAAGTTGATGTAGCATTACATTTTTGTGCTAAACATTATTTAGTATCCAAGATCCGATGAGATTTGCAGTGATGAGCCACTTTATGGAGGATAGTAGTCCACATCATTTCCCACCCTTTGTTTAATTGAGGCCATGGTGCCGAAACAGAGAAACATTCCATATTTGGTAAGTTTTCGGCTTTCGATTGCACAACTTATGGCAATGGGGAGTTGGATTTCTCAAGTTCTAGACATTTGCTAGTTGTACTCATTCTCACATGGCTATGCCTTTTTTTTCTTTTCTCTTCTTTGTTTATTGGGTTGGAGGAGGAAAATGTTAAAATAATGGGGTGATTTTCTTTTCTCGATTGGTGTGAATTCTTGAGCTTTCTTTTCCCTCCTCTCTTTTAACTTGTCTCTTTTTACATGCATCTCGAGGGATATCTGCAAATTCTATACAGAAGCTCAAGGAAAGTCTATGGTGACGAGGTGCATGACGTTTTACTTGTAAGCCCCTCGTTTGATATATATATTTTGATATATATATATAATAGGGTTGGATTTAGATAGTACAATGTTCTTAGTTAATATGTAGTAGTACCAAATTTGGACCATATATTTTGAGTATGTGGACGTACCAAAATTTGACAGGTGACAACTTATTTTCCACATAAGAGCAAAATGGGAAGGTACCTTGCAGGCTCTGGGTTGGGGAGTCAGCGAGTGCGGGGTGTCTGCGAACACTGGGTAGGGGAGCGCCACAACAAAACACAAAACATGCATATAAAATAACATAATACTACATATTGGTCAATACTCGTTAGGTGCACGAGCGCACGGTGGGAGCGCGAGCTCGTATTTTGTACTATATAGTACCTAATGCTTGGATATTATATGATCTCTCATATATATATATATATATACGAATTGATCAGGTAAAAATGGAAATATTTAAAAGAAATAAGAATAAATATAAGTCATTGATTTTAGTAAATCAATAGACCATAGTAATTAAAGATGTGCCAAATTTGATATCTATATATGCTACAATTAAACTTTGTTGAATAACTTTTAAGTATATATCAGTAATTTTGTAATATGTTTATTTTGGCTATTTTCTTGTTTTTAGGGATTGATATGCTCCTATGCAATTTCTTATTTTAGATATATTATATTTTATGTCAAGATAGATTAAAGGTCCAACGATTCCTTAATCTCTGTGAATTTATTTGTTCTTGAAGCCACAGAATCTATAGGAAATGCAGGGTGGGTTTCTTTTTTCAGCTTGTATATCGATTTTTTTTTGTTATTGCAATGGGAAAAAAACATTTGTAGCTTTATTGGTGTTTTTATCTGGTAGAATATATTCATAGAATACATACGTAGCATTAAGTAAACATATGTCATAGCTTCGAGTTTGCTTTATTCATTTACGAATATGTTAAAATCGAAGTTCAATACAAAAATAAAAAATGGTAGAACACTTAGTTTTGTGCTGTATGAATTTTCTTCAATACAACACAAAAATATACTAAATGATATTGCTTATGTGCTACGTGTTTATTATGTGTTGTAAAACACATATATTGTGTAACATCATACTGAGCAGTGTATACGTAATAAATATGCTACATAATATTTGATTTGTGCAATAAGTTAAAGAACTACAATCACTAAAAAAAAAGTAAAACGTAAAATGTTTTGCTGCATTAAAAAATGCATCGTTTTTGTTGAAATGTGCTAAAGGAAATTAAGCTATTCAATAATTAATTATCATGTTAATGCAACAGTTGTTGGATATATATGTGCGACATGTACTATAAGTTACTCTGAAATATTAAACATATATTTTAAAGATATGTGCATATTAAACAGGAATTACTTACAAGAAAAATATTAAAATGTGCTACATACATGACATAAATATCCAAAAATATGTTATGGAATATGTAGAAGAATCCTTATAATCAAGGGATACGGAGATATTCTAGGAGTTGAAGAGACAGATTACCATTTTTACCCCTACACATTTATTGACATTAATTAAAGGCTGATATCATTAATGTATTTGTATCGTCCATGTGGACTTGATTTATGGTTATGATCCATTTTATTTTTTACATTTATAGGCATTCTCATTAGAACCACATATATATATATATATATATATATATATATATATATATATATATAGGAGATGGATCGGTAGGAAAGAATAATTTGGTAGGAAATGAGAATGAATCTGGCCTTTGATTCGATGGATATTGGGTTGAGATTTAATTTGGTTGTCTTCTGACGCTTTTGTATTTTGTATGCTACGCGGATTCTTGCAAAGACTAGAACCATTCTTGTCTTCTGCTATGCAATGAAAGATGTCTTAAACTAATATATTTAGCATATGTGCTACTGAATAGATGAAATATATGCTAAACTAACATATGCAACATAGTAACTACGATTGTGCTACACAAATATGAAAGATATTATAGACTTATATATCTATTTCATTTCCTACACTTATTTCCATTCTTACAGGAACCATCCCTATATATATATATATATATATATATATATATATATATATATATATATATATATATAGGGAGTGGATCAAATGAGAACCACATTTTTTGCGAACTCTGCGAACCATGCATAAGGCGTTGAAGATGATGCACAAAGCAAGTATAAAATTGTGCATAACGAAAACTTTTAAAATTATTTTGTTGTGCAACAATTTTAGAAAGTTTTCGTTATGCACAACTTTATACTGTTTTGTGCATCATCTTCAACCTATTATGCATGGTTCTCAAGTTCTCAAAAAGATGAGTTCTCCTTGGATCCAAATTTCATATATATATATATATGGTTGGTTATGGTGAGAAAGCTCCTTAATGTACGAAAATAGGAATAGTAACACATCTTTCATATTTGTGTAGCACAATCAGAATTACTATATTGCACATGTTAGTTTAGCACATATTTCATCCATTCATAGCACATATGTTAAATATATTAGTTTAGCACATCTTTCATTGCAGCGTAGCACAAGAAGAGTTATAGTGCTGCACAATAATCCGTGTAGCACAGCCGAAAATTAAATCTCAATCATTGATATAGCAAATCAAAGGCCCAGATTCATTCCTATTTTCTTCCAAGTTATCATTTCCTACCTGATCCATCTCATATATATATATATATATATATATATATAATGGTTAAAATCAAAACTATTTTTATTGTGAGAATATGAGAACTAAAAAATGATGAATTCGTAGTGAAAGTTGATGAATCTGTTAGGAAATTATTGAATCAAAAAAATAAATTTTTTATCCCTAATGAAATTCGAATTTGATTGAAAATTCCTAATTTTTAGATTCATTAATTTTCACGACGAATGTATTAACTTTTATAATGAATTCGTTTTTATTCATAGAAACTTTTATAACGAACTCATATATATATATATATATATATATATATATATATATATTTTGAATGAGTTATTGTAAAAACTTTTGTTATCATACGAATATAAAACAATAGATTCTCCCTGAAATTTAATGTAAATAAATAAATTTTCGCTCATTATGAGATTTGAACATAGATTATGCATAATGTACTCATTCAACAAAATGATGTATCAACATAGATCTTCACAATCTAATGATTGAAAATGATTCTCACTTTAAATAAAGTTTTTCTTTGAATATTCTCATATATATATAAGAGTTGGTAATAGAGGGGACTACCTCTTAGATAATAATTAAGAACCAATTATCATTATTAGATTAAATAAGATCGGAAGACTAATAATTATTTAATGATAAAAAGTAATAAAATCCATAAATTTTCGCTATTTAGAGTTCCAAATCTGAAAAACCTCTCACATTCCATTTAAAGATCACTATCCCGAAAATCCTTCACATTTTTTTCGATGTTTATGTAATTCATGTTGTTGTTCATGTAATCGTAGTTTTTGTTCATACTATTACATTTCAATTCATTGTTATGTTCATGTAATGCATGTTGTTGTGCATGTAATCCTAGTGATTTGCTTTTGTGAACATTTACCGCAAATAAATATATAAAATTCTTTGATTACGGTGCTGAAACGGTAACTATTAAAATATGAACATAATAAACGATTTATAATTAATCTTGACTATTAGATTATAAAATATAGATAGACCACATTGATTCTTAATTCTTGAAAAATTGAAATTCTCATTTGATCAACTCCTATATATATATATATATATATATATATATATATAGGGGTTGGATCCAATGAAAACCACATCTTTTTTACGAACTCTGCGAACCATGCATAAGGCGTTGAAGATGATGCACAAAACGGTATAAAGTTGTGCATAACGAAAACTTTCTAAAATAACTTTATATTGTTTTGTGCATCATCTTCAACCTATTATGCATGGGTTACAAGTTCTCAAAAAGATGAGTTCATTGGATCCAACCCCTATATATATATATTAGGGGTTTATCTTTATTTGATTGTGTTTGATTTCCTATTTCCTTTACATTTCATAATATTGGCTATAGTTTGATGCTACTAAACGCTTCAAACTCTTGTAAATAATTTATTTATTACTTTATTTTATTAAGATATATTTGGACCGTTGGATGTTTGCTTTCTCCCATCATCACGCAGTAACGTGCCAAACCTAGTAAGCTTTTATTTGGCGGTGTTCAAATTTGAAATTAGAAAATTTGATGAACTAAGATAATGAAAGAAATAAATGAAGTGCTTTAGTTTTATCACGTGAAAGAAAATATTATGAATCTAATACACTAACTTTTAAAATAAATGTATTCTTGCAAATTCTTGATTTTATTTGTCATAATATCCATAATTTATGTGTTTATAACGTCAAAATAAACCAAATTTATGCGTCAAAATAATTACACTAACTTAAAAAGTATATTTAAATTATATTCAGTCATCATCTATACTAAACACCGATCATATGTCAAATATATACTATACTTCATACATAGTATTAGACAAGCGACGAGGCTAATAATTATAATTTTGCTCACTGCTTAAGAGGGTGTTTGGCTGAGCTTATAAGCTCCCCAAAACAGAGCTTATAAGCTCAGCCAAACACCCTCTAAGTTTTACCAAACTTTTTTTTAAGGAAAAGTTTAAAGTAAGCATTATGAGTAACCACGATTATTTCTTCAAACAAAACCACGATTAAGGGCTTACAAAATACCATGATTAAGAATAATAAGATTATTTGATATTGATATTATTGTTATAAAAAAGGTCGAAAATCCAGTTATCTTCAAGAGTGAAATCACACATAGATGAGCAAGACATGGATGACCTCGGAAGGACCACACAAATACATTAAAGTTGCTAAAACCATGCTTAACTTGAACGAATTATGTTTTTTGCAAATTTTGATGACACTTGTCATTTCTGGAAATGGACTTTTTAAGACATTAAGTCAACCCCACCTCTCGGGACACGTGTTGACACCCAATGGAGGATTTAGGGACACTTGTCGGCCTATGAAGATATCAACTTAAACCATAAGGTACCTCCAATCCAATGATAGGTTTTTTTTATCATGAAGTAGTTGAGAATCAATTTTTTTAACAATCAATTTTTTTAACAATCAATTTTTTTAACATTAAAATAAAGATAATGTAGTAAAATAATTAAAATCAACTCTTTCAATAATAACATTTTCTTTTAAAAATTGGATAAAAACTGTTTAAGTGTTAATACTTACAAGTATTAGTTTTTCATATAGAAATTGCTAATAATCATATTTGCACATAATGTTTTTGTAATTACTCAAATTGCTTCATCAAAAAAGCATTAGTATACATATCAAAAGTATTAATTTTTGATAATAATTCTCGTGTAAAAAGCATAGTTATTATTATTTAATCGTACAAACTGCAGGACTATTTTTGTAATTACTTCGATTCACGTTGAGGATAATCTGACGGTCTGATAAGGGAGTGTCACATTTAATATTGATAATTCTCGTGATGGATAGTATAGTAAAATTAAGCATAATATGTAGAGGCGTTATTGGAATTGGAACTGGAACCGGAATCGTGATCAACGGTTTTGAACTGGAACCGTTGATCATGATTCTGGTTTCCAGTTCCAAATTGTATTTTATATGGGCCAGTTCTGGTTTCGAACCTTAGGAACCGTGTAACCGACGGTTCCACTTTTTTTTTTATAGTTTTTTTTCATATTTTTTTTGTAGTGCCTATTTGTTATATATATTCAAAATACATTAATTAAATGTATCTATTATAAAGAAAACACAAGAAATTAAGGAAAAATCATCAAAAAAAATTCAAAAATTTGAATTTGGAACCACCCGGACCGTCAATTTGGGCGGCCAAATTCAAATTTCAAACATCCTCAATTTATCTATAAATACTCGTTCAATCCATCCATTTCAACACACCAATTCATATTCTCTATATCTATATTTCTCTTAATTATAATATTCTTGAATGTTGTAATTAAGCCTAAGCCCTTTTCTTTTTTTCTCTTCCCGTCCCCTCAACTTATAATTTCTTTCATTTGTTTAAGTAGATTTTTTTTCCTTACCACATTGTAAATTGAAATATAATTGTAATTTGATTCATTTGTCAAAGTTATTGAATTTTTTGTTACAAGTTATAATTTATTAGATTTACCACATTGTAACTGACTTATGTAATTAATATTTTTTTACATTATACAATTACAATTTGATTTATATACATCTCATATATTTTTGAAGAAATATATAAAAAAATTACAAGTATAAAAAAATAAAAAAAAATAAACGACGATTCACTGTTCGGAACTATGAACCGGTAGTTCGGAATCGATTCCGGTTCAGAACCGAAACCATATATCCTCTATACGGTTTTGGTTTTGGTTCCGAAATTTTGAAACCGAAACCAAAACCATGAACATCTCGAACATGATTGTTCAAATAAAACTCTTTTATCGTGGGAACTATAAGAATATTAAATTAGACGTATAAAATTAATACTTTGTGAAAACACTAGTCATATTAATATTATTGTAATGTTAACACAGTACATTATTATGCAATATTCAATATGCAATTTCATAGTTTTCACGATAGTAATATTTTAATTTGAACTCATATATAAGATTGAGTTATAATAAAATTTACGAATTAATGCACATTACATATTAAGTTAATGCAATACTTAGTTCTGGTAAAAGATAAAACTTCTCATCAATGTTATCGTAGTGCAGTAATCTCATACATAAAGTGCATTAACTTTATACATAAAATGTATTGGTTCGTAAGGTCATACAATTTTTTATTTGATCTCTTTCATATATATGTATAGATGAGAGATCAAATAGTACCCGAGTCTGAGGTAGTATGCAATACTCAATCTCATCCACTAATCTCATAGATCCTATAACATATATTTTTTTGGATTTTTAAGCTTAATTTCGTTGATTTCGCTACAGTTAGGGTAGATTAATAATTTTGATTTGTTATGTGATTGCGAAAAAAACCATGCATTTAGTTGAATTGACTTATTGTCACGATTAGGGGTGAGAATTTGGGACCGGGACTGAAATTCCGTCCCGACCCGAGTCCCGACGGATTCGGACCCGAGTCCCGAAATTTACGGGTTTGGGACCGGACCGGACCGAGAAATTTTGATTTTGGTATCGAAGTCCCGAGTCCGTTGAAATCAAGTCCCGATTTTAAATATATCTAATTTTAATTTGGGACTTCGGGACATTTTCGTAATTCGGGACTTCGGACGTCGGGACTTCGGACATTTTCGGTAATTTCGGATATTTTCGGTAATTTGGGACTTTCGGGTAATTTGGGACATTTTCGGGTAATTTCGTGACTTACGGACTTCGGGACATTTTCGAAAATTTCAATTCGGGACCGGACCGGGACTAAAATTGTAAATTTTGGGACCGGAGTCCAAAGTCCCGATTGGGACCGGACCGGACCCAAAAATTTCAAAATTTCGGGACTTCGGGACTCGGGACGGGTACCCGGTCCCGACCCGATTCTCACCCCTAGTCACGACCCGACTACTTAATTAAGTAATTAACTAAGTACTCAAGTTATGACTAAATTAGAATAATAACATATTAGTTTCTAATTTGAAATGTGTCCAGGAATCAAATGAGTTTAACTAACTAATTGATCATTAAGATAAAGATCAAGATTATCGTTTAAAAGTTTCATATACAACCTTAACATACAAAAGAGATTGTCATAAGTTAACATCAAGATTGACAACGGAATGATGACTGAATATCATGTATGAAGACATGACACTCGGGCATAATAACAACAAAAGAATCCTAACTCAGCATCCTCTCCCATCGTCATCTCCGAGCTCAACCTGCACAAAGAAAATTTCAGGATGTGAGTACCAACAAGTACTCAATAGGTTATCGCTAAACAATAAACTTAAATGACTTACCGAACTTTCTCATTGTAAGAACTGAAATAAATAACACCTGAATAGATTTTCAGTGGCAGTAAATTTTATGCAACTGTAACAATGCAATCTCATGTAACATTGTTTTATGCTGGTATTATCTTCATGTGTTGGTCCCGAAGGTTACCAATCACAGTCCTGCCTTATCTACGTTATTCGGTAATGAGAAGTAGGCATCATTCTCAATACCTTGACCGGTCTACATAACCATAAACTTCCCGATCATTGTCGGTATATTTATAAACTTCCCGGTCATTAACAAAATTCTTCTGTAGATAGGTAACATGAATTTTTTCTCAATAATAACATGATATTATGCTCACAAACAGCATAAATTAACAAATAACACAATCTTATACTCAACAAGTTATACGATCTTATGCTCAACATATAACATGATATTATTTTCAATAAATAAAAATGTACAAGATATAAATGAAATTTTCAATATCCAACACACATTAAAGAGAAGAAAACCTACCTGACACGTTGTCACTCGAGAATTTCCTCTTTCTCGTCATTCGAAAGCCCTTGTCCTTGCTTGATCATTGTCATTGAAATAATTATCGAATTTAGCAACATTATTATTAACTTGAACATATTATATCTTATTCTTGATTTTACCAAATTCTAAGACTTAAGTTGGTCCATTGCATTCCTTAACACCTTATGTCTTTAGTAGACTTAAATTTTAATAATGTTCATAATGTGCCATAATCATAAGGATGAAGTAACATACGTTTAGTTTTATTCATGTACAACAATTCAAACCTTAATTTAAACAATCAAGTGAACAAATCTCACTTATATACTTATCATAAGTTTGCTAATTAAATCCTCAAAACACATTATTAATAAACCAATTCTAGCGAAATTTCGTGAGTAAGATTTATAAAATAAATCGCCATTTCATTCCAACTTCAACCAATTCATCCCAAACTCCACCAAATCATCACCATATGCTTAAATATACACTTAACAACTCAAAACAAGTTTAAACTAATCCATTTACATCATGGTCTTAACATGCCCTTCAACCATATTTTATGTAATTAAATGAATTTTTCAATCTATAATAAATTCAATTCAAAACAACTCACATTCATACTCATTTATCATGCATGATCATCAATCCATAATCACTCTCCATCTTCATCAAATTATCATATAAATTCAACAACTTAGTATAAACTTTGAATTTTCAACTTCAAATATATAAGTCCATAAAATCCCATAAATTCAACTTAAGCATTATTTATATCCTAGATCTCAAAAATCATATCAAATACATCAAATAAAATCAAGAATTCAAAGTTCATCCAAGCCCCTTAATTTTTGAAAATGACATATTATATGTATATTCAATTCATTCCAAATTCCTTTACCAAATCATGTTTATTTCTACTTAATTACACATATCTAAACTCAATTTAATCAAATCATAACAAATAATTCACATACAAAATTAGGGTTTATACATGCTCACTTTAATTTTCCAACTTCATAAATTTCAAGAATTTAAACCATCAACTATAGTATTTAAGCATCATAAGTATAAAAGAATCATCAAATATAATAAAAATTAAACAATTCAACCTTAATCTATAACTCAAAATTTTAGAAAACCCTAGTGTTCAAGAACATCATGTTCATCAATTTTAATCACAAAAACTTGGATGAAATAAGGTATTTACCTTCTTTGGAGTGATTTCCCACCATTTCTACACTTCAATTATGGTTTAAAATTGAAGAAAAATTTGTGTGTGTTGATAAACGCGCATTTTACACGTTTATAGTTGATATTTGAAGATGAATTTAGCTTGTTTAATGTGCGTTTACGTATCGATTCTTAATGTTTTATCTATTTTTAGAAGATACTGCTCTTGGGTGTTCTTTTGGTGTTGTGTAGGTCCATATGTTGAAAATCGAAGCAAGGAACGACGCACGAGCCAAAATACACATCTGGCTTGTTTCTAGCGACCAACCTAGCGGTCGCTAGGCAACCCGCGCGAGAACCCAGCGAGGCCGCGACCGCGACCTCGTGCCCGCGAGCGAAGCCCAGCGCCGAGAAAGCCATCATGACAATTCGCGACCGAGGCTAGCGACCGCTAGCTATGGCCGCGAGCCAACCAAGCGGGCGCAAGAGGCGACAACGAGCGAGGAGAGCGCGAGACTTACCTCGCGACCGCACCTAGCGACCGCGAGGAGTGGTCGCGAGACGGCGTGGCAGAAGGAGAAACTAGGGTTTGGGGTGTGCCTATATATATGGCAACACCCCCTCGCGCCCCCAACTTCGCCCATACGATTCCAGAGCCTCTTTTACTCAGTTTTTCATAAGTTTTCCAGATTTTTAGCTTTAGGTTCCATCTAGTTTCATTCTAGAGTTGTTTTACGCATTGTTCTTCATTTGTTTTACGTTTAGTCTACGATCCGGAACGTTTCGTCCGGACAATCTTTGCAATTTTCCGTTTTTCGCTGAGGTTGGGATTCAAGCCCAACGATTGTTCATCCAACGCTTCATCACGGGTTTTATATATTTAATTTCCGTTTTTATGGTTAAATCGTATTTTATTCCGTTTATTATGTCTGGCTAGTTTTTCGTTCTAATCCTAGGGTTTGCATGATTCGATCCTATATGTTGTGATTCCTGTTATCGCTATTTACCGTCCAGGCATTGATTCATGATTCGATTGTGCTTATTTATATGTGTTGATTTCTGATCAATCTTGATGCATATCTAGTTGTCGGTTAATTACGTAATTGTGTTAATTGTCAATCGATCTCGAATGCATGATACGAATGAGCCTTGAGTCGTAGCTGAGATAGGATATTCGTAGGAAGCATATTCTTTGTGATCCGTTTGGAGTTGCTTGTTTTCACCTAGAGACGTAATGATGAATAGGAAAACTAGTAATCTCTGACCACTTTTGTCGTAATGTAAATTATCGGTTATATATGTGATATTCCATCTTGTCGGATTAAAATTGGTTAATAGGAGCAGGATAAACATACGTTGTGGATAGGATTAATGCATCCCTAGGGTTAGTCGTCTTTATCTGCTTTTAAACATCCGAGTGTTTATTGCTTTATTTTACTTTCTGTTTTGTTACCTTTGCTTTGGATTGAATTACAAGCCCTAAAATCTTACCAAACCATATTTGTTGCTTGGATAATGATAAATCATCGTTGAGTTAGCTTACGTGTTTTACGTTACAATCCTCATGGATACGATACTTCGCTTACCCTATACTTACACCTTTTCGTGTTAGAAAATTAAGCGATCATGTGTGAGTAGTGTGTGTCGAAAATGAGAGGAAAATTGAGCTTGAAGATGATATTAAATGAATATTGTTCTAGAAGTTGGACATATATATCCACTTTATTCATTTATTTTCTTTTATTTCCTATAATTTTGAAAAATTACCTAAGTATTTTTCTAAAATTACTAATGTTGCACATTAGTATTCTTTAGTAGTAAAACTCAATTTTCTCATTAATATAAAGATCAAAACAATTATATCCATTATTGGAATTAAATTCATATAAATATAATTTTAATGCTTTCATATACAAATAATCAAATAATTATTCTATTTATTCATAAAATTCAAAATCACGAAAATATTTTTTTATCACTAGATATTAATAAAATAAATTTATTTAAGTCATTTAATAGCTTAAACATTATTTCATTTCATTTTATAAATAAATCCTACATAGAAATAATTAATGCATTTCTTTAGCACCTTTTCTATTTAATAAAATTTTTCATCCAAACATACAATATTAACCAAATATTTCCTATTTTATCAAAATAAAACTTATTTCTAAATTATCTCTACTTCTTCTAAAGCCAAATCCTTCGATTAGAAATTAATCGAATTTCTATCGATTTCTAATTTATTATGCACTTCTTTATAAATTTTAAGAATGAAATACCTTTAAGCCCCCTAATTATACTTAATTAGGCTCTAATTAAGATTAAAAGATTTTCGGGTTACTACACTTATGTATTCAAATAAACATAAAAATACATGCATTTGAATATAATAATAATGTATGTTGGAATGATCATAATAATGTACGTGCGCTTCGAAGCGCACGCTCGCGCGCTCCTTAGAGCTCATTGGCCAACAATGCATTTTTACGTTTTGTTAAATGCATAACATATTTTGTTAAATGCATGAACATGTTTAATTAAAGGGTAAATATCAATTTAAACCCTAAACTATACATGTTTTATCAAAAATATCATATACTTTAAAAAATATCAATTTAAACCCCAAACTATCATATTTGTATCAAAAATTGATAGTTTGGGGTTTAAATTGATATTTTTAAAAGTTCAGGATATTTTTGGGGTAAAACATGTATAGTTTAGGGTTTAAATTGATATTTACCCTTAATTAAATATATGAACGTGTTTTGTTAAATGCATATTTGTATTTCGTATCAACATGCAGTTTTATATTTTTTATTAAAGTTTTATGTTTTGTTAAATGTAGTTTTATGATTTTCGACAGCAAATTTATCATCCATTCTTCTCCGTCAATTCCGCCGTATCTTTTCCCGATTATCGATGAATTTCACCGTGAACCACCGCCATAGCCACTATCTCTTTCGATTTTTCAATCCTCTATCAAATTCATATTCTATTTTTTTCCTCAAAATCCATCAATTTTATTCTCATTTTTTTTCATCTTTTTATTTCTTTCAAAATCTGTTGTTTGTTGTTGTTCGTGTATGTTGTTGTCTTGTCATCCGCCGCCTTCTGCGCTTTGCCACCAAGGGAAGAAGAAGAAGACGATTTATTTTCTTCCATTTTATCCATTGCAAATATATATATATATATATATATATATATATATATAGGGATGGGTTATAATACAAACTCCCTTAAAATAAGAAATAAGAATTCATCTTGATCATCCATTTGCCATTAATCAATGGTTCAAGATTAAGTTATCACATTCCCTATAATTAAGGGACGGTTATTTTCGTAATATTATATAATTACCATTATACCCTAATTTGTTTTAATCACAACCACACATCTTCAAAAATCAATGGTTCAAATTTGTTCTCATTTCTTATTTTTGAATGTGTTTTTATTTGAACCCAATCCTATATATATATATATATATATAAAGAAAGAAAAGGAGCTGCCACGTGTCAGCTTGTGGTGCGACTACATGTTCAAAATATATGATCTAAATTGTGTACTATATACTATCTGAAAAATGGGTACTACGAGAACCCAACTATATATATATATATGTGTGTGTGTGATGATTCACGTGACTGAATTTTAATTATTTATGCTGAGAACGTACAAATTTTTTTTGCATTCTATATATTTAAAATCGCGCATCAACTTACTTAGAATTGTTTTTTTTTCCTTTTCTCATGGATAATTCGATTATGTCAAATCACACAACCTATGTGTGACTGATATTTTGGACTTGATGCTAGTATTAATGAAGATCTTTAATGATTTTTCAAAATCTTATACATCAGTAAACTAAGTGCAATTATTCAAAATATATTAATAATAGAAACAATAGTAGTAGTGGTAAATAAAAGTGTAGTTATAGTATAATTAATTTGTCGTCCGTTTTAAATAATTCATTAATCATTTCGAAAGAAAGAAAACGAAAAGAGCTAGAACATTCCATAGTCAAAGCATAAGATCGCTTAGAAGTTTTAGGAGGATATTATTACAGACATATTTGATTCTTCTGATGCATTGATCTTTGACCAAATCTACAAATGGCTGCAAATTTTTTGATCAATCATGAATTATGATGCAATTTTGACACGTTCCATTTGATGGACAATATATTTAATTATTGCAGACTAGGTTAAAGAAACTAGGGGCTAAGTTTAGAAAATAATATTGGAATTATTGTTTACATAATTATACTTGAGAAAATAATAATAAAAGTTTTGGAAGATTATTTAATTAAGCAGGAAAAGAGTGCATGCCCTGGCGCCAAATGTGCAGGTTCGTTGCACCCAAAGTATAGAACACATGGTTAATATTCACCTTTATATGCATTTTGTTATTAATTTGTATTTGCATTTGTCTTTTTTTTTTAGGGTTGTACATTCAACTTTTTTTCAACTCGAAAAGATGTGATTTTTCGTCTTAACCTAGAATTCTTCGAGACAGAAAAAAAAAGAAAAAGGATCTTCACCAATTTATGGGATTTCCCCTGCCTGTTCGGACTCCGGATTAGAGTTTATAATATTCCAATATGGGCCGTGTATTTATTAAATATATAGAGGTGAATTATGAAGAGAACATATTTATCATGAGAACTTGTTAACAACGCAATGTATAAAATTGTTGTATCGAACATATAAATTTACTGCGTTAGATTTAATGAACTTTAAGCTCAGTGGAATGTCATTGTTGTGCAATAACTTTATACGTTCTATGTCATTTTCGTAATTTTCGTACCACATTTATATTTCTACGTGATCCTATATGGGAGTGTTTACTTTCATTATTAGCATTTTGAATGATTGACTATTTGATGGATTAAATGTATGATAAGATAATTTTTATCAATCCTTTATTTACTACAAAGGATAAGTGAATGACTAAAATTATGATAAATAATTCTCCATTTATTTGGAGGATTATTTCAATCCTATCTATATTGGTTGGATTAAAATTAATGGAAAACAATTCAAATGATTAAAATAATCTCGAGCTTTGGATATCTTCAAATATTAATCCTTAAAAGTAAACACTTGATTAGGTTGGATTAATTTTATATATCCAACCTAATCATGCAAAGTAAACACCTCTATATATATATGTGTGTGTGAGAGAGAGAGAGAGAGTTAGTGTGTTAGTGTGTGCATTTGCGTGTACTTTCCATTTTGAAGTTTGTATTTTTCGTTGAGCATCTAGTTCATTTCCGGTTAGTTCTTTAATTTTTAGTTTTTTTCTGTAATATTTTTAGTTATAATTAAGTACAGTTATGTAACGTATTGATTAAAACTTGATTTGTCATATATATATATATATATATAAAAGAGGAACCAAGTCAAAACCGGCATATAAGGTTTAGGATTATGTAGGAACAAGATTTTCTGAGAGAGTTAGGTATCAATAATCTCAATAAGAGCATCTTTTGATAAAAAAATTATATATGAAATTGCCCCATGTATACTCATAAAAAAGCAGTGGTACCATCGTAAGCACAAAATGGAAAGATCTTATTTGTTTTTACATAATCAGATTAAGGGTTCAGATGAGTTTCAAACTCCTTATACCATGGAGCTCTGTGAATATTTGATCTTCTACATATAGAGAGAGGTGAGTTCTGGTAAAAATACATATATGGTGTGAAAATAGATAAGTTACATTGAATATTATAAAGTCATTGTACTAAACATAAATATTTATATTACACTAAATTCCATATATACAATAACTTTACATTTAGTACAATAAATTTATATGTTCAATACCATGCAACAACTTTATCGCTCAAATGCAACAATAATATACGTTTAGTAAAGCTTTCACACTTTTGCACCAGACTTGCATTCTTACATTATCTTTCTCCGATATATATATATATATATATATATATATATATATATATATATATATATATATGTGTGTGTGTGTGTGTGTGTGTACTATTATATTGCTTTATTATATATAATAACTTTTATTTTATGATAATGCTTCTATTATACAATAGTTTTTTGATGACGATTACAGATCATACAAATATCAATGCTCCAAATTAATTACTAATTCACTCAGGAAAAAAATTAGTTCCTATCTGATCTTTACTCTTTATATATAACATATTCAACGATGTCTTGATTTATTTAGGGTTGTAGTTGTAGGCGTACAACTTCCATCTTGTTTATTATTTCATGGATCAGTATTTTCAGGCATTAGTGATGATTAAGGCCTTACTCGCGCAATATTAGGAAATTACACTCGTGTAAAATTGGTGGCCTTATGATATGATACACCTCTCATGTTTCGAGATTATAACACACTAATCTTTATAAATTACCTCAAGATTAGCACTTTAATCTCTTGGATTAACAAGTGCCACGAGTGTTCATGTAGGATTTTGTCGCACAAGAAACACCCTCCCATGTGTAACTTTAATTCTCCCAAATAGAATTATATATATATATATATATATATATATATATATATATATATATATATATATAGTTTGGTTCAAATAAGAACCATTCTTATCCTAAAAACTAAGAACCAAATGAATTCGTTATGAAAGTTGATGAATCCGTTGAGAAAGTTAATGAATTCAAAAATTCAGAATTTTTCACCCGAGTTCGAATCCCATGAGAGGCGAAAATTCTATTTTTTAGATTCAGTAATTTTCCCAACAGATTCATCAATTTTCACCGTAATTCATCGCTTTTATTCTCACAATAAAATGGTTCTCACGTTAACCCTCCCATATATATATATATATATATATATATATATATATATATATGGAGTGGATCAATGAACCACATCTTTTGCGAACTCTGCGAACCATGATAAGACGTTGAAGATGATGCACAAAATAAGTATAAAGTTGTGCATAACGAAAACTTTTAAAATTATTTTGTTGTGCAACAATTTTAGAAAGTTTTCGTTATGCACAACTTTATATTGTTTGTGCATTATCTTCAACGCCTTATGCATGGTTCTCAAGTTCTCAAAAGATGAGTTCTCACCGATCCAACCCCTATATATATATATATATATATATATATAGGGGATATTCTTGTGAGAATGGAATAAGTGTAGAAATAGGAATAGATATGTAAGTTCAGCATATCTTTCATATTGTATAGCACAATCATAATTCTTGTATTGTACATATTAGTTTAGCACATATTTCATCAGTAGCACATATGCTCAATATATTGGTTTAGCACATCTTTCATTGCAGCGTAGCACAAGAAGAGTTCTAGTCTTTGCACATAATCACGTAGCACACACAACACAAGCTGACACGGTGAAATTAAATCTCAACCATTGATCCAATGAATCAAAGGCTCGATTCATTCCTATTTCCTACCAATTATCCATTCCTACCGATCCATCTCCTATATATATATATATATATATATATATATATATATATGGATCGGTAGGAAATATGAATGAATGCGGGCCTTGATTCACCGGATCAATGGTTGAGATTTAATTTCAGCCAGTGCTAATTTTGTGTTGTGTGTGCTACGCAGATTATGTGCAAAGACTAGAATCCTTCTAACGTGTTACTGCAAGAATGAAAGATGTGCTAAACTAATATATTTAGCATATGTGCTACTGAAAGATGAAATATGTGCTAAACTAATATGTGCAATATAGAATTCGATTGTCTTATTACACAAATATGAAAGATATGCTAGACTTACATATCTATTCCTATTTCTACACTTATTTCCATTCTCACAGAACTATCCCCTATATATATATATATATATATATATATGAATAACATCAATGAATGACTAATATATATATATATATATATATATATATATATATATATATATATATATATATATATTGGAACTCGAACCAATAGAAAAGCAGCTTCATCTTACTAATCTATATTTGTTGGTGCTAAAGCTCAAATTTCATTGGCTTCTAGGATCTGCTTCTTCAACACCTCTTCTTTCTCCTACCAAAACCTCTCCCGCCTACCCCACCCCACCCCACCATATCTGAAGAGTCACTCTTGTACAATGAAGGTGATAGTTTGATGAATTTAAGAATAATTCTAAGTTAAGATCATTTGTTTTGTTCTAATGTTACAAATTATGTTGTTTGTTGCAGTTCTTGAACTGGATGCAGAGTAAGTTCAATGGAGATAAGAGACCTAATTCTATTCCTCCTACAAGTAAGTGTCTTTTTCATATTACATAAGTAAATTATGCTATCTTTCAAAGATCCAAATCTCATTCCAATGTGACACATATATCATTGCATAAGACAAGCAATTTGGAACTAAGAAAGAGTGCTAATACTACCATGTCTGAAAATGAGATCAAGAATGTGAGAAATTTAAACCAAACTAACATCATTTTTTTGGCAGATCATACAAAGAAAGAGCCTCCAAAGGAAGAGTTCAGCGACTGGCCCCACGGCCTACTCACCATCGGAACTTTTGGCAACACAGCCCCAAGAGACAGCAAGCAAGAAATCCAAGCAGTTGAGCCCAGTTCAGACAGCCAAATCCCTCAAGAAGAGCAATGCGCATCTCCTGATCTCTCAGAATTCACAGCTGAGGAAGTAGGAAGTTGCAGAAGGAGCTAACGAAGCTCTTAACACGAAAGCCAGCTGCTGAGGAACAGCCGGCTGATCTGCCATTAGATAGATTCCTCAACTGTCCTTCTAGCTTGAAGTGGACAGAACTAATTCAAACAGATTCAGCACCTATTCGGACGATAAAGATGAAGAGGAGATTGACCGGACAATCAGGATCATCCTAGGCAGATGCAAAGATGTTTGTGAGAAGAAGAAGAAGACAATTGGGAAGAAGTCCTTATCCTTCCTTGTCAAGAAAGTCTTTGCTTGCAGAAGTGGCTTTGCACCGGCTCCTAGCATACGAGACACGCTTCAAGAATCAAGAATGGAGAAGGTATGAAACATCAAAATCTAGATTAAGGGCCTTAGAAACATGTTTTGGATCAAGATCTTGTGTAAAAATTAAGGTTGCTTATGTTAAGTTGCAATGTTAGTATTATTTCCATTTTGGACGTGCTTAATTAGTACGTAACATCTCTTTTGTGTCTTCAGCTTATGAGGATAATGCTGACCAAGAAGATGAACTCCCAAAATCTTCAAGAATGGCCTCAACAAAGCGAATAGAGGATTATAGGGCTAAATCCGAGGCAGACGAAGATCAAGAATCGCGTTATCAAAGTGGAGAAGGATCATCTAAATGGGACAAGACTGATTCTGAATGTGAGTTCTATTTTGATCATATTTTTATGTGTACGCACAAAAACATCATATATATATATATACATGTATGAATTAAGACTAACAGTCTTGATATTTTCTGCAGTTATTGTGCTAGAGATTTAGATACCCCTCAGGGTTTGAAGAAAATAAGATGGGGATTTTGAAGAGATAAATATATGGATCATGGGAGAAAAGTTGAATTTCTGAGAAAATATTTCAATAAAAATATTTATTTTACAAGTGAACATATATATGTTCTTCTTGTTGATGGGAAGGCAACTTTCTGGCTCTTTTTTCATGTCTGTGTTCATCAATTTGGACGAATGCAGCTCATGTTGTGTAACATTCTCATCGGTTTTTCTGTAGTTTACTGCAGTTTAGATCCAACTCCCTCTCGGGATCTTGTATTTTATTTTATTCATAACGTATCACTTGTTTATGTGATATAAGTTCGTCTCTAGACATGTTATGTAATACCAGATTGGAAAGTGGGACAAATATAGGAGATGAGATGTTGAGATATATGCTAGAGGGGACATTTTCTTCATTTGTAAGACAGTATACATTTTTCTGAAGCCCTTTAAACATAGCAAGTTTCAATGATGTTTTTGTTTTTCTTGTTCCTCTTTATTTTATTTTATTTTATTTTATTTTATTTTAATATAAATTAGATTTCTTCAATAAACTGCACAAAGATACCTAAAGTTTGGTGCATTTACATAACTCACTAAAACTTTACAAATGACGCAAATACATGCAAGGAGACAATCTATTAGCATTTTTGTTCTCAAGACACAATATATTAGTATTAGTTATACTTTTCAGCATATTCAGTTACAACTAATTTAAACCTTAAAATTACATTCTTGAGAATATTGTACAGATAATATAATAACAAACACAAGATTATATTTTATTAGCCAAATCACTCCTAATAAACTTCAAGCCCAAGACAAAGAATAATAAAAATATAAATAATTAAACAGGATCAAATATTGCTAAAACTTGAGACTACTGGGGTCAAGACACAATTATCTAAAATATTCACGCGATAAGGAGAGAGCCCAAGAAAGTTGAAACCCCAGTCTGAAAACAGATGCTGCTTTACAAAATCATGAATCGCTTTAACTATCAGCTTTTCCACATTAATGATATACTGATATCTGCCTCCCCCCCTGAATTTTGGGGATTAGGGTTTTTCCCAGATCAGATCTTCAACAAATAATCAACATTACACCACCCACTTTCAAATCTTCCTCCTATTTTGTCAAATTTCTTGAATTAGGGTTTAGCATATCTGTCAAAGTTCAGAATTTTCCTCCTTTGGGGTGGTGAAGAGGCAGTTTGAGTGACCAATGCAATTTGTTTCGTTGGAATTCTTAAACTTTTGATGGTTTTTATTGTTAATACCGAAAACTTTCGAGCTTTGATTTTGCGTTCATCAATGTCGTGGGCTGGCCCTGAAGATGTTTATCTCTCGACTTCTCTTGCTAGCTATCTTGACAGTAAGTTTCTTTTTTGCTTTTCTTTTTTAAGAAAAATGAAATTTAATGGATGTTTGATGGTTCGAATATCGGGTGATTTCTGGCTTTATCGTGTTTTATTTTTATTTTTACCGAACTTTGCCTTTGGTTTAATTCGAGTGAAAAGTGGGTCTTGTTGAAATATAAATCTGGAAATAGAGATTGAATTTGGATTTTTGAAAAGATCTCTTGTGTTGGTGGAGCTCTTGAATTTGCTATTTTCGTAATGTCTTTGTTGAGGAGATTTTTCGTAGTATTCTATGATTTTCTCGTTGTAAATATTGCACCGATGTAGTTTACCTGTGATATAAAGGTGGTAGCTTTTGCAAGTAAATGGAGTGGCATTATTTTCTATAAACTGAGAGGTAACTGGTTGGGGAAAATTGTTACTTTTGCGAAAATTGCTGTAAAGGCTGAGTGCTTGACACTATCACCTCAACGACGAGTTTTGTTGGGAAATTTTGCTCGTGTGCGTTAAACTGAATTAGTATTTAGCTGACTTGAACGCTGCACGATCAATACATAAGTAAAACTTGAAACCCATGCCAAAAATGGTGCTAGTTCTATTCTTTAGAATGTATTGAGTTGGCAGTTGGATATTCGTGGTCTAACAATTTAAATTGGGCAGGCACACTCAGCAAATTAGGCCCTGAATTCTCTCTTTTTGTACCCTTTTTTCAATCTCAACATTTTCTGTAGTAATTCTAAGATTTTGGAGATCAGGAGGTTGAAAAGGCAAGAATGTGATTTACTCTGTTATAAATTGGAGAACTTGTGATGTGACATTTTATAACGAAAACAACTGCCAAATTGTGTCTTTTCAATCTTTTCATGCCAACCTTGGATGAATGTATCAGAAGATGTCAATTTCCCCCAAAGGCTCATTTTAGGCGAGTGATTATACAACAAGCAGATGAGACTAGCCAAGTGTGTTCTGCTATGCACAAATCATAGATCACTTTGTATATGCCATTGTACTAACAAACATCTATTTTCTTAACGTTCTTGTATATAGACTGAGATTCATGATTTATTACTATTCTAGTTCTAGGATGAAAACGAGAACCCTTAGCTATATTATCTGATGTAAATTTATATACCCTCAGCAATTATACATTATATCAATACAATGATGTATATTGTATTTTAGTTTCAGATTGTATAATGACATGCTTGTTTAGATTGTAACTGCTTCTCAGTTCTTAGCTTTTGAATCGATTTTTGTCTTTCAACAGAAAAACTTCTTGTATTACTTCGAGATGGCCGGAAACTACTAGGGATCCTTCGTTCCTTCGACCAGTTTGGTACAGCTATGAATTCACCATAGAATCTGCCTGCAATTTAGTAGTAGTTGGCAGTCTAACAAACCTTGGTATCTTATTTGTAGCTAATGCTGTCCTAGAGGGCGCGTGTGAGCGTGTTATCATTGGCGAACTTTATTGTGATATCCCATTGGGTCTGTACATAATCCGTGGGGAAAATGTTGTCTTAATCGGGGAGCTGGTATGCATTTCACTTTCCAGAAATCACTTTCTCAACTTCCCCACTTCCCGTTTTATTTACCTTATGTGATCTGGTTGGTTAGGACTTGAACAAAGAGGAGCTTCCGTCTCACATGACCCGTGTTTCAGCAGCCGAAATAAAGAGGGTAAGCTCCGTCCTTGATAGACATCGTCCCAGATTTCTCCCTCTTTTGCTCGACATGTCTGATCCGGTTGCATTCCTCTTCGTGCAGGCACAGAAAGCAGAAAGGGAAGCTTCAGAACTCAAGGGTACCATGAAAAAGAGGATGGACTTTCTTGATATGGATTGATTTGTTTACGTATTGTGACAATCCAGTTCCTTGTTTTTCTCCAATGCCGGCCATCCTTTCTGCAAATATTATCGCGGATTCTGGCCTGCTGGAAGTATAACCGGGCTGGAGAGTGGGTTCTGCTCTCTCATGGTACCTGGCGAATCTAATCTTGCTATTTCTTGTTAAAGATAATATGATGTGCTATCTTCGTCGAGCTACGTGGAGATGGATTATGCAGCAGTCTGGGATTTAGATCATGAATGTACTGTTGAGAAACTCGATAAAAAGCCGACTTTCTTCTGTGGTATTTTGTTTGTGGAAGAATCTGAGCAGATTCGTGTTCTTCATTTGCAGAATGTATAGACAAGTGGTTGCTGAAATAATATTTGAAGTTTGTTATTCATTTATAGATGACTGTTTCTGCTTTGAATTCGAAATCGTAGCTCTATTATCATTTAGCTTTCACATGATTAGAGGCTTCAAACTTTCGGGTCAGCGTCTATTGGGCCATTTAGAGAACTTGGCCCAACTGGGCCGGCCCTTTTGGATGTCGAGGCAACCTTAAAACGAAACTTTTTCGGATCAGTCGATGAGATCGGACCATTTTTGACACCTCTATTCATGGTAAGAGAGAGAGATTTTAAGTTAAATCCACCATTTAGTGAGTGCAACAACAAATAATGATATGTGTATAAACATGTTCAAATTCTGAAATAAATTGTGGTGTGTAATATCTCGAAAGCATCACGGAATATGGCTGACCCACTATCACTGATCAGAAATTCAGGTGAATATAAGCATCAAATGGGGGTGTTATATTTCAAGTTCATTTTTTAGTTAATTTCTTAATCTATTTTTGAAATATAGAGTCAAAACACGTACTTCACTATGCGACAAAACGCAACACAGTGGTTTTAATCGTGTCTGGCGAGGTGTACGAATATAAAATTTATAGAAAAAGTCCAAACATTAATAGAGATGCATACAATGAATTTTCTATTTTTTTAATCTTTGCTATTTATACCATTTTTTATTAATGTTTATAACTTTGTGATTTTCGAATTTTTCATGGGATAAATAACTAATTATTACAATAATTCGTAGTTATATATTTAAATAATTCATGTAATTAACCCGATTTGGGACAAGTACGATATGACTTCTGGGTATATACATTCTAGACTTATGAGTATATACATTCTAGACAAGTTCAAACATTTATCAACATGCATACGTGGAATTTTCTCTATTTTTTAAATTTTTGCTAAATATTTATTCATTTAATATTAATATTTATTATGTAATATTTGAATCTTTATTGAGACAAATGGCAATTATTGTAACAACTTATATTAAAAAATTTAGACGTGTTTGGACAATTAACGATATTACTATACGGGTTTGGATACAAGTACGAATATATCTTTTGTTATTTACACTATTTATTTTGCAATGTTCGATTTTTTAGACTAATAACCAATTATTGTAACAACTTATATTAATAAATTTAAATTAGTTCAATAATTAGTTGAGTTTGGAACATGTTATAAGTATATACATTTTAGATGGGTTAGGTGTCATAACCTCATAATTTGGATTTATCTTCATGCTCTTCGTGATCAACAAGTGTGGGTTGTTGAACCATAGTTTTATCGTTTCGCTTCATCATCATGTTCGTAGTCAACAACTAAGAGTTGACTAAATTCTAGCCAAAGATGAAGTTCTTTTATAAATTTTACTCATAAACTATTACGTAAGGTGATTCCCCTTTGAAACTCGACGACATACAACTTATATATCAAATTTTTAAGTATAACCCTCATACACACACCGTTTGCTTTATGGGAAAAACTAGATTTTTTTAAAAAAAATTATCATTACAACATAAAATTATTTCCGTCGAAATTTGACAGGCGACAACCTAGGTTATCAATATGAGAACAAGTTTTATAACTAACTTTTCATCACAAAAGCTTGTGTGAGACCATCTCACTATGATGCAAATATGTTGAAGTATGAAACCTGAATGGACTGTACGTAAAAATCCTAACTCAGTAATCCAACTATTTGAACCCATGTTTTTTTGACCCAGGAGGAATTCTAATGGAATTAGGATTAAGTTTTGATTATTGTTTTATTTATGGTAATTTCTCCTTGTAATCTATATTCGAAATATCATAATGAAATCTTTAGCTTGACATCGCCTCCAAACGTAACCGCAAAATGAACAGAGTAAATAATTCTCGTGTTCTTTATATTATGTCGTCGTGATTGTGATTGTGATGTGTGTGTTTTTTCCAACAAGATCAAGATCCGAAAATTCAAATTCAATGACATAATTATAATTACAAATAGCAATAAAATTATAAATGTGATGTTGGAATATGCTTTCAGATCTAAAGCGATAAGCCGATAAGACGGTATCACAAAAAACTTCCCCATCTTTATTATGTGAAGTTGTCAACCTAGTGCTACTGTATCAACAATTGATACACCAAGGGTGTCCACAGTGGTCAAGGGAGCATTACGAATTGGGTAAAAGGTCTTATGAGTCGAAAACAAAGAAGGATCAAACATCTAAATTCAAACTCGTGTGCAATAATATACATATAATTTATTGAATTTTGATCCGTCAAACGAGATAACACAACACTCTCCCTTACCAAAGACATGAATTAATTGAAAATGAAAACGTTACGCAATCAAGCCGTGACGGATTTTCTATACGCATTTTGACATATTGTTTTCCCTTGAATTCGGTCCTATTCGAACAACCCACGAATAGGCAACGAAAAAAAATTCTTCAAGACAGACTGCCCAAAAAGGTCGGCACAGCTAAAAGCTAAGACGAACCTGATGTTTAAAAAATTATCGTTTCTCACGGCTTATCTCACTTTCTACTTAGAAAAATAGATAAAAGTTAGATATATAAGATATACACTCAATCCCTAAAAATTCGAAGAGATAGAATTGCGATTCATCCAATTCAGATGGCTGATGAAACATCACAATCACTGAGTTTTATATCATAAATGGACTAATTTCCCAAGGTTTGACAAGCTAATTGCTACTGGGGTCCCTCCCATCTCTTCCACGCCCCATCAATTTCTCTCTAGGATTCCCCGGTCAAGGTGATGCTATACCCCGACGGGCTACACAACAAATGTGGGCCCACCGGTATAGCATCGGAGGGACCGAACTCTATCTCGACTACGAACAAATGAGGTCATATAGGTCATTCCTATTCAAAACTCGACCAACATGTACACATGGCTTGCATTGATATATACCGAGCCATTAAAACAAGCACGAAAGAAGTAGATTGAAAAATCACAAGTCAACGTTTTGAACGC
Source organism: Salvia rosmarinus (assembly GCA_036937905.1). Classification (NCBI taxonomy): domain Eukaryota; kingdom Viridiplantae; phylum Streptophyta; class Magnoliopsida; order Lamiales; family Lamiaceae; genus Salvia; species Salvia rosmarinus. The sequence goes on along the minus strand of CM072817.1, from coordinate 11,599,320 downwards.
AGTCAATGATCACCAATACATGCATATCCATGATTCCATGTACAGTACTTAGCTGAGACTCGTCCCTTGTATTGAACAAAGAAAAGTCTCTTGTGTTCCAAGTCAGTTTGGGCTATTTAAGACCACCATAAATGAACCAACACTTTAAAATTAATTAATTACAAAGTTGGAAAAGACACAAGTCCGCTACAAGTTGTTACTGTTCAATACATTTGACCAAACTGAGCGTTCTAGTAGATGTATACTCCAATGCCTATGAAAATTTAATAATCTACGTAGTAAAATGCCTAGTCTAGCAACACGAAGTTTGGTATCTTAAGACTAGGCACTATATCCTAGCAAGGCAAATTAACCGAAGTTATCATCGAGCAAAAGCAGCCTAATCTAGCGACTCTAGTCCACACCAGGTAAAGAAAATGTTCTCCTAATTTAGTGAAAGAACAAGAGAGATGTTTCAACCTATGGAAATTTAAGCATCATTTCTTCCTAAACAGAAGACTAATCACATCCAAAAAGGGAACTAAGATGACCGCAGACATAAATAGCTAAAAAGAGTCGACTATACAACATAACATCGCGCTCCAGGCAAGAGTTGACCGAACTAATTGATTGTATTTCAAACTAGGTAACTCATTGTTAAACCAAAACTAAAATCTCAATATATACAGCCTTATCCTTCTCACTTCCACCGACAAATGTACTAAAAGAAATTAGAACTAACAAATTAATAACTGAAATGTCAAATATGAGCAGTCTTATCCTTCTCACTTCCACCAGATAAATGTACTAAAAGAAGTTAGAACCAACAAAGTAAAAACTGAAAATGCCAAATACGAGCATCAAAGTAAAGATCAAGTATATAATCCAGTAAATTCTTTCAAATAAAAACAAACTCATTAAATAGTCACTAGAATTAGATGAGATGCTTAGTTGCTTAAGAGGAAATATTTGAAGCACAACAGCTTATGCATCAGTTGAAAAATAACCAATGCTTGATTAAAAACTGTGTCTTCAGATCAAATATATCAAACCAAATGAGTTGCAGTCAGCAGAAGATCATAGATGCACATCTAATCATTCAATGACTTTCTCAATTTTCTTTGCAGACCATAGTAATTGCATGTGACGATTCATAAAGTAGAACAAAATACAACCATTACCATATAAACAAATAAAACAAAATCTAAAAGCTGAATAGCAAACAACATATGCTTACAGGAAGAAGCATTTGAGAGGAGGCAGTGGCAGCTATGAACAGTCCGAAAACAGCATCTTTGGTCCTAATGGCATCCAATATCTTTTGGAGACAATACGGTTGTCCCATCCAAAGAGATTGCAGGCACAATCCCTGAAAAACAGGAACCTCATCCCATAACCCTCGACCAAAATTCAAAGAATGTTGTCCTACAATCTACGTGGCAAACTCAATCCCACTCAGGTCACTGAGATCTCTTCCTCAAATGCTGTGACACCGGGTAACCCTCGAAGAAGTCCAAGACTGCGCTTTCAAGGTCCTCAACTGAGTACTTGATGTAATTCTCAGGGTGCCTCCCACTCTCGATATGACTTCTGAACCTCCCAAGAAATGATCTATATGGGATGAGCTTCTCGATATGGAAATCCTTAGCTCCTCTCGGCTGGGTATCGGGTATCAACCACGTTGCCTGAGTTCTATGCACTTCCTCAAACATAGAATTGAAAGACTTAAACCTCTCTCAGAGCACTCTTTGACACACCAGATGAGAAACTTCCACTTACGTGCAAACCCTCATCTCTCAAGCAGTACAATACTCTCACCCACGTTGCCCGCTGGTAATTAGTTGCAGAAAACCGAACTTCCCGTCATCTTCCTCAAATAATCATCCCCAATCATTTCCCTCAACTCGGGCGACCCCTTGATTTTTTGCACAATATAATGAACATTATTCATCATAAACAAATGAGCTAAGGAAGTATCCTTATAGTGCTTAGATTTGCCATCCAAATTGAACTGCAAAATCACAATAATCCAAATCAAATGAAGCGCCAGCGTCGAAGCCTGGCCTTCATACTCAGAGAAATCCATATCTGGAACATTGGGATCGCTCGAATATCTGGGCCCGGTGGAGGGCTTCGACAAAATCAATTCAATCAAAGTCTGCTTATAATCCGAAATCAAACTTATGTAATTCATCACATATCTAGTCAAAGGATGAATCGTCCCACCAGGAACCGGAACTCTCGAGGGCTCGCGAAGCACGGCGCTCTCGAATTCCGATAATATGCCTCTCGCTGCCTCGGCTAACCTAGAAAGTATCTCAACAGCCTGAACCCTAATTGATTCACTCGATTTTGACTCGAACACAGAATCAATATCAAGCAATAAATCAGACAAGGCATCGTGTAAATCCAATATCTTAAACAATTTCTCGGGCGATCGCTTGCTAATACTAATCGCTTCAGCGAAATTGAAAAGCTGAATAGCAGGACCTTTATGGTCTCCATGAAGCAAGCATCGTCGGCGGAATTCCCAAATCTTCGAAAATCTGCTCGCAGAGGCGCCTCTCGCTGGCGAAGAGCACGCGGACGCAAATCCTCGCCGCGCGTATCCATCGCCGGATCTTCGTCTCGAGCGTCTCCCACTCCAGCTTCTGGATGTCGCCAATGCTCAGCTTCTCGACGTGCAGTCGTTTCAGGCTGGCGTCGACGGCGGATTTCGAACGCTCGCGTAGACCTGGATACACTCGCGGAGGTAGCCGGCGCCGATCATCCGCTCGGCGATGCAGCGGAGGTCGTAGACGGCGTCGCTGGGGATAAGATCTACCTCGCGTATGCTGCTGCTGGACTTGTAGCAGCTGCTGGTGGTGCTGCTGTTGCTCTCCTGGTGGTCGAACTGCTTCTCGAAGCTGCTCTCGCCGATCTCGTCCTTGAGCTCGAATTCCTGCGAGGCGAACTCGGAGTGAGTCGATTCGTTGAGCGACTCGGCCTCGATGGGCGAGGTGTGCAACAGGAGGATGTTGCGGAACTCGTCCTCGAGCCGAGCCATGGCGATCTGCAGCGCGGAGGACGACGGCGACTCGGATAGAGCGGCGGCGTCCATGGATTTCTGGAGCTCGTCGACGGCGTCGAGGTAACGGTCGATTTCGTGGCGGTCGCCACTGAAGATCATCTTGTCCTCGCGTCCTCGGAGGCGGAGGAGTCCCAGCGTAGGATGACCTTCTCGGCGGCGGAGACGGCGGATTCCGGCGGTTCCATGGAGGGTGATCAGTGGAGAGATATTTTTTTTCCTTTTTTGGGAAAAGGAGGTGATGATTGATTTTGATGGTGGTGAGGGAAGAAATTGAATATGGAGAGAGAGACAGACAGAGAGAGAGGGGGAGGCGGGCTCTGCTTCTTGACTGCCGGGCTTCAATTCGGGCTTTATCTCTTTCCATTTTTTATTTATTCTCTTTACTGTTGAAATGGCGCGGTAAATATTTGATCCTAATCCTAATCCTAATGAAGGAAGTGAAGAGAAATCGTCTCCTTTTTATGTGTAAAATGAGTATGTACTGTAATATATATGAATATGTGAATTATCGCTTAAGAATGAATCAGTATATATTTTAATCTATTGATTTACAATATAAACCACACGATATATATAAATAAATAAATTATTCGAATACAAAAAAATAAGTCTTAGAGAATGAACCATAATCTTACAACAGTTCATGTGGTATTGATATATATCCTTCAATCAGCACGTTTACATGGCCACAACTAGATAAATAATCTGTTAGTTGGATAAAAATATTGTACTCCATTGAGTTATTACACCATAACAAATATATATATCTATTCGGACAATATTTAGTCTTATTTTTAAAAATTGAGGCTTTCAGTGACCATATTTTGAAATTTAGTATTTTGTATTAAACTTACAAATTACGTGTTTGAAATAAATAAAGTTTTTTAACCCTCTTAAGGTTTAAGAGGCTCAATTATAGAAAATAATTGATTTTGTGAGTTCCCCAATGGAGATTAAGGTATCGATATAAATATTATGTAAACTTCCCAGAAAATGCGAACTTTTACCTGAGGTTAACTTTAGTTGAACTTTTAACGGCAAGCCGTTTCGGTGGAGCTTCTTACGAGTCCTACTTGAAGTGGTTGTCCTTTGTTCATCAAAGTTTACAAAAATAAATATCACTTTAAATCTCGAATTATATTTATTTTATCAAAAATATTTTAAATTTTAAAAAATTCTTATTTAAAACTCTAAACTATTAATATTTTGTTAAAATATTCTAAATTTTAAAAGTATCACTTTAAACCTCAAGCTATTAATTTTTTATCAAAATATACTATATCTATTTTTAGCTCCCAAATTAGAGAGATATCTTCTTCTCAATCGATGAATCACATCATAATTTCAAAAGTAGAAAATGGATGCGGATATATAATTAGCCACATTAGAAAATATTCTTCGTCCAATTTCGGGAATTAAAAAATGAATGTAGGACTTTTTTTATATAAAAAAAAATTAATAGTTTGAGGTTTGAAGTGATATTTCTCAAAATTTAGGATATTTTTGATAAAATGTTAATAGTTTGAGGTTTACAATGATATTTTTAAAATTTCAAAATATTTTTGATAAAATTGGTTTATTTGTAATTTAAAGTAATATTTACCCGTCTTAAAATTGTCAAAAAACCACTGATTTGCTTCTTTTTTTACAATAAACCTATGCGGTCACATTATGGCTGACCACATGGAATACTTTAGTAATTATCAATATAATTAATTAACAAAATAATAATATTAAATTAATGTTTTAATCTTTTTTACATAATACCATTTTCCTACCTATTCTGAAAAAGTATTAAATTTAAATTTATTATTTGTAAAACTAATTTTTTAATAAATTAAATATAATAAATAATTTTTTTCATTTAATCAAGCTGATTATGGCTGACCACATTATGACCGAATAACATCACTCTTTTTTTATTACTATAACTGTTCACCATAAGATTATTGTGCAATTTGTTGTAAACGAAAAACTTATTGTATCCCATTAGTACTAGAATTATAATATATACCGTAAGAGTTTAGTTTAGTTGATTAAAAGTTAACAAATTTGGAGGAATGATTAATGATCGAATCCTAAGAATAGTAGTAGAGTTTCACCCTCTTAAAGTGTCTCTCTATGGACATTATGCACTGGTCTTCCTTGTTCTTAACTGCCGAAATACCATGATTTAACTCATTCACATTCTTATGGACTACTTAACCACGAAATAACGTGATTTAACTCATTCACATTCAAATGGAACTGTGATGTGGAAGCTCCTGGAGAGACTCCTTCAAGCAAGAATATACCTACATGATTAATGATGTTATTATTATATTATATAAAATTATATACGAAAACATGAAATATTATTTGAAAAATCTTATATAAAGTAGTAATCTTAAAAAGATTAAAAATAAATTGGTATGAGAGAAAGCATGTTTATGCTTATACCAGTTTAACCTCTCTTTAATTTTGATTGTAACAAATACTTCTTAAAATTTGTAATAATAGATCTTTTAGTGATAATGTATCATTATTTAAAAATAAAATTATGAAAATGGAAATGATCATTTCCACTCCCATTTACCCTTACCATATCTAGAAACTATTACTATCATGTTATCTTCACTAATTGTTAATACGTATTAACATGTTATATATATCATCTACTAGGTATTAATACATTCATCTAATATACAAACTAACTATTTATTATATAGAAAGTTGTATTTGGCGAGAAAAAAAAATTGCATTAACTATTTCTTGAATTATCTTGTTAGTTTGTATATAGACATAGATAGAAGATATTTTAAATGCTTTTAACTTATGATGTTAGTCACCATTTGTAGTAACCCGAAAATCTTATAGTAATTATTAAAGCTTAATTAAGTATTATTAAAGGCTTAAAAGCTATTTAAGCCTTAAGAATTCGTAAAATTTAATATAGTGAAATATTAATTGGTATGAATCTGATTAATTTAATATTTGATTATATGGAATTGGAAAATGTAGAGAATTATTAGAAATGAGTTTAATTGTGATAAAATGTGAATTATGTGTTTATTTATAATTGTTTGCATGAAAATGCTATTACTTGAAATTATCTTATGAATTACATTAATTATTTTTTTATGTTATTTTTCTTTTAAAATGAGATAAAATATTATTCAAGATATTAAAGTCTTGAATAAATTTGTTTTATTAATAACTAATGATTAAAGAACTTATTTATGTAATTTTCAAATTTAAGAAGTATTATAATAATGAATTGAATTTTATTAAATAAAGTGATTTAAATTATGTTATATGAATCTAAATTAAATCATGAATATAAGTTGTATTAGATTTTATAATTTACTTGAAATATAATCTTATTAATTAAATTATACTAAAGTTTGGAATTAGAAGAATTGGGAGTTTAATTATAAAATTTTGAAATTTGTGATATATTGCTTGAAATTTGAAATAAATTCACATTAAATGTAAATTAACTATCTAGAATAATTGTATAAGAAATGAATCATCTTCAACCTCTCCAACACTCCTCATTTTCGACACACACAAGCACACACACAAAATTTTATTTTCACTCTTTAAATCTTTAACTAAGTGGGAAATTAGTGAAATATTACTCCAAACAAGGTAAATACTTCATTTAACTTAAGCTTTTGTTATTTAAATGGATTAATATTATGTTTTAAACTCCTAGGGTTTTGAAAATTATGGGATTGTGATTAAGTTTGATTTATTTAAATTTTGTTATGTTTATTGCTTTAAGTATGCTATTTATGCATAATTAACATGTTCTATGGTTTTAATTCTTTTATTTTACAAAGTTGATGAATTAAAGTTTAGAACAAGAACCCTAATTTTTAGTATGTGAATTATATGTTATAATTTAATTGAATTGAGCTTAGATATATGTTTAGAATTAGATATAAACATCATGTGATTAAAGAAATTAAAAGTTAAATTATGTTTATTGAAAACCCTAAAATTTCAAAATCTCATGTGATATGAACTTAATGATTTTGATTTTTCTTGATCAATTTAACTTGATATTCATGCTTAGGATATGAATAATGTGTAAAATGAATTTATAGGAATTTAATTCAAACATATACTAATTATTCAAAAATTTCAAAATGAAGGGCAAGCATAAATCTATGATTTCTTGATTTTATTTGATGGATTTGAATTGATATTTGAGATCTATGATAAAAATAAGGCCTAAGTAGAATTTATGGGAATTTTTAAACATAAGTATCAAAAGTTAGAAAAATTAAAGTTTACACTAAAGTTATACTTATATGTGATATACTTGATCTATGATGGAATGAATCATGAAATTATGATTATTAAAGTTAATTTAGTATAAAAATATGATATGTGATGTTAAATGGGTTGTAGATATTAAGAATGTTGAAATGTATATATATGTCGAGTTAAATCGCCTTAGGCGATTAATGTTGAAATAAGATGATACTAGTCTTGTATAAGCCTCTTAAATGTATAACTGATGATGTGATGATGATATTGGGGAGTTTGGGATGACATTGGAGTAGTGTGTTATGTTTGGGATGTCCATATTACAGATGTTACGCTGCCGAAATTTCGGTAGAATTTGATATGCATAAGATGTTTTAAATATTACTTAATTACTAAAGGTATAAATAAGTAAGAAAGATTACTAAAGTCAATAATAATTCTTATGTTTTAAGGATCGAGCAAGAGAAGCCGAGAAGTGAAGAACGAAGAAACAAACTTGGTAGATCGAACGTCACACGAGGTGGTAATGATTACGAACTTTATTTCAAGCTAAACATATGATATGTTATGAGTTTGATTTCAGAAAACATTTGATCACCACATGTTAATCATGCTAAATGTTTTACCACATTGTGGGTATGACGGCAATTACCTATCTGCGGTAGGAAATGTGAATTATCAGCATGTAGACGGTCGTGAGCTTGCTCATGTAGGCCGCCATGGTACCGTGGGGAGGCCTACTTCCCTTTACCGAACGACGAGATAGGTATGACCGTGGTTGTGATCCTTCGGACCAACTCGGGTATGTTATGCCGTATGTTTAAAACGAATTGTGGTGATATGTTATGAAGATAAATGTTTTTATGAACAAATAAACTGTGGATTTCTAAAATCATTTGAAAGAAAAGTTTATTTGAACAAAGTTATAAGTTATGAATATTATGATAGCATTTACCCACTGAGTACTTCTAGTACTCACACCCGATAAGTGTTTTATGCTGCAGGTTGAGCATGGAAGAGGTGTGGCTAAAACCGAGCGTAATAGCTATTTTGTTTTTCGCACTGTGAACCATTGTGGTTGAGTGTCATGTCTTCACACATGACATTCATTAGTCTTCCGCTGTTAACCTTGAAACGTGAAACCATACTTTTGATAACTTGTAAATATTTTTGAAAACTCTCATGTATGTATTTCGAGGTTGTGTTCGCTTTGTATGGTTGTTGGATATTTTCCGAGTGCGTTGGCTTACTCTATTTACAAACGTTATATTGTCCGCTTGTTTCAAAACTTATCTTCTAAATCACTCTTTATTGAAAGATTATCGTTAATTAAACCAACACGGCTTGATTATTTAGTTAATTAAGTAATTAAATAGTCGGGTCGTGATGAGTGGTATCGAGCATTGTTTCGCTTTGATCCCAGAATTTTCTTTCTTTCGAGCCAACCTCTTTGTAAACCTTTGAGTCGTTGGTAAAGGCTCGAGTTCCATCCATCTCTTCACCAACCGTAAATTAAGTCGTAAGTGACGTGTATAATTGAATGAAAGGTGATTATGTTGAACATTCTTAGATGGTATGTATGAAAATAAATGATATGTGATTATGTTGTTTCTAATTAGTATATAAGTTATATTTGAATATAGGATGGTACGGAGGAAGGTCATTGTTCGGAAGAATGTTGATAATAGGCCTACCGGATTAGGCAAATACGATAGTTTCTTTTCCTTTAGAATCGAGAGAGAAGACCGCCGCTTGCTCTCAAACAGCTTTATGATGCTGTGGAGATCGCTTTAAAGAGTGCAAAGGATCGAGTTAGACGGACTTCGCATTGGTTAATGCTCTACCTCCTTCTTGGCGAGGATGGGCATCCAAACGGCTTTGAATTATGTACACATTGATATGGAGTGCATCATCGTAATCTCGATCGATTCGTAGACCTTATAAAAGGCATTATCGAAAAATAGGAGATCCCCCTGAGTTACCATATCGTCCTTTTGATCAATTTATTCCAGCAGTTCATCAGATTCTAGATGATTTTCTTCATCCAAAAATGGGAGAGATTAAACCTATGTTCCGTGAGGTTATCATTCCTAGTCCTCCTTCCGAACTCGCTCGATAGCGATAGTCTTTTTCCTCTTGGACCTCAGTGGACCCTAGATGATTTAGATCTGTTTGAACAACCATTTGCACTGAAAACTCCTTCACCACCTTTATCTCCTCTTCCTGAACTATCCTTAATCATGTCTCCCACTGAGGTAGCCCAGGAATTTGAACAACCACTATCTGTTGGCACTTCCTATTTGAGACCTCTAGTCTTGGTGAAATGCCCTCTTTATCCGATCCTTCCTTCTTTTGCTGGAGAGGCCGCCACTCAACACCGATCATGCTCATACTCCTGAAGATAAAAGGGAAGAAGAGCCAGAAGAGGAACCAGAAGAAGACCCTGAGGAAGACATAGATAGATAAGAGAAATATGTTCAAAGCTAGGTAGGATAGTTAGAATGGCAAGGCAGAACTACCAGCCAGTATCAGTGAAACTAACTTATTTTGTAAAAGTCCTCACTGAGGCAATTTTTGTAACCATAACATGCTACTTATTTTGTTGATGTTTTGTAAATTATAATATGTCGTATATCTTTGTTGTTTCTCATGTTGTTGAGTCCTTAAATCCTGTGATGATTGCGCTTTACTATAATTTGAAACCTTATTTCCTTGTTGTGATATCTTATCAACTCAGGACAATAAAATTCTTCTTTGGTATTAGTATGCCTCCAAGAAGAAGAAATACAAGTTTGGAAGAAAGAGATAGTGAAGCAACACCTCGTAACTTTCCAAATCGTGAACCCTCTCCACCAAATCGAAAAATTTCGAACTCTTTTTCGCTAAACTCCACCTAACTTCACAGAGCTGGTAGTCCCGCCAAGTCAAGAGTGGGTAAGAACTATTGAGAGAATCTTTAAGTTTTGGAATGCAACGATCAAGAATGTCTCACTGCATAAATTTTCGATGAAAGGACTCATGGATTTCGGTGGGAGGCCATGACAGAAAACCCTCACCCCGAGCAATTGGCGAACTTTACATGGAATGCCTCAAGGAAGAATCAGATGCTAAGTTCATTCCTCAAGTTATAGGAGGCGTAAGGAAATTGAATTTATGAATTTGAAACAAGGTAATAGGAGTGTGGCGGAATACGATCGGGAATTTTGCACCTTATCCCGATATGCACCTTATAAAGTAGAAATGTATGGAAGATGGTCGAGATGTTTCGCTCGATTACGACCGAACCGAATTATTTTAGTCATCAACCACCCATGTCTTACGCAGAAACCCTTAACCGTGCGCTGGACATGGAAATGGAGATTCGTCGAAAAGCATGTCACGAGACTAATGTTGGCGTACCACAAGGAATTATATCAACAAAATCCTCCCAAATGGAACAAAAATATAAAGGAAAAGAAATGGGAGATGCGAGGAAATTCAAGCAAAGACCGTTTCAAAGGCGAACTCCACGGTGTCGAGATCATTCCGACCACCGACCATCGACAACCCTTCTTTTCTCGTAATCGATAAGACCACCTATGTGCCCTCAATGCAACCGCATACATTTCGGGTTATGTCGGAGGGAGCAATACTTGCTATTCATGTGGACAAGACGGTCACTTTGCTTCGCTCATCCATACTGCATAAAATGTGGCGGAGAGGAGAAAGAGGAAAATCTTTGCGACCCGTTCAGACTGTGAAAGCAATGACCGGATATCCACAACCTCCTCACTATCAACTTCCTCCACCACCAGTAATTGCAACTACAGAGACTTCAGCTCAGCAGATGTCATCTCAATCTCTACAAGTCCAACCTCAACATCAACATGCGTATGCTTTGAAACAAAAGCAATCGGAAAAGAGTACGGAAATCTAATGTATGGCCCGCTAAAAGGTGTACTGTTATAATTTTGTTCGACACGGAGCATCGCATTCTTTCATTTCTACCGCATGCGAGATAATCTTGAACTTCCGTAGAATCATCCAAGTAGGATTCAAAGTACTTACTCCAATAGGTGGGCGACAAGAGTTGATAAAGTATGTCCTAACTTAGAATTCGAGTTAGGATCACTTCGCTAAAAGTCAATCATTACGCCTCTTATGCATGCGGACGAGATATTATCTTGGGTATGGATTGGTTAACGGAAAATTTCGAAACGATTCGCTAGAACAACGAGAATCGATTTCAACCACCGGAAAAGAACCCACGTGCTTTTATGGGATTGATGAGAGAAGAAGGTGCTGTAATATCGCCTTTACAGCGTAAAAGTTGATAAGATGTAACGAAAATCATGCCTATCCGATATGCCAAGCAAGGAAGACAAGAAGGATAGGAAGATTGAGAATGTGCCGTTGTTCGAGAATATCCAGATGTATTTCCGAAAAATTACCCCAGATACCGCCGATCGACAATTGATTTCGCGATCGATCTCGAGCCGTGATCCGCGCCAATTTCAAAGCACCGATCGGATGGCTCCTAAAGAATTGCAAGAATTGAAAGTCCAATTACAGAACTTCGGACTTAGGATTTATTCGACCAAGCCGCCACCGGGGAGCACCAAGTTTATTCGTCAAAAGAAGGACGGCACCTTAAGAATGTGTATTGATTATCGAGAACCGAATAAGGTGACATTGAAGAATAAATACCCGCCTCGAATTGATGACTTGTTCGACCAATTGAAAGGAGCAAAGGTATTTTCAAGATCGATCTAAGATCGGGTTACCATCAAGTGAAGATAAAACCCGAGGATATACCGAAACCGCTTTTAGGACCCGATACGGACACTACGAATTTGTAGTGATGCCGTTTGACTAACCAATGCTCCAAATGTATTCATGGACCTCATGAACCGCGTATTCCATGAATATCTTGATAAATTCGTGTTAGTGTTCATCGATGATATTTTAATCTATTCAAAGAGCGAACAAGAACACGAAGAGCATTTGAGAATTGTGTTGGAAAAACTAAGGGCACAAAGATTATATGCCAAATTCAAGAAGTGTGATTTTCGGTGAAAGAAGTAAATTTCTTAGGCATATAGTCTCAAAGAAGGAATTAAAGTTGATCCCGCCAAAGTCCAAGCAGCTCAGAGTGGAAATCGCCACGACTCCAAATGAGATTCGTAGTTTTCGGGTTTAGCCGGTATTATAGAAGATTTATCGAGGATTTTCTAAAATTGCTAAACCAATGACGCAATTGTCAAGAAAGGGATAAAATTTCAATGGACTCTGAATGCGAAGACAGCTTTCAAGAACTCAAAGAAAGATTGACCAACGCCCTATCTTAACAATACCGATCCAGAAAGATTATACCATATACACGTATGCGCGAGAAATGGAATAGGATGCGTTTTAATGCAAGAAGGAAAGGTCGTCGACACGCTTCACGACGCTTGAAGATTCATGAACATAACTATCCCACTCACGATCCGGAGCTCGCCATGGTGGTTCATGCATTGAAAATATGGAGACATTATCCGACGGATCGAAATGTGAGATTTTCACGGACCACAAAAGTTTGAAGTATTTCTTTGAACAAAAGATTTGAATACGAGACAACGAAGATGGCTCGAGCTGGTCAAGGACTACGATTGTGAGATCAAGTATCATCCCGAAAAGCTAATGTCGTCGCAGACGCCCGAGTAGGAAAATTCAAGAAGATTAGGAACTCTTTAACGGATCAAGGAGAATTATTAAAAGAGTTCGAGAAAATGAAGTCGAAACCGTGTTACCTCCCGAAATATTCAAGGAATTGTAGCCATTGATGGTACTTCCGGATTTGAGAACTCAGACATCGAAGCGCAAAGAAGAGATAAACAACTTGAAACTCTACGAGCAAAGATTCGAATGGGAAATTTTCCTAATATCATGAAGTGGAGATAATGCGATTATGTTTGGTAATCGCATATACGTACCTAACGATACAGAGCTGAAAAATGAAATTATGAATGAAGCTCATAAGGTTCCATACGCTGCACATCCCTAAGTACGAAAATGTACCAGATCTTAAACAAAAGTTCATGTGATGGGGATGAAGCAAGACATCGCTTCCTACGTTGAACGGTGTTTAGCGTACAACAAGTAAAAGCTTTACATCAAAGACCATACGGAAAGTTACACCTCTTGAAGTGCCCGAATGGAAATGGGATCACATCGCTATGGATTTTGTAATTGGTTTACCCAAGTCAGACGAGGAAATACGCCATATGGGTAATCATTGATCGATTAACCAAGAGCGCCATTTCGCTCCAATTCGATAACGTATGGAGCAGATAAGTTGCACAAATTTATGTTCGGAAATCGCTCGGCTACATGGAGTGCCGATCTCAATCACCTCGATCGTGATGCCAAATTCACCTCTCTGCTTCGGACTACTTTTCGTAAAGAATTGGGTACTGATTGAATTTTAGTACCGCTTCCATCCCCGCATGCACGGTCGACCGAGAGAACAATTCAAACCCTCAAGATATGCTCGAATCGTGGTGCTTGATCGAGGAGATCGGTGGGAACAAGTCTTACCATTAATCGAATTCGCCACAACAACAGCTATCAAGCTACGATCGGCATGGCACCTTATGAAGCACTTTATGGTAAAAGTGCGATCACCTCTCAGATTGGGACGAGGTAGGAGAACGGAAGATTCTCGCCCGTAAGCGATCAAGAAATGGTTCAAATTGTACGACGATAAGACAAAGAATGAAAGAAGCTCAAGATCGACAAAAGTCCTATGCCGATCATCGCCGCATGTAATTGAAGTTTGAAATAGGGACAAGGTCTTTCTTAAAGTTTCCCAACTAAAGGAGTTCACCGTTTTGGAATAAAAGGAAACTCAAACCAAGATTTCGACCTTATGAGATATTGAACGGATCGGGCTCGTAGCTTATAGGTTAGCGCTGCCGCCTAACTTCGCTAACGCATATGATGTTTTCCATGTCTCCCAACTCGTAAAATATGTGTATGACCCAACACATATCCTTCATTATGACGAGATAGTTCCCGATATCGATTTGAGCTATGAAGAAAACCCGAATGCATCCCGGACCGGAAGGAGCAAAAGTTAAGGAATAAGATTATTCCTTTAGTAAAATTTCGGAAACATCACGGTCCGTAAGAGGTGACGGGAACTAGAAGAACAGATAAAGGAAAAGTACCCGATTTATTTCATTAAGGTACTAAATTTCGGGACTAAATTTCTTTAAGGGAGGAATGTAGTAACCAAAAATCTTATAGTAATTATTAAAGCTTAATTAAGATTATTAAAGGCTTAAAAGCTATTTAAGCCTTAAGAATTCGTAAAATTTAATATAGTGAAATATTAATTGGTATGAATCCGATTAATTTAATATTTGATTATATGGAATTGGAAAATGTAGAGAATTATTAGAAATGAGTTTAATTGTGATAAAATGTGAATTATGTGTTTATTTATAATTGTTTGCATGAAAAATGCTATTACTTGGAAATTATCTTATGAATTACATTAATTATTTTTTTATGTTATTTTTCTTATAAAATGAGATAAAATATTATTCAAGATATTAAAGTCTTGAATAAATTTGTTTTATTAATAACTAATGATTAAAGAACTTATTTATGTAATTTTCGAAATTTAAGAAGTATTATAATAATGAATTGAATTTTATTAAATAAAGTGATTTAAATTATGTTATATGAATCTAAATTAAATCATGAATATAAGTTGTATTAGATTTTATAATTTACTTGAAATATAATCTTATTAATTAAATTATACTAAAGTTTGGAATTAGAAGAATTGGGAGTTTAATTATAAAATTTTGAAATTTGTGATATATTGCTTGAAATTTGAAATAAATTCACATTAAATGTAAATTAACTATCTAGAATAATTGTATAAGAAATGAATCATCTTCAACCTCTCCAACACTCCCTCATTTTCGACACACACAAGCACACACACAAAATTTTATTTTCACTCTTTAAATCTTTAACTAAGTGGGAAATTAGTGAAATATTACTCCAAACAAGGTAAATACTTCATTTAACTTAAGCTTTTGTTATTTAAATGGATTAATATTATGTTTTAAACTCCTAGGGTTTTGAAAATTATGGGATTGTGATTAAGTTTGATTTATTTAAATTTTGTTATGTTTATTGCTTTAAGTATGCTATTTATGCATAATTAACATGTTCTATGGTTTTAATTCTTTATTTTACAAAGTTGATGAATTAAAGTTTAGAACAAGAACCCTAATTTTTAGTATGTGAATTATATGTTATAATTTAATTGAATTGAGCTTAGATATATGTTTAGAATTAGATATAAACATCATGTGATTAAAGAAATTAAAAGTTAAATTATGTTTATTGAAAACCCTAAAATTTCGAAAATCTCATGTGATATGAAATTAATGATTTTGATTTTTCTTGATCAATTTAACTTGATATTCATGCTTAGGATATGAATAATGTGTAAAATGAATTTATAGAATTTAATTCAAACATATACTAATTATTCAAAAATTTCAAAATGAAGGCAAGCATAAATCTATGATTTCTTGATTTTATTTGATGGATTTGAATTGATATTTGAGATCTATGATAAAAATAAGGCCTAAGTAGAATTTATGGGAATTTTTAAACATAAGTATCAAAAGTTAGAAAATTAAAGTTTACACTAAAGTTATACTTATATGTGATATACTTGATCTATGATGGAATGAATCATGAAATTATGATTATTAAAGTTAATTTAGTATAAAAATATGATATGTGATGTTAAATGGGTTGTAGATATTAAGAATGTTGAAATGTATATATATAAATGAGTTAAATCGCTTTAGGCGATTAATGTTGAAATAAGATGATACTAGTCTTGTATAAGCCTCTTAAATGTATAACTGATGATGTGATGATGATATTGGGAGTTTGGGATGACATTGGAGTAGTGTGTTATGTTTGGGATGTCCATATTACGGATGTTACGTTACGAAATTTCGTAGAATTTGATATGCATAAGATGTTTTAAATATTACTTAATTACTAAAGGTATAAATAAGTAAGAAAGATTACTAAAGTCAATAATAATTTTATGTTTTAAGGATCGAGCAAGAGAAGCCGAGAAGTGAAGAACGAAGAAACAAACTTGGTAGATCAAACGTCAATCACGAGGTGGTAATGACATTACGAACTTTATTTTGAAGCTAAACATATGATATGTTATGAGTTTGATTTCTTGTGAAAACATTTGATCACCACATGTTAATCATGCTAAATGTTTTACCACATTGTGGGTATGACGGCAATTACCTATCTCGCGGTAGGAAATGTGAATTATCGTGCACGTGTAGATGGTCGTGAGCTTGCTCATGTAGGCCGCCATGGTATCGGGAGGAGGCTACTTCCTTTACCGAACGACGAGATAGGTATGACCGTGGTTGTGATCCTTCGGACCAACTCGGGTATGTTATGCCGGTATGTTTAAAACGAATTGTGGTGATATGTTATGAAGATAAATGTTTCTTATGAACAAATAAACTGTGGATTTCTAAAATCATTTGAAAGAAAAGTTTATTTGAACAAAGTTATAAGTTATGAATATTATGATAGCATTTACCCACTGAGTACTTCTAGTACTCACACCCGATAAGTGTTTTATGCTGCAGGTTGAGCATGGAAGAGGTGTGGCTAGAAACTGAGCAGAATAGCTATTTTGTTTTTCGTACTGTGAACCATTGTGGTTGAGTGTCATGTCTTCACACATGACATTCATTAGTCTTCCGCTGTTAACCTTGAAACGTGAAACCATACTTTTGATAACTTGTAAATATTTTTGAAAACTCTCATGTATGTATTTCGAGGTTGTGTTCTGGTTTGTATGGTTGTTGGATATTTTCTGAGTGCAGGTTGGCTTACTCTATTTACAAACGTTATATTGTCCGTTTGTTTCCAAAACTTATCTTCTAAATCACTCTTTTATTGAAAGATTATCGTTAATTAAACCACCACGGCTTGATTATTTAGTTAATTAAGAAAGTATTAAATATTACCATTTTCTCAAGCCCAAATAAAAGTATGACAGGGGCAGAAGGAGAAATAAGTAAGATGATTGAATTCAAAGAAATCCAACTTCTAAGTTCCAATTAAAGAAAACAAAACATATAAATGTCAAAACAAGCACCCCTTAATAATCTTCAAAGTCTTTCTATAGATAGTTATTTATTAAACAAGCCAAATTTGTAATAGGGGTGAGTATTCGGTTATTCGGTCGGTTTCGGACGAAAAAATAACCGAACCAAATTAATCGAATTTTTAAAAAAAATAACCGAACCGAATTTTATTCGGTAACCGAACCGAAATAACCGAAATATATTTCAGTTATTTCGGTTAAACCGATTTTTTAGCAAAAAAAATTATTTTTTTCAAAAGAATAAATAAATAATATTATATATATAAAAAATGGTTTATTTTTAGGAAAAAAAATATTTTTTTCAAATGAATATGATATTATATATATAAAATACATTTTATATATTATATATATACAAAATATTTTGCAAAAAATAATTGATAGTATTATATAATAAATAAATAATAATATATTTTACAAATATTATATATTGATATAATAGGGAGAGAGAAATGAATAGGATTAAAGATATTGATATATTAAAAATATAATATTAAATAAATAAATAAATAATATTATATATATAATTCGGTTTTCGGTTATTCGGTAAAACATATTCCGAACCGACCGAAAACCGAATTTCTGAATTTTAATTCGGTTTTAACCGAATTAACCGAACCAAATTTGATTTTTCGGTTTGGTTCGGTTCGGCTATTCGATTTTTGGGTATTTTGCTCACCCCTAATTTGTAACACAGTCCACTCACAGATTTTACCGACCAACTTTTTTATTTTTAGTTTTATTTTATTAAGTAACTCAAAGTCTCGAACTATAATTGTCCAGCGTACTTCTATCAGTGAATATAATGCACTTGTATAATATACATATATATATATATATATATACACATAAATTTAATATATTATAGAAAAACATAGTCCAAGGGGGTGGTCTATGTCCCCCTAATTAATTTTTTAATTAATTACTTAGTTATTTAGTTGATTAATTATTATTAAATGAATTTTAATTAAAATTAATTAATTTAATAAACTTTAATTATGAATTAATAAATCATAATTATGAATTAATAAATCCTAATTGTGAATTAATAAATCTTAATTTTGAATTAATCAAGCCTAATTGGATTTAATAAACCCTAGTTATGAATTAATAAACCCTAGTTATGAATTAATAAACCATAATCATGAATTAATGAATCTTAATTTTAAATTAATAAACCCTAATTAGAATTAATAAACCCTAATTGTGAATTAATAAACCCCAATTTTGAATAATAAATCCTAAATATGAATTAATAAACCCTAATTTGAATAATAAACCTTAATTTTGAATTAATAAACCCTAATTTTATATTAATAAATCTTAATTATGAATTAATAAACCTTAATTATGAATTATAAATCACAATTTATTAATTTGTAATTTTGAATTAATAAATTATAATTAAAAATAATAAATTTAATTATAAATTAATAAAATCTAATTATCCTTACTCACCGGTCACCATAATTAATATATAATTATTTTAATAAAAATAAAAATGAGCTCATGGTGAAACGAAGCTCACCCAAATTTTTGTCTAGCACAAGTAAGTAAATTCAATACTAAAAATTACAATGAAGCAAAAGGTTTGGACGAATTAGCTACACAAAATTAGTAACATAACAAAACTAAAAAGAGTTGGTCTCATATCAGGATACATGAAGACCATAGCTTTAATGGATAGTTTCAATTATAGCATGGTTTCATGTGTTCTTACGTAAGAATGTTATCACGAGACTTTGTTATTAAAATATACTCCTCATCCCATAATTAACATCTCGTTTTTTTGGGTCATTCAATTATTATCTCATTCTAAAAATGAATTAAATTTACATTAAAAATGTCTCGTTTTTCGTCAACTATTTTATACGTAACACACAACGCTCCTTAATTTACGATATCGAAAAATTTAAAGACAATAATTATAGGATGGATGGAGTAACAAAGGGTTGGACGAGTTAGCTAATTAAATATCAATTGTAATGGTTTACTTTTGTGTTAAATGTTCGTCGATCGTAATAAATAAAATTTAAGAAACTAAGCATACGTGATTTTTAGAAGACATAAAAACTGTAGCTTTGGTTTAATAGTTTTGAATTATCATAATTTTCACAGTTAGACTAAACGTGTAAATTTTAATAATAGAAAACGAACTTAATGAAGTCAACTTGTAGCAGGAGGTTGACACTCACACGTGCAAATATGCTCGCACGTACACTAAATGATATGCATAAGATAGTATTTAGTAATAATATAGAGTTGAAAGATTCTTACTTCTCTTTCAAGTTTTTATGTTTTATCATTAATAAAAGCCTGAGACAAGATTTTGTTCGCTGAGAGCATTAAAAGGTCATAAGATTGAAACTAATTACAGACTGATACTAATTTTCTCTATGGTAGAACAACTATGAATATGAATAAGTGCAAGAAGAAAGACAAATTCTATGAGATGATGTCCTCGAGTAAGGATATATAGATACCACATCCAATCAGAATTTATTAGTTCTCACTTCTCATAACTAAAGTATAACCATGTGGTCTCGGTCTAACACGAGAACATGCTCACAAGAGACCATTTAAAAAAAATCATTAAGTACGAACAAATCGAGATCTGAAACTAAATATTGGATGTTCGAATTATCACTAACATTTCTGTAGATCCGAGTCTGTTACATTTTATTTTTCAAGTACGATTGATTCATTATGTGTGATTTACGGGCTATTACACATGAATTTGGATTTATTCAGTGTAGATCGAAGGTAGCGACTACAAATTTCATGAAAAAAGTCGAGATAAAATTTACAAATTATATTCGAAGTTATTCCACATAGTTAGATAGCGAGATTTATATGAAGCAATAAAATAAAGAACACCTGTGCTTTTACGTGGTTCGATCGTTAATGAGATCTACGTCCACGGAGAATGATTCTCAATACTTTCACTAGAGCTTTTAAATGCAGTATTGTTTATGCCTTTGTATTCATGAAATTGCTAACCCTTCTAACATCGCTTTCCTTCTATTTATACCGCTCGACTGTCACTCGGCGCGCCGACCTCTCCATTGGTCGTGGCGTGACTCTTCCTCCGGCGTGCCTCCATTGGCCGGCGCAGGACCTCTCGCCTTCTAGCGCCACGTGGAGGTGGCGCGACCTGGTTCATCTTCTCCATTGGCGGAGGGTGGCGGTTGCGGGGCTGGCGTTTTGGGCAATGATTAGGGCTCAACCGCGTGGGCACTATTCAACGTTAGGCGTTAGGCCCAGTGTTTGGGCACATTAGTAAGCCCGGTCGGTTGGGCCATATCCCATCAATAGATACAATGAAAATAAATATTGTATATGGCCATATATATACTAGAGTAATATTCATTATTTATTTGTTACTGAGAAATGTAGAATCATTGAACAAAAAAATCAAACATATATAACCACAATTTATTTTGTATACAACAATATGTTACATATTAATTTAAGTATATACACTTTAATAATGATTCATCTTAATTTGTAGAAAAAGACCACAAATTCCGAACATGAAACTTAAATGGCAAATAACTAAAATTATATAACACAACATACCCAATCATACACAAAGTCAAATTTGTTTTCTAATTTTCAATATTCAACTATTAGTTATTCGTACAAAATCAAATAATATATTAATGATCTAGAAGGTTATACCCAAGAACGATTATTAATTATATTTGCTTCAAATGTAGTGTATATATATAAATATGTTATTTTTCTCAACTAAATATTGACATCGTAGTATATTTTGTAAACATAAAACTACTAAATTTTAAAACTATTGTTAAGTATTTTTGGATTTTTTATAATAATTGTTCTAAATTTTATTCAATAATATTTAAATATATAATTTTAATAATTTAATTTTCTAACTGTTATATAACAATAATTACGAAATTTTAAGGGAAATAGAGAGTGGACATTTCAAAATTTCAAATCAAATTTTTAATAAGTACAATTTAGTCAAAACACATAATTATATTTGTTTATATTACAAATTTACCACTATTGATCCGCCCATCTTTATTGTTATTTTAATAAATTAACTTCAAATGAATTTTCAACAACTAACTCAAATCATCATGTATAGAATAATCGAAAAAACTTGCGTGCTAAATGGGCTTTCCAATCATATTTGAAAAGTATTTACAAATGGACTTTCTAAATCGAAGCCAGATATTTAAATCTTTGAGAAATAGTAGACTCGTAATATTCTACCAATTTATACTCTTCATTGTACCAAATAAATTGTCCCACTAAATAATAATTTAGCTCTCTCACTATACAGGTTTAAATTGAATTGTCAATACATCTCTTTTTTATATAAAAGATAAAGACAAAAATTTGGGTGAGCTCCGCCTCACCGTGAGCTCACCCTTGTTTTTTTGTTAAAATGATTATATATTAATTATGGTGAGTAAGAATAATTAGATTTTATTAATGTATAATTAAATTTATTAATTTTTAATTATAATTTTTAATTTAAAATTATAATTTATTAATTCATAATTATGGTTTATTAATTCATAATTGAGGTTTATTAATTCATAACTAGGGTTTATTAATTCACAAGTAGTTTTTATTAATTCATATTAATTCAAAGTTAGGGATTATTAATTCACAATTAGGGTTTATTATTCAAAATTAGGTTTTATTATTTTCAATTAGGGTTTATTAATTCAAAATTAGGGTTTATTAATTCCAAATAGGATTTATTAATTCAAAATTAGGGTTTATTATTTTCAAGTAGGGTTTATTAATTCAAAATTAAGGTTTATTATTTTCAAGTAGAGTTTATTAATTCAAAATTAGGTTTATTAATTCAAGTTAGGGTTTATTAATTCACAATTGGGGTTTATTATTTCACAATTAGAGTTTATTAATTCAAAATTAAGATATATTAATTCAAAATTATTATTTATTAATTTACAATTAAATTTTATTAAACTAATTAATTTCAATTAGAATTAATTAATTAATTAAAATTAATTAATTAATTAATTAATAAGTAATTAGTTAAGATTAATTAATTAATTAATTAATTAATAGGGTGGTCTCACTGTGCGCTCAGCAGGAGACCATCCCAAAGATAAAAATATACAATGCATGTACATAGTGCACGAGATTTTCTATTTCATAGAATACCTTTTATTCATATTTTGTTAATAAGTATATATATTATATATTTGATAAAATAAAAATTGAACAATAAAATAAGACGGTAAGTTGTATATATCGGAACAGTGGTGGCCAAGGCCAACGATATCGCTCATTATCCAGCTGTTAGTGAGATGTGAAAGGGGGTGTTGACTCAAAGGAAAAGAATTTCCAAGTCCCAGTGAGATTGATTGTCGGGAAAATAGAAAAGTAAAAATAAAAAATATCTCTCTCTCCATTACTAATTGTGTTTACGTATGATCCATGCTTGCTATATATTGAAAGATATCGTACTTTTATATTTTATTGAGCGCATTCTTCGGCATGTCTGCAGGGAATCTCGACGAACAAATTGATAGTTAAAGGATGGAGGTAGCCTTGTTTAATTAATTATATTAACGTAGGGTCAGCTTTTGAGCATTCAGAAGGAAGCAACATCCCATTTTCTCTATTTGCTGCATCATCTGCTGCTCTGAAAACTTTACACAATCTCAAAATCATGGCGGCTTATGCAGCTCTGGTTTCTGTTATGAATATCACAAATAACCTTCAGCGTCATCCTCGCCCTCCTATTTCTCTCCACAAAAAACAGGCCGACTCTCTCACTGAAAACCTTACTTTCCTCGAAGAATTTCTACATGGCTATAATCCCCATCTGGGCTACACCACAAAGGCAGATGATCCTTTGCAGATGCAGCTTATGCGGCTGATGATGTCAAGCTTCAAATGATGGATAACTCACTGCTGATCGCCTTCATCTCCAAATCATCCAATTGTAGGAATGGGGGGCACAGGTAAGACCACTCTGCTATCACGAACATCTTATTAGGGAGCGTTTGATATTTGTGCTTGGGAATAAATGGTAGCAGAACAGTCGTAACAACTAGGCTATCAAATTTGGCTTCTGAATTACCCAACCCTCCTCTAAGAAGAATTGTGCTATGCCCCCCCGATCCCTATAGAGCGAAAGAGCTCGCCAATAACGTTGAGATGAAACTTTTGGATGAGGCTCATAGTTTGGGACCTGCTCTACGAAATTGTGTTTGGGGAAGAAGGTTGCCCACTTGGAACTGGAGGAAATTGGTAAGGAAATAGGAAAAAATTGCAAAGGACTTCCTTTATCAATTATTGTGGTTGGTGGATTTTTGGCCATGTCAGAACATACAGAGAATTTTGGGAATCCATAGAGAAAAACCTGAATTCAATAGTGAATTCCGAGGATGATGAACATTGCTTAAAAATATCGCACATGAGCTATAAGCAATTGCCAGTTTATCTGAAACCATGTTTTCTGTATATGGGAGTTTTTTCTGAAGATGAGGTGATTCGTATCTCAAAGTTCATTAAACTATGGAATGCCTCACATTAGGCATGTTGAGTTCTTCCAAGGGCTCCATCTCCCAAATCCTCCTAACACCCAAATTCACATTGTTTTAGGAAACCTGCAAAAGTTGAAGACACTAACGAATTTCAAGTGTAGCGAACAAGTGGTCAAGAGTAGGGATGTCAACGGACGGGCTTTACTCGGACCAGAACCAATAAATTAGTATTGGTTCTAGTTCCAGAACCGACCCAATAAATACTAGATCCGGACCATTAAGTTATGGATCTGGATCGAGTATTACCCTTTGCTAACCGGGTACCCACTAGGCCGCACCCAAATCCCTTATTCCGCCTGAACCGTTGCTTGTGAGTGAGTTCCCTTCTCGTGGGTTTTTTTCTCCATCTTTCTTTCGTATTGTCCTTTTCTTTTCCACTTTTTCTCTCTCCACACTGTTATCGCACACCTCAGCTTCAATGGCAACTGAAGAGCTCAGCAAACCTTCCTCTCTCTCCCCATACCTACAGCCTGTTGTGCTTTTTTTCGGCTTATTTTTGCTGTTATATGCATTATTTGTGCTTAAAGCATATGATTTTCTGTTGTGTGTTTGAGAAAAATAAGTGCTGCACATTTGCTTGGGGATCTGTGTAAAGTTAAACTCTCATTTTGTGGGTGCTGTAAAAATAAAAATAAAAATATGTTTAGGCTTGTTTTAATATGTTTGAATAGAACTAAGCACAATAGTTAAATGTCTATTGCAATGTAGAATGCAAGTTTTCTGTATGATTCAATGTATTTGTTCTTTCTATGACTTGGTCACATTGAAGAGAAATCGTGTTGCTTTATTGCTAATCAATAGTTGGTTGAAATTTATATTTCAGATATCGCCATCATTTTGTTTTACTTTGAGAAATTTCTCAGTTAATAGTATCAGTCATACTAACATCAAGTTGTATTTTATATTACGTTTGGTATATATATTATTTTAGTTCATTATTGTATTTATAGTATGAAATGATGTTGTGATGAAATGATGGTTTTAGTAAATTAATTAATATTCCGTAATTACACTAAAATGTAAAATACTCTTACAGAAAAAGTGGATATGTAATGCTCAAATTAAAATTTGTGTTAAAAAAAAACTGATCGGGTTGGACCGGAACCGGACAAAACGGGTCGGGTCTTGACCGGTCCGGGGTCCAAGTGGTTCTGGAACCGGAACCGTTGTTTTAAAATTTAATGGGCTTTGAACGGTTCCGGATCGATCCGAATAAAGACCGTCCGTTGACATGCCTAGTCAAGAGGATTCCCAATATCAAAAAATTAAGAATATTGAGGATTCCCAATATCAAAAAATTAAGAATACATTATTTTGATGAGCTTGTAGGTGACACATGTATTGTTTGAGCAATCTTAATTGTCTAGAAAAACTTTGAGTCCTTAACCTGCAGTTTTTATGAAAGTGGACCTGATTCTCTAATTAAGTTCCGCATTCGCTCAAAAAGTTGACTCTAATTCCAATATTATTGGGAAGATGTATTGGATAAGATGGGTATGTTTCCCCTTCTTCAGAAGCTCAAACTCCATGAGGGGAGATTCAAAGAAGGGTAGTGCAGCCTTAGATTCTTGGCTGTAAGGGTCTACAGGTCTGGACAACAGAAAGCTCCCACTTTCCACCTTCTTCTTGAATGCGCATATGAGCTCCGAGGAGATCCCTTTAGATTTTTCAGAAATATCGACACTTGGAGTAATTGAGATGCTATGCTGCAGCAATTCTCTTGTGGAATCTGCAAAAAGAATTATACTCTGATGTGTGTTTGGCAGCATGATGATTTCATGTCTGTTATTACTTCGATGCATGCACCAATACCCGCTGAGACCATTACAAAATGGGGAGAAAAGAGCTTGACTTTTGCAGGAGTGCAAGAAAATGGAGGATTTACATTTACTGAACTGTGTTCACTGATCTGGGTGATGAATTTGTAATTGAATACCATCGTTCAGTTGAATACCAAGCAATTCCACATGAAAATAGGTTTACTTTTTTATATGAAAAAAAATTGGAGCAATTCATTTTAAATATTTTTGCTAAAATCCAGCCCATCTTCCAGCGTGACATTTATGCTTTCCGTTACCAACAATTTTCTTTCAGTGATTGGATTTCTCGGATTCAAGGTGTCGTTTTCGTTTATTCTCGATGTTGCTGTGGACGATTTAGTATGCCGGAAATTGTTGCTTTTCCAACAGAAAAGAAAACCGCTCGACACTAATGATGGTAATGTTTGTGACTTTGACTATTGATGCCGAGGTCGCTGAGTGTTTGTCCATTATGGAGGGTGTGCTGTTAGCGAAAAACCTTCAGGGGAAGGCTATAATAGATAAAATGTAATTAATAGAATAGCAATAAGAGAGATGAAAGAGTGAGGTGTGTCCGGCTAGACGGGTCTATCTGGTTGATCACAGTGAGTTGCAGTAAGGCGGGGGAAGACGGTGGTCTTGGCTAGTCCGCGATAGAGAATGAGAGCATGAAGGCAGAGAGAGTGAGCAGGAGGAAGCAGAGAGTGGGGAGATCAAGTAAGTGTGAATTGATCAATCTTTTGACTTAGTAGGGTCTTATTTATATTACGAGCTTATGATGGTAATGATTCTTTTGAACGTGTGTTCCAACCCTAACCTTTCCGATTTTTCAAGATTGGATCTCCCACGATTCTCCTTTGACTTGACTTTCTTGTCAAGTAGGCGTCTTTTATAAGGCTCAAAATATTAGATCCGCTTGTCCCTCGTGTCTGAACTCGATACAAGTTTGTTATTATTTGGTTATATCCTTGAGCTTATTGATAGGAGAGTGATTTGATCTGCTTGTTTGGGCCTACCCGTTGGGTCAAGTAATTTAATTAGTCGGGCTTAAACAAATTCGTCCACTACAGATATATAATTAGTTTTAGTTTTTACATTTAAATTTAGTTAATAATTCATTATTAGGACTAATTATTTCATAACTAGAATTTTACAGTTTTTAAAAAAAATTCAATTCTTATTTGAGAAACAAATTAAAATTGATTATGTCATAATTAACTTTTATTTATAAATAATTTTTTAAAATATTAAATCGAGGGTTAGACACCAATGTTGTGGAGTAGAGAATCTCGTCTTATCAAATAGTGGAAGAAATCCCGCGATCTCTGTTGTTCACAACCATATGAATACAAATTTGGTTACAAAATGTCAAAATGAATCCTTAAGCCCTCCTCAACACTAAAAGAGACTCAACCACATTCTTCTCAAAAAACTGCATTGCATCCTCACACCCCGGCTGATCAAGTAATCTCGAAAGTAAAGCTCTCACGCCCCGGCTGATCTCCGAAGCTACCGCGTCTTCTCCCCGAAGAACAACCATTGTAACTTTCTGCATCACTATAACCATCTCTCAGAGATGGCACAACGGCGTACCTTGGTGTCTCGTGATCAATATACAAACCTTCTATCCTACTAACAACTTCTTTAAGCCCTAAACGTCGATCAGGATCATCTTCCGTGCAAGCTAGAGCAATGTGGACAAATTGCTTCATCTGCTGCACAGAATCGTCTGTGTTTGCTACATCTGGATCAAGCAGATCCCTTTCTCGCCCCTCAGCAACCGCTGATCGTGCCCACATGACTAAATCCGTGCCACCTTGAGCATTGCTGAGGTACTGAGAGGGGAATTTTCTTGCAAGAATTTCAAGGATCATCACTCCTAGAAAGTAGACATCACATTGAGGCGAAATGCAGCTTCTTCCCATTGCTTCTGGTGCCTTAAACGCAACCAATGAACTTGCAGCAGGGCTCTGGCTGATGAAGGACCAGAATCCATAGTCTGCAAGCAACGGCTCGTAGTCTATGGACAACAAAACATTGCTCGATTTTAGGTCACCGTGGGGTAACTCCAGGGATGAAAGCTCTGTGTGGAGAAAGTCTAGTCCTCTGGCAACCCCTTGAATGATCCTCAATCTCAGAGGCCACTTCAGCTCAGTCGGAGAGCTCCCGTGATCATCTGTCACACAATTACCATGTTAAAAGACCAACCAATAACAGATCAAACACATAGATAATGTAAGTTTCTGGTTGCAGAAGTAAGATGTTGTACCATGCAACCGAAGCAGCAGGCTGCCCTTATGCTGATACTCATACACCAGAAGCTTCTCTTCTTTCCCATTATAGAAAGCTAATAGAGGCAACACATTTTTGTGCCTCAAACTCCCCAACCACCTAATCTTCTCATCAAACTCACCCATCCCAATCTTATTCAACTCCCTCACCCTCTTCACCACGACGGCCATCCCACTGGCCATCGTGGTCTTAAATGAGGACCCTAGGGCCCCAGTCCTCATCACCTCAGCTCCCGCCTCCATCATATCGCACATACCAAACAAGCCCTTCTCGCCGTCTAGAAAAACAAGATCATCATTGATACTCGATCCAAACCCTTTCTTCCCCGAAGCACCGGGAGTGAGGGGAGTTTCCACATTATGCTTCGCCTCGTCAACGGCCTCCGCCCCACGGCTCCTCCGCCTCATCAGAAACACGACAGCCATCATCACCAGAAGAAGAGCTGCGCACGCAATCAGGAAGTAGAAGACCATCACCAAAACCTCATCGGAAGAGTGATTTTCTCGC
Organism: Salvia rosmarinus; assembly: GCA_036937905.1. Lineage (NCBI taxonomy): Eukaryota > Viridiplantae > Streptophyta > Magnoliopsida > Lamiales > Lamiaceae > Salvia > Salvia rosmarinus. Next base: position 11,570,646 of record CM072817.1, on the reverse strand, counting down.
CTTCGTAGCCCGAAATTCCCCTGAAACGCATCAGAACCGAATCCCGAGAGGTACAAAGGGATTTCTCCCTCCAAATTGTTGTTGGAGAAGTTGATTGACACCAAACTCCGCTGCTCAAATGAAGGGATCAGGCCCGAAAACCGGTTGTTCTCCAAATGCAGCTCTGTTAGCTGGGACAACCGAGCCAGAGAAGATGGAATCGGGCCGGAGAATTTGTTCTCCGACAACCAAACTTGCCTCAAACCATCCATTTTCACGAAGAAATCAGACGGAATCGGGCCCGAAAACTGATTGCCTGTGAGGTACAATCCTGTGAGAGCTGTTGTTAGATTAAAATTAGGATTGAGCCCGCAAAAGCATTGAACGTGAAAGCGACACTTCTTAGGCCCGAAATGGAGGCTAATGCGTCAACATCTATCCTCCCGATAGGCCCAACTTGGCCAGACGAAGCCCGGAAACGACGCCGTTTTCACAGACTACACCTACCCATTGCCCATTAGTACAGGGCTCTGTCCCGGGCCTCCAAGAATCAAGAGATCTGGGATTCGTGAACGATGATTTGAGCCTTAGAAGAGACTCGGAATCGGGATTCGAGGTAGCGATGATTGGAAAAATGATCAAGAAAATGCAGAAGCCATGCACGTGATCAACAATGGCCATAAAGCTTAGCAAGTAAACGAAAAGAAGGAAAATAAACTATTTACAGGAATGTGTTTTATGATCTTTTTTTCCTCTTTTTCTTGGTATATTCAAATTATGGTTGCAGTTTCTTCTTGATCTTCATGTTGGATTTTGTCCAGTCCGTGTGGAAAAGTGGGAATTGTGAGTCAAAACGGTTGATTTTATGTTTTTGACTATTTTAGTAGTGGAAAACCGTTTTTGCCGTGGTTGTCGGTCTACTACTAAATTTAGAAGTTGCAAACTTGCAATAGTCATAACTGCCTTTTTGTTTTATCATGATAATAATTTTTTAAAAATGAGCATATAATTAATCAGGAAAATTATCTATTCACAAGATCGAATCAGAAATTGTTTCTAAAATTATAGCAAGAAGCATGAACAACTTTATTAGCTGACCTACAATCACAACTTATTGTCCAAATTGCTGGAGTAAGAAATGGTTACATGATAGATGTTACTCTCTCCGTCTACGAAAAGTTTATCACTTGGTGAATGACAAGATTTTAGTAAAATATTTATTAGATTATTTGAGTAGAGAAATGATCCCATCATATAAGAAATGAGCTATTGAGATTAAATTATAAGAATTAAGTGTAGGCCACAAAGTTATTTTTTAGTAAATAATGAGTGATTGTGAGGTTGAATTATAAGGATTGAGTGTCCCGAAAATGAAAGTGACACACTCTTTGTGAATATCGAATAAGACAATTATGATATAATCTTTGTGAAAATCACGTTTGTCCATCCCATCTTTTACTCAATATCAGTTACTGTTAGATCTAAGATTTTTAAGCAAACGAAAAGTTTGAAGAACAAAGACAAAATTACCACTGTTCATTCATTCAGATCCTGAAAGTTCGGCATCGTTCATCATTCAAATACATGGCAAGAACAATGTCGTCTGCGCTATTGTGCATTTGTAATTTGAGAATGTTGTTGTGCATTTGTAACTTGAGAATGCACAATTGTTCTTGTTAGTTGTACACTAGTAATCCGATAATGCACATATTTGTATTTGTGCATTTATAATTTAATATATGAATAAATAAAAGGTTGCATGTCTGAATATTTAGTGCATATATATGAACAAATGGACCAACTAATTTTTTTTTTCTCAGATGTTGAAGTAGGTAAAAAAATAACAATAGAGCTTGGAATCTTAAGTTTTAGATGAATATATACAATGACAAAACGTAACTACAACTACAAAAGTAGCCGATTAAATCAAATTATACTAAATCCCTGTAAAATTAGGATTAGTATAATATTAAAATATAAGATTTCCTTATTAATCTTCCCACAATATTAATTAATTAAACAAATGATTTATAGTAATCTAATCCTATTCGTCCATCAATAAAATATAAGGGACAATATTTGTTCTCTCGTTTGTACATTAAGGTTTATATATAGAATCATGTATGAAATTTTTCTTTGGATGATAGCATAGAAACCTTATCTTTTATATATACAATTAATAACGCATCTTTATGATAATATATATATATATATATATATATATATATTGATATTATTTTCTTATAAAGAAAACTATTTCACATGGACAAAATGCAATTCAACCTCTTTCAGTTATTGATCAATTATGGTAGGAGGAGCCAAGGAGAGTTATATAAATCTTTTTGGGGTGAGTTAAATAGTATGGCGGTATTTACCCACACTCCTTAAATTTAGGGGTTTACCGTTTAATATTAAAAGGTATGGCTCAAATATTAAATTCAATCAACTTTATTTTATTCGATCTGATATTTTAAGTAGTTATTTCTTTTATGTTTTATAATTACATTGTTTATATAGCAATATTTTAAATTATACATGCAATATATGTTTTTCGCTAAAATAATTATAGCTGGAAAAAGTAGCGATCGGGCCGGGCCTGGCCTGGCCGGGTTTAAAAATTTCGAGCCTAAAAATTAGAAGCCAAACCAGGCCCGAGCAGGCAGGCTTTTTTCAACTCATTTTTCTAATTCTTTAATATAAAAATTAATATTTTAATTGTAAAAAAAAATTATATAAAATATAATTAATATTTTTAAATATTTATATAATTAAGATAATTTAGAAGATAATAATTTAAGATGATTGATAGGTGGGTCAGTGAGCTTTCATAGGTGTTCGAAAAAAATGGTTCAAACACTAAACAAATAAATGAAAAGAAAAAAAAAACAAAACAAAACAGAACAATAAATAATAAAATGCAATTGATAGGGATTGAATACAAGTCTTTCGCAAGATAATAACATGCAATTACCACTATATTATAAGAACTTCTTAGTTAAATAATAATATAAATATATATTTAACATTATATCGGTTGGGCTTTTTTAGCTCGAAACCCCGGGCTTTTTTGGCCCGAAACCCAATAGATCTAGGGGTTTTTTTGGGTGAGCTTTTTAGGCCCTATATTTTTTGGACCTTTAATTTTGAAGCCCAAACCCGGGTAACCCGAGCGGGTTGATCGGGTCGGGCTTATTTTCTCGGCTCTAAAAATAGTACACAATATAGTATAAATGTTTTGCTGTTTTGACTGAGTAATATAAACTAATTAATTTCCTTTGTTGAAATCATCTAAGCAACAATATCAATCCCTATCGTTCTCTTTGCTCTGATTAAAAAAGTAATACTTAATTAATTAATTTCAATACTATATAAGAAACATGAAAAATGAAAGGCCGATAAACGTATACAACTTAAATATTTTTTAAGATAAATCATACATATATTTGCGAGTTTGAAGTCAAAATGAAAAGAGCCGTACGATTGGATATTCCAAAATATAAAACTACACCAATGGAGCAATAAATATGGAGGTGGCTTCAACTAATTCAAATATTTTGAAACTAAGGTCTTGGCGTTATGTTCCTTTTCGGGGAACAACTAATCGTTTCCACAATCTTCAGTTTTTAAATAATGTGAATTTTGGTTCAATTTCAAACCAAATAAAAGTCGTATCCATTAATTAAGTTATTTGTATCACTTATAACAATAATGATCGTCTATTAATTGGTGGGTATAGTTTGCGGCAGTGCACGTAGACTTTTATGTAATTATAACTGATAATATAGAGTTTATTATGATTTGATCAGTGACATCATGACATGTGGCTCGTAGCCTTTATTTGATTGCATTGATATATGCCTAATGGATTGATAATCTTGTGTCATAGGTGTGTAGGAATCTCACCAATCAACTCCAAATCACAAAAACGAAATTGGATTGACAAAAATATTATTTGTTATTAAAAAAAATATTATTTACATTAAAAAAAATATCATTTATATTAAAGAAAAATATCAAATATCATTAACACTAAAAAAATTAAAATGTCAAAGTCAATATATACAGACGAATGTACATAAAATCAAGTTACTCCAAATTTGATGCTCAACCCCTATTTCTTACTGTCGTGTAATGAATGGACAGATTAAACTGGCCAACTAATTCGTGGTTTTGTTATCTTCTTTGATAAAATTTATTGTTATGAGTCATTTGACTAGTTTTCAACTAATACTCTAAGAGGAAGTTTTTTCATTGGGGTGGTCTCCTGTGCGTAGGGGTGAGATTGATTTGGTTGGATTTTTGCTAATCCGAACCGATCCAAAATCAATTTTGAGAGAAACAATCCGATCCGAATCGAATATCCGAAAATCCGAAAATTTTATAAAATATCCGAACCGAACCGAAAAATCCGAAATTATGAAAAATCCAAAATCGAAACCAATTTTTGTTAATTCTTATATATATTTATATTAGATTTAAAACATTTTAATAAAATATTATTATTATATATTAATTATATATAATTCGATTTTCGGATTTTTCGGATTAAAAATCCAATCCGATCCGATCCAAAAATCCAAATTTTGAAAAATATCAATCCGATCCGAACCGAAAATCCGAAAAATCCGAACCGAATTTTAAATTTCGGTTTGGTTCGGATCGGATATTCGGATTTTGGGTATTTTGCTCACCCCTACCTGTGCGCGTACGTACAGTGAGACCCACCCATAATTAATTAATTAATTATTAATTTAATTCTAATTAAAATTAGTTATTCTAATAAATTTTAATTATAAATTAATAAATAATAATTTTAAATTAATATATCTTAATTTTAAATTATTAAACTCTAATTGTGAATTAATAAACCATAATTATGAATTAATAAATTCTAATTTTGAAAAAAAAAATTAATAAATTTAATTATAAATTAATAAAATCTAATTATCCTTACTCACCATAATTAATTTATAATTATTTTAACAAAAAAAAAGGTGAGCTCACCCAAGTTTTTATCTTTTTTCATTTGGTTTCACTATTCAAATATTTTAAGATTGAATTTATGAACAATGGATTATTTTAAATTTATTAATCTTTTTACACATGCATATGTATATATATATATATATGTGTGTGTGTGTATTGCAATATATGTAGGGAAGAGATCAAATAATTTTTTTTTTCAAATGAGCTTTTGAATAAAGATTTTATGTACAAATATAACGCGTTTAACGTATAAATTAATGCATTACGATAATATTGACGAACATTATATTTTTTTTACCAGATTTTAGAGTACATTAATTTTATACGTAAATTAAGTACATTGACTCTGACGTATGAAAAATAAATTTTATTATAACTCAACATAAGTAGGCCATAGTGGGAGTGGGAGAGGGCGGAGTCGCGATTTTGAAAGGACAATCACTTAAAAAACATGTTGTAACATATACTTGCTTTTTTAATTGGAATTGAAATATTAGTTAGATATCCAAGTCGAAGTCAATCTAGATTATCCAAACTAATCCGCAACCTAAGGGTTAATTACCTACTTGGAATAGAACAAATTTTCTTTTATCAGGTGATTTGGCAAAACAAAGTTCATTTGATGAATTCGACATAAAACAAATTTCGCAAATTTAAGTTGATAATTTCCCAACTACAAAATCGCTGTCTATCGACTATTGCTAAATTCGCATAGAACAGAAGTTATATGACAATACATGTCCTATCAGGCTATCATACCATATTATTTGCTCAAACATCAATCTACTGCTTTATTATAGTTAAAATAAAATAAAGGCGCACGATTTTAGTAATTTTAAATTTTCTAAAAGTCCCCAACAACATCTTATCGCTAATCATAATACTTCTACCTTTGGTAATTATATAAATTTATTGTATAAATCACTATTTAATTTATCTCCTCTGAAACTTGATCTACTTATAAGGCAAAATTGCCTCCAAAGAGAAACAAGTGAAACTTATTTCCGGGACAAGACCTACATGCAGTGGCGGACCCAGACTTTTTATTTAGGGGGGTCCAAATAATTACTCATTTCGTCTACTAAATTCGTTTACAAATTTTAGTGACAAAAGTTTTAATAAATTGTATTGAATGTAAAGTTAATGGAGAAGGGGACTCATAACATATGAGGGGGTTATATAGGATCATATCCGTAAGATGAAAGTAAACATTTATCATTGATGGTCCAAAGAGGAAATAAGTAAATGAATTTTGTGGATGGAGGGAGTATATAATTTATAAATCTATAAGAAGAATTTTAAAATTAAACTTTGAAATAAATACTAATTTTAATAACACTATAATTCTATTAAAATTATATCACTATATCAAAAAAGGAAGTATGACCATCTCACAATATTTCTTTTTTATTTTTTAGTTTGGATGGATAGATCAATTAACCGATCAAAATGAAACATATATGCTTTCATCTATCTAAATAATAATAATATTTGAAATGAACTCTAATTTACAATCTTCTAAATTATGAAGAAGGAACTACAAACAAAACTTTATTGAATTTAAACTTCAGTTCTTGATAGTATAGTATAAAAACAAAATATATTTCTAATTATTGATAGATGCACCATTATAAACAAACATCAAATGATAGAATACTATAATAGTAGAAAATGTTTAATTGTATAGGATATCAAGTTTTCAATTAAAAAATAAAATATACAATAATTATATACGAGTAAAAATCGTATTGTTCATAACTTGCACATCATCAAAAATTAGATGTAAATATATTCTCACTAAGATACTAAAAAACTTAACACCAATAATGACAAAAGGAAATCAACTCAATATCTCTATCACACAAAATACACAACTCTACCACAACAAAATATTAATCTATTTTAACAATTATATAAAAAATACACACACACACACATATATATATATCTAGTAAATTTTTAAGACCCAGAGGGGCCCAGTGCCCCCACTGCCCCCCCTCTGGGTCCGTCAATGCCTACATGGCACACGAGGGAATCCTGAAAATTGTTAAATAAATATCAAGTTACTCAATAAATTTTCAAATTTATTTTAATAATTATAAAGGTTAATGGATAAAAGCTGAGAATAATTTAAATAAATCAGCTAACAAATACTAAAATCTTAAATTTCTAAGTAACTAAATTATACTCCCTCTGTCCCATTTAAAATGTCCTACTTTCCTTTTTGGGTTGTCCCATTACAAATGTCTCATTCCATTTTAGGAAATAACTTTTCTCCTAAATAACCGTGTCCAAAAGAAAGGGGACGTTTTAAGTGGGACGGAGGGAGTATTAAATTTATATCGGTATTTATAAGTAACTATAAAAATTAGTTATGAATACCCGAACCCGTTTATATGTAGTATTAATATTATAATTTTAAAATTACCAAAATAACTAAATTATATTAAATTTAGATAGGCATTTATCATTAATTAAATAAATATAATTAGCTAAATGGTTTGGTAATAGATTTTGTCAAAAAGTAACTATTTTACAAAAATTTAAATAATATTTTATGTTGAAATTTATATTATATTGATATTTTAACTATAATTTTTCCTTTTCTATTATAGTCGGGAAAATATTATATGATGAGAATAATGATTAGAAGGTTTGAGAAGTTTGAATATAATAGGTATATATGTATAGGCATTGGTTATTGTGAAAACTATCATTAACATATAAACTACGAACTCTTGAAAGCATCTGAATTCGCTGCGTAAATGTCTAAATTCAGAGAAACAAAAATTGCCCTCATGGGATTCAGAAGATCTACAAGAAATTCATCACCTTACTGATGGATTCAAACGCTGAGTTCGAATCTCACGAGGACCTAATTTTATTTTTCCGAATTCAGACTTACGAACAAATTCGACGCTTTCAATGAATTTAAATTGATTTCGGGAGTTCGTAGTTTATAGAATAATGATGGTTTTCAAATATTTATTAAGATGTGCATCCAATATTATAATAACTCATATTTGATTATTTAAATATTTTATAAAATTTAAGTGGGTCTGAGATGAGTATGAGTCAATAAATTTAGAAGGGTTTGAATTTAAAAAATATTTAGTGAATAAGTAGTTGATACATTGTTATCCCTATTATTACTTGCAGAAAGTTAGGAAGCTTTAAAGCCGTATTCAAATACCCTATGATGTAGATACCAATTGAATTTTATTATAAAGCTGTATTCAAATACCATATAATTTAATTAAATTATGATTATAACTAATAAATTAAAAATTAGTAAACTCGAATTGAATATAATTAGAATGAACGAAATATCCAAATTTTTGCCTTATCCAATCAAAATACAACTATGAGTATTTCTCATCTACACGTATCTTCCGAAAATACGAAGCATCAAATGTGCCATCAAGCGACGTGGCAAAACATGATTCGCCCGACATTTACTGTGAATGGCCTGTGATAGCGAATAATAAATGTGCGGATCCCAGATGAAGCGACCCGTCAGTTAAATCGAACGGCCACGATTCAGTGCACAACGTACAAATCTTTCACGTGCTTATATGATATATATATATATGTTTGACTTTATTAGAAATATAAAAATTACTATAAATAGCGAAGACCGAAAGGGACAGGAAATCAATCATAATGCCTATCCGTATATCTTTTGAGGTGCAGCGGTTTGAAATTTTGAATATAAAACAAAAGTTTATTATTATAATATTTTTAGCTAACATGGTCAATTAAATACGATTTGAGAAGTGTAGACATAAATTGAATTTTTTTACGTATTTCGTCTACCACTTTCTGTAAAGAGCTCATTCTCTAAGAAACAGTTAAAATAAAAGTACATAGATATCTACGGCATTAAAACCTATGGCCGAACATCAAATTAGCATACTTCACATATAAAATAAAGTGTAATTAATTCTCGTTTGACACGTGCACAAATTTGTTAGATCTCTATCCCATCGATGATGGGCCATTACAGTCAACGACTCTAGAAGGGCATTTTGGTCAATGAAATTTTAAATCCTTGTGCACTTCTCAGTCATCCAAAAGCCAAGCCCAACGACTCCGCGTGAGGTTTGTCTACTACAATTTTGTCATTTTCCGCCCGACTCGTCGGTCCTCATTAACGACTGTCATTTATAATCTATTCTTAACAAGTGCTCACTCCATTCGGTCGACCACAGTTATTTTTCTTCTAACATTATTATTTAAAACAAGAGTTTAAAATGATTAAATGGATAAAATTAATAAGTAGACCTACATCTTTTAAAGATATAATTATTGTTTAAAAAGAAAATACGTCAAGTTAGTCGCGACAATCCTAAAAAATTACGAGTCAAATTTGGTGGGACGGAGTGAATACTTATTATTAATTTTCTCTCCCACTCAAAACTACTATTAAATTATATATATGGATGATGAAAAATATAGGGTTAGCTGCAGATGTGCTTAACTATTTTTATTATTTATTCATATCTTTTTAAGTTTTGTAAGATTTTATTACAATTTTATTCACAATGTGTGAATTCCCTAAAGCTAAAACGAAACTAAACTAAAGTTAGAATATGTATATGCTTTAAAGCTTCTCGTTATCATTGGGTGTGCAACCCAATTCCCACATCGAAGATAGAAGGAAGATTTGCCTCTATATATTAAGAAGACTACCCTAATTAGTATGGCGCCTTTTGGGAGTTGTTGAGCCCAAAAACAAATTCGCGGGCTTTTGGCCAAAGCGACAATATCATACTAATTGGATGGAGTGGTGGCGGCAACAGATTAACAAAGGGTATCGTGAGCCGACGGTCGGTTGGGCCCAATACGTGGGCGGACGAGGTGCGCCTCGATGTGGAGGAGTACCCCGATGGACTCACGATTGAATCCGGTGGTTCCTGTCGAAAGTCTTCCCGCAAGAGTGGTCGGCATGAGTCCGTGGTGGTAACGACGGTGCAGATGTACGGATTATTGTTCGAGGGAGACAATGATGTGGTCCTTGGTTTGAGGGAGCATTGTTGGGTGTGGTGCAACCCAATTCCCACATCGAAGATAGAAGGAAGATTTGCCTCTATATATTAAGAAGACCACCCTAATTAGTATGGCGCTTTTGGGGTTGTTGAGCCCAAAACAAATCATGCGGCTTTTGGCCCAAAGCGGACAATATCATACTAATTGGATGGAGTGGTAGCAGCAGATCCTAACAGCTACATGCATTAGATCTTCGTATGAGCGTGGAGTGTAACATCACATCTCTCACATTTTTCGTGAATATAACATTGTGGCTAATTTTATGTCAAAACATATCGTGGAAGATGGGTAGTGGCATTTTCCTCATGTTGATATTGTTCATTCGGTTTGAAGAATATATATTATCTATATGGTCAATGATATAACAATTTCTTATCATGAAAATTGTGAGAACCTCTTGCAATGGACGTATAAAATAGATGCATTGTACACATAGTGGAGTTATTTTATACTTCATCTTTCAAGACACCGTCGATAATTTCAGAATAGACTTCGACGTCGACCAAGTGCATCGACCTTCCCTAGCTCGACTACCGCCCGTTGCGCCACACAACGGCTCAGAGGATCAACAGGGCCAGGCGCCCAGGGCATCGTCGATGTTCCCTATTAAGCTTGAGCGGATTGTTTGGTTCGAAGTCAACAAGATGAAAAAGGATAAAGTGGATGAATGACACGTCTAAGTTCATGTAATTCGACATCTTTGTCAACGACGAGGACGATGACCCCATGGTGCTCGACAAGGCAGCCTATGCCGGAACTTACAAGCAGGTATCGTACAAGAGTGAAGGAAAGATCGCCAAGTCGTAGATCACGCTGTGGTCCATGGAACTGTATGACGACATGGATGTGGAGGACGACAACTCGCTGGTGGTGACGCTGGTGCCTCGCCTCAAGGGACCTGGTGTCACCATTTGTGGTATCAAGATCGTTGCCAATCAGTGACGAAGCCAGTAAATGTTTTAGGAGACCAAACTAATTATGATTTTAAAAGATAATAAATGTAATATTAAAAATATAATTAAAAAATAATAGTTTAAATAATAACATAATATTATTTGAATAGAGTTATTTATTTATACTAAATTTCTTTTTCATTATTTTTTAATATCTTACAAAAATAAAATAATAAGATTTACTTACAAATAATTAAACAATCAATCAATAATAGCTACAAAATTAAAATAATAAGAAACTCAAATATTGATTTTTTGTACCCATTACAAATTAGCAATGAACTCTAAAACTAATTCACATATATAGCTTATTAGAATAAGTTTAAATAAATATTGCTTATGACTATTAGAATAAGTTTATCATAATCTTTTAAAATTGAATTGATCATATTAATTTACATATAATTTTTTATTATTTGTGTACGTCTTTAATTTTATCAACATAAAGAAAATTATAGAACAAAGAAAAATGAAAGAAAAGGAAATAAAAAAAGGAAAGAAAAAGAGAAGAGAAAATACCCAACTGGATTCGGACCTAGTTGAGAGTAGGGTGCTTATCGTGATTTTTTTTGCTTTCGGTTCGTGTCGATACACCATTGCAAGTGATGTTCGGTTATCGGGTATAACCGATTAACCGATTAGTTATACCGATTAACGAAATTAATTAATTAATTAATTTATTCATTTATTTATTAAGTAAAAATTATTTAATTTAATATTATAATTTCTGTAATATTTGAAATAATCTCGGTTAATTTCGGTTATTTTCGGTTAATTCGGTTATTTTCGGTTAATTTTTGTATTTTGTATATTTTTTTTTTTTTTAAAAAAAATTAATTTTAATTTTATTATCGATAATCAACCGACTAACCGAATCGGTTAATCGGTTAACCAATTAACCGATTGGTATCGATTACTGGTTATCTATTTTGGTTGATTTCGGTTTGATTAATCGAAATTTCGCTTTGCTAACCAAACCGAACCGAATCTCACCCCTAGTTGAGAGACAAGAATCCTAACTAACTACACTAATACATTATTAACTTTAAATGAGTATATATTAGTAATCTTTTGATTTTTTCGGGGACCATGTAGCTCTGTCACTATTTGCCAACCCTCCCAAAATGGCTTAATTTTTGGTGTTTCTGTTCTTATGGCATGTTTTGTGCTGTGTATGAATAAGATTTCTTCCGTATGTGATCTGGTTGTCGGAGTCATTCAACTTCAACAATGACTCGACGTGTTGTGGGTCACTTCTTGTATCGACCCAACCCAGAAAAGAAAAGAAAAAAATCAAAATTTCAGTGTTAGGAGGCTGTTAATAATTTTGGTGTGAACGATAGGCAGCAAATTGAATAGTCATAATAAATGTTTCATCCCTCCCCAAAATTGGTTCCTAATTTTTCTTTTTGTTACATCCCTTAATTTTTTATTTTTTTTTCATTTATGAAAACTATCCCACAAAATATTCTCTAATTATTATCATCAATAACACCATTTATTTACATATTTTACCACTCATGGCACACCAATTATTAATTTAATATTATATTAATGTGAGGTTTTTACTCCACTCACAAAATACAACTTTTATTAAAATTCGCACCGAGAATTCTTAGGAACATAATTTGAATACATATGGAGTAATTAGTTGTTTTCAATATAAACATTAGGGGTGTATCATATACTTCACCCATATATGTATGAGAAGGTTTAAATAAAACTTTATATAAAGTGAGAACATGAGAATAATCTATAGTTATAAGATCACGAAGATCTACGGTGATGCATCACTTTGCTAGATGAATACATTGTGCACTATCCGGATTCGAATCCACGTAGAGTGAAAACATTTTTTTCCTTTCAGAATAACAAAGGCTTTACAATAACACATCCCTATATATATGATTTAAATCTTCAAAATGACATGTTTCTTAAAATTATTTTTATGTGTACTCATTTCCCTAGGATTTCTCCATATGGATTTACATCGAAAGGTTTGACTAAGACTTGATTCTTTGCCTGTTCTGTTTGTATAGACCTTCGAATTTATATCATGTTTCTACTTTTTCATATACAATTTCTTTCGACAGTAATCTCACCCAGTCCAATTTTGTAAACCCAATTAAATATATATAACAAACAAACTTAAACATAGAGGGTGTTCGAGTGAGCTTATACGCTCCATAAAACAATTGATAAGTTGTTTAAGAGCTTATAAGTTTTTGAAAAGTATTTGATAAAATAAATTCATAAATAACTTATAAATTGTGATAATAAACTCCAACAGTTTATAAACTCTGCAAACAATAAGTTCCTTAATCCCAACTTATTTTTCTCATAAACTCATGAGCAACAATAATTTATCAAAATAACTTTACAATGATTCGCTATTACCAAACATATTCCCTATCAAGCATACTTCTATTTAATTTTCTCTTTCTAACTATTATTTTATCATTCCAACTTATGATTCTCCCTCTACCTTGTAAACCTAATTATCTAAACACTTTAATAATTTATAAGCTTTTGACACATTAAACATAAAAAGCATAAGAAAAATCCACGAGAATAATAAAACACCATATGAAACAGAAAATTATTAACCAATTAGTGCTACTGGCATCTTCCAAACTTCAATTTGGAGCTGGTGTTTCATCCATCAATGTCCTTTTGCCCTTTCACAAGCCCCACGATTTTCTTCAATTTATTTAGACCACTAGACCCCACCCACGCCCTATCCCCTATCCCATATATCAATTCCTTCTCACTTTATCTCCACTCTCAATTATCACGTGCTCAATGCATCCATTAATGACATCTAGTTTTCTTCCACACAAATTCAAACAATATTAAACTTCAAGCACAAGAATTTTATAACTATTCCAACTGTTTGCCTGCCTCCCGCCTAACTTCCACTTTTCCCATTTACTCCTAAACTTTTCCCTTAATTTTAAATAAATATACATCAAAGTTTTCATCAAGAAACCCAAAACCACTATTTTCAGCTTGTCATTTCTGCAGAAGCAGGCTCCCTTTTGTCTCTCTTTTTCAGCTTGTCATTTCGTCAAACATGTGGAGTGCGAACGACTCCTCTCATGGCCAGAGGAAAGGGAAGGAGCTCGAGATATCGAATTTCGCCCAAACCTGCAATCTTCTCAGCCAGTACATGAAGGAAAAGGGCACGCTCAGAGATTTGAATCTTGAAATCGGTGGAAAAGTCGAAAGCCTCGAAGCTCTAGGTAAAGATTTCTTGCATTATAGGTAGATCTAGAGAATTTTGGGATGAATTAAACTGCTTTAAACAAGCTAAAACCCGTACCTTTTGTTACCTTTTCCGTTTGTTTTATTCAACGAGAAGACAAGACTGATTATTCACTTTTCAGCTGGTAAAATCAGTTTTGCTTTAATTTCAGTGAAGCCCGGATCTTCTCTTGCTGCACCGTCATCTGCGAACCCGATTTGCCGAAAACAGCGGGACGTCGGAAAATCCGATTGTAATGGTGGAAGATATTTCCAATAAAGCTGGCACAAGGTTCTCATCATTTTTATGTTGTCTTCTTCCAATTACTTTTTTGCTGCACGTTGAAAATGTTTACGGAATTTAATAATATTAATTAATAGAAGTCATTAAAATACTATCTTGTGAATTTTGATGCGCTTACCTCTGTTATATGAAAATATGTGTGCTTGTAGATCGACAATAAACCATGCATTTGGTGATGTTCTTCACCATTGGAGAAAAATAATTTAGTATGAGGACTATAGTGATTTTTCACCTGTATCTATCTGTTCTACCCACCTATTCTCGTACTTTCTACACTTCTATATGAAAGTATATTATTCTAAATTAGATTAAATACTCAAATATACCCTAATTGTCTTCTTATATATATAATGTTATTATGGACTATCAACTTTGATTAATTTTATACCTAAATTACAAGAAACTATACAAATTTGTTCATTGACTATTGTTCCGGTATTCCAAGCTGAGAGAGATCGTCGCTAATTTCACGTGGAAGTACATGTTTAAAATTAACTTTTTTCATGTGTAATTTAACTTAGTTTGTGTATTAGTAATAATAGAGCTCCTTTATTTTTCGAACTGTTAATATAGTCTACATAACATAAAAAAATTACATGTCAAATTCACGACGAACCTACTCAACTTTCAGTAAAATTTAACTTTGCTTGTGTAGTAGTTGTAGAACTCCTTTTATTGTGTCTGTAGCTATGTAAAGACGAGGAATACCATTACGTTAAGCACTGTATTACGTCAATGGATTGAACTGAACTTCCCATCTCTTGTTTCTCTTTCAGCAAAGATGGAAGAAGGAAAGATAGCAAGAGTGCGCAATTGACGATCTTTTACTCGGGAGAATGTTGGTTTTGACGATTTTCCGGCGGATAAGGTTAGAGATGTCGTGCACGTAGCTAAAAGCA
Organism: Salvia rosmarinus; assembly: GCA_036937905.1. Lineage (NCBI taxonomy): Eukaryota > Viridiplantae > Streptophyta > Magnoliopsida > Lamiales > Lamiaceae > Salvia > Salvia rosmarinus. The sequence goes on along the minus strand of CM072817.1, from coordinate 11,555,233 downwards.
GCAGTTCACGAATGTCTTACGGCATTACGTCTAGCGGCGCCGTTCACGAGAGACCAAGCTCTGCAGCGTCGACATCCGGGCTGCGCAATGGGCTGCCGCCGCGGCCTCAAGTTGCCGGCTGCGGTAAGCACCCCGTTGGCATTTCGTCGAACACCTGCAAGGAGAGAATGAATGCTGCCACAAGTGAAGCTGGGCCGTCGAGTTCGGAATCTAAAGAAGAGCTCTCACCGACTTCTGAGGGCAATGGATCAGGTAATTTTGTTTGTTGCATTAGGGAAATTGAGAAATTTTTGTTGAATTTTGTGTTTCTATAGTAATTTTTTTTTCTTCTTTTTGGGTACAGATTTGCCAATTGCAAGGAGATCATCACTTCATAGGTTTCTTGAGAAGAGGAAAGACAGGTATGCAACTTTTATTCCTTTCTCTATTTACTTTTAGTTTTGACTTTTGGGTAGTTTTTGGATTGAAGGTTTATTACTGGTTAATCTCTGCCTCTTGTTCCAGGGCTGCTGTGAGGGGCCATACAATAATCAAGAGAATATTGCCCACATATTGAAAGGGATGAACCGATTGACCTAAATAACTTCCCTTCTCAAAAAGAATAGGGTCTAAGTTGTATGATTCTTTTATTATACTATAGTAACTTCTCGATTGGTAGACGTAGTGGTAAGCATTATTATGAACCTTTTGTTTGATCCGAGCAAATGTTTTTACCATGGTATTTCTCTCCTGCCAATTGAAGTTGGCAGTTGATTTTCAACTTTTACTACCTATTATATAAAGCCGATATCATATTGTACTCGTTTGAACGAAATTGAAAGAAGATACTGCTGGCTACATATTTTTTCATTTGAAACAAGCGGATGAAACTTAATATTTTTTCTTACGCAATGTTGGAAAAAGAAAAAAAAAATGAAAATTTCAAGTGCTTGCTTTTGTTTCCTAATTCCTTATAACAATTATGAGATTAATTATAGCTTGTGGCATGACATATGGTGCAAGTTACAAGGATGACATGGTCTTTAAAAATATGCACAAAAAAAGAACTTTCTAAAAAAGTTGCAAATATGGCACAAACTTACAGTTTTGAATTCGAAAAAAACATAACATGGAAGTTGGGATGTCAATTTAGCCCTCCCAAATAGATAGAAAGGAGGATTATGATTGAAAATTTCTAACAAGTAAAATTTTTAGTTCAACTGGCCTGAATCGAAAATAGTTCGAGTCTGATAGGATTGGTCCGAAAACCGAGCGGGTTGGTTGGATTAGCAAATTTTTTTCTTATTACTTTGTTGTCAAACTTCATTATTTTATTTTTTTAATTTGATAATAAGATTTTGATGCTTGTAGAATACGTTTTGGTTTCTTCAAATACCTTATAAAAAACTAATTTTTGTTACAAAAAAATTATTATCAACAAAATTCATACATGTTAAATTCTTTTGTAAACATTTTGGCCCGACGAGCTAACCCAAAACTGAGTGGATTGGGGTTAGGGACGTAATATTTTAGCCAGAAATAAAAAAAAAATCTCCATTGACCCGAATTGAAAATAGTCAAAAACCGGATGGGTTAGGTTTAGGGCCAGAATATTTTATCCTGAAATAAAAAAATCTGAATTGGCCCAAATTGAAAATTACACAACATTACTTATATATCTTTTACTCAATATAGTATGACTTAATTATTTGATTTAATGCACCACCGGCGTTAGGACATGCATTTGCGGAATTCATTTTAATATTTAATAAATTACTAATAGGAAATAAAATTAAAAATGAATGTTTTTAATATTTAATAAAATTAGTTTTATAAAGGGAATAGTGAAAATGAAGAAACTCTCATCCATGAATCTTCTATAGAGATGGAAGGAACTCCCCCATCAATCTCTCTAAATAATTCAGAAGGCACTGTTGACTAACAGATTCATTGTATTTTTGAATCAATCTGATTACAAAATAGATCATTTTTTTGTATTCTATAATTATTCATATTCGAAAACGTCTTTTGTATATCATGATTATACTAATTTCAATAAAGTAACGGGTTGCTATGCACTGAATATCATTCCATATAATATAATTGCATCCAACTTATAGATGATCGAATGAGTTGCAATTGCATCGTTCATGCTACGAAATATGTGCTAATTCCCCTGAAATTTTCTAATTGTACATAGGGCTGATAATTCGTGCGTGTCGGGTCGTTATCGTGTCGACACGATAACGATACGACCTGATAAGGCCAAACACGAACATGACCCGTTAAGGATCTGTCTGACATGAATACGAACACGACACGAAATGTACTGACACGGACACGACACGATTTTTTTCCTGTTGACATGACACGACACGACACGACACGACAGGACACAAAACAATAAATTTATATCAAAATTAGAAAATAAATAAATAAAAGAAATAAAAATATATATAATATAATTAAATTAATATTAAATATATATAAACATTATCGAATTATACGAAAACGACATGATCCGACACGAACACGAATGCAACACGAAAATTACCGGTTTACACGAACACGACACAGATCGACACGAACACGACACGAAATTATCGTGTCCTTATCGTTTCGACACGAATACGATAAGGCTGAACACTAACCCGTTAATTTCGTACGTGTTCGTATCGGGACGAAAATTGCCAGCCCTAATTGTACATAGTCTGTCATTTTCTAAATGTAATACTTGGTGTATTCTTATTTTTCATTCACACAATAATTATGTTGTGCTTCTTGCTTACATTATCCTTTGATTTGTATTAAACCTAATGCTATTAAAAATAAAAATGAACCACTACATAACACCTTTTTTTGGAGTTGAACGCCTAAATATATTTTACTTTCATTTCATAAACAAATTAAATATGGGCCATAATTTGCAGGGAGTAGAAAAATTTTTTGTAGAGAGAATGCAACAATGGAATAGACTCAATCGAGGGATAACGGTTGGTTTTGGGTGTTAAGATGGTGAATTGACCCAAATTTTTGATAATCAATTACTATTAATTAATTGATGATTAAATTTTATCCATCTCTATATGAATCAAGGTAACAACCTCTAATTGATTAGGTTAGGTGAACGCAAAAATTCTGGATTTAAAGCATTAATTTATATCTATATGACAATATAAATGCTTTAAAATATTTCTTTTAATGAATAAAATAGAAAATTAAGAATAAAAAATCCTTGAAATTCCACTGAAGATCACGAATCAATATGGTGCTTTCAATACGTAATGAAATATAAAATTAATAATTAATTAATTAATAGATAAATTTGTTATTAAAATTCTCCCTGGTCTGGGCCATAATCATGGGCCACTAGTTGAGGTCCAAAACAATTTACTACTCAGAAGTCAGAATTACGGCGTGAAGAACGACTCGGTAAAAGCTCGTCTATATATAGCCCCTGAAACTGCCAATAAATTCCCCCCTTTTCTGTGAGGCCTCTCTTTCATTCTTCATCTGTACTTCTCTTTTTTCTTCTTCTTTTTATCCTATCCTATTTTATTTTATTTTAATTTTCTTTCTTCCCTTTTCTTTCCCGGCAAACCCTAACACTAGAGAAAATTTTCTTCGATCATTTCATTCAGATAAAATCTTCGGTTACATTTCAATCGAAAATGCTGAATCAGAGATTGAAGCAGCAGCAGCAGGCGTTGATTCAACAAGCTCTCATCCAACAGCAGTCGATGTATCACCCCGGTCTCTTAGCTGCCCCGCAGGTTCGGAGTGAACTAATGATTGGTTGAGTGTTTTTGTTGGTGCGACTGTCTGTGGCGTTTCACTGTTTGCGGAAGAGATCTTGAAGATGTGAATGTTTGTCTCGTTTATTTATGCTATGTAATGAAGTCTGCGATGGCTGTTGACTGTTTTGATATGCTGCGCTGATGTCTAAGAGTGTGTGATGGTTTTCGGTAACATCGTGTTATTTGTAATACAAGACTATCTTTTCAGGAATAGTATAAAGTTGCAAGATTTCAAGGAAACCATTTATGTTTGAGTTCGTTGGCCTTTTCATATTTCCTCATAGGGGCCATTTCTAGGTTACATGCTTGCATGTGTGTTAATTTGAGCTCATTTACTGTTTTAAAGGTTGATATTTTAATTTATGTGCACAAGTTGAGTTTAGCTCACTGGGACCTGAATTTTGAGTTTGCGCCTTAATCTAACCTCCCATGATCAAGTGATACTTGAGTGTAGAATGCAATGGCATATATCATTTTGAGTTATTGCTCCAACCTCGTGTGCTTCTTTAGCGTTGAGCTTGTGGGTGTACATAATGAAGATAGGGTAAAAGATGTCAATTTCTTGTTGGGTTGAAGGAGAATGGTTGATGTACAGCAAGCAGTTTCCTCACCTTAAAGAATGAGAGATTGTTTGCTTACTATCTACAGCGTTCATCCTCTGCATGGAGTGTTGGATGATAGGGATGGATAAGTTGATCACAATCTGTAGGACACAACCTTAAAATTGAAGTAGACATGCTATTGTTCTTTCCTATAGGTGAAGGGTACATTCTGGGTTTATGTTCTAGAATCATATCTAATCATATCAGGCTAGCTCATTTTATTTTATCAAAGTTTCCCAGAAATGGATTCTGAATGGGGAACATGGAAATTTATTTTGAAAATTAGCACCACTTCCGTGTTATCACTGTTATTGGAAGCAATTGATATTTTGTATAATGACAATGTGATTTGATACAAATGGTTACAATTATTAATAGATAAATTTGTTATTAAAATTCTCCTGGTCTGGGCCATAATCATGGGCCACTAGTTGAGGTCCAAAACAATTTACTACTCAGAAGTCAGAATTACGGCGTGAAGAACGACTCGGTAAAAGCTCGTCTATATATAGCCCTGAAACTGCCAATAAATTCCCCCTTTCTGTGAGGCCTCTCTTTCATTCTTCATCTGTACTTCTTTTTCTTCTTTTTATCCTATCCTATTTTATTTTATTTTAATTTTTTCTTCCTTTTCTTTCCCGGCAAACCCTAACACTAGAGAAATTTTCTTCGATCATTTCATTCAGATAAAATCTTCGGTTACATTTCAATCGAAAATGCTGAATCAGAGATTGAAGCAGCAGCAGCAGCAGGCGTTGATTCAACAAGCTCTCATCCAACAGCAGTCGATGTATCACCCCGGTCTCTTAGCTGCCCCGCAGGTTCGGAGTGAACTAATGATTGGTTGAGTGTTTTTTTGTTGGTGCGACTGTCTGTGGCGTTTCACTGTTTGCGGAAGAGATCTTGAAGATGTGAATGTTTGTCTCGTTTATTTATGCTATGTAATGAAGTCTGCGATGGCTGTTGACTGTTTTGATATGCTGCGCTGATGTCTAAGAGTGTGTGATGGTTTTCGGTAACATCGTGTTATTTGTAATACAAGACTATCTTTTCAGGAATAGTATAAAGTTGCAAGATTTCAAGGAAACCATTTATGTTTGAGTTCGTTGGCCTTTTCATATTTCCTCATAGGGGCCATTTCTAGGTTACATGCTTGCATGTGTGTTAATTTGAGCTCATTTACTGTTTTAAAGGTTGATATTTTAATTTATGTGCACAAGTTGAGTTTAGCTCACTGGGACCTGAATTTTGAGTTTGCAACTTAATCTAACCTCCCATGATCAAGTGATACTTGAGTGTAGAATGCAATGGCATATATCATTTTGAGTTATTGCTCCAACCTTCTGTGCTTCTTTAGCGTTGAGCTTGTGGGTGTACATAATGAAGATAGGGTAAAGATGTCAATTTCTTGTTGGGTTGAAGGAGAATGGTTGATGTACAGCAAGCAGTTTCCTCACCTTAAAGAATGAGAGATTGTTTGCTTACTATCTACAGCGTTCATCCTCTGCATGGAGTGTTGGATGATAGGGGATGGATAAGTTGATCACAATCTGTAGGACACAACCTTAAAATTGAAGTAGACATGCTATTGTTCTTTCCTATAGGTGAAGGGTACATTCTGGGTTTATGTTCTAGAATCATATCTAATCATATCAGGCTAGCTCATTTTATTTTATCAAAGTTTCCCAGAAATGGATTCTGAATGGGGAACATGGAAATTTATTTTGAAAATTAGCACCACTTCCGGTGTTATCACTGTTATTGGAAGCAATTGATATTTTGTATAATGACAATGTGATTTGATACAAATGGTTACAATTTAGATGTTTCACATGCTAGTGGCTTAAGTTTGTAAAATTCAGTTTCACTTTGCATTTTTATTTCCATTTTACACTTTTTCTGTTGCCAGTAATGGCAGTCCAAGACATGTACCATGTGCATAGAGCCTTTTCTTGTCCTCTTCAGGCAGTGGATTTTACCTTAGGGTTGGATATAGTCAATAGGGGCAGATAGACTAGGACTCTTTTTCTTTATTTTTATTTCTTTTTTTTCTTTCCGCCTTTCCATTTTGCAGATCGAACCAATTCCAAGTGGAAATCTGCCTCCTGGGTTTGATCCAAGTACATGCCGCAGTGTGTGAGTGTTGTTCAGACAATTTTACTTCTATTTTATATTTTGTTTCCCCTCTTCAATGCATGCTCCTGTAGCTTGCACATGCCTTATATAGTTGATAGTTCAAGTCACAATTTACTTTTACTGGGTCTTGATTGTGAGCAAGTGTGCAATATGTTGGTGGTTTTGTAGCCAACTCTCATGTGGTCTTATATGTGAAACTGTTATGCTTGTTAGGTTATCATTTGATATCTGGAGAAGGTTACTGCTATATTTCATTCTTTTGTGTTTTGGAAGTTCATGGTTTTGATCTTTTGAGACAATGCAGGTATGTGGGGAATATCCACACAAGTGACTGAACCACTTCTTCAAGAAGTTTTTGCTAATACTGGTCCTGTGGAGGCTTGCAAGCTTATCAGAAAAGAAAAGTACTCATTTTTTTAATATCCTCTTCCCACAATATTATTATCCATTTATTATTTTGAATTGTGTGTAGAGCTGATGTTGACATCCATCACCTTTTGCTATATGCAGTCCTCCTATGGCTTTATACACTACTTTGATCGTAGGTCAGCTTCACTAGCAATATTGACCCTAAATGGGAGGCATCTGTAAGTTGGGTATATTTGAATGTTGGATCTTGTATTTTCATTTAAAGTTTAATAGTAACGTATGTAACGATATTTAGGTTTGGACAGCCTATCAAAGTTAACTGGGCATATGCTAGTGGTCAGAGGGAGGACACATCAAGTGAGTTTACATTATGATTTTTTACATTCATGTGATATTTATTTTATCTTTGGTATATGACAAGGATACCTGCATTTCTTGGTATTTCGTTTTGGTTCTTTAGAATCTATTTTTTAAACTTAAAAATTGTCTACTATTCAGGCCACTACAACATTTTTGTTGGTGACCTGAGCCCAGAGGTTACTGATGCAATGCTGTTTGCCTGTTTTGCTGTGTACCCTAGTTGTTCGTAAGTTCCTCTTTTTCTCTCTGTTCCTCCCTTCAGAATGGGGCACATGGCCTTGACACTGCAGTTTACTTTGACTCTATTCTCAATAAGAAATGAATAGCTGGGTCATAAGTTTCCTTTGGTAGCTATATATGATTGGCCTAGTTGAGTAGTTGCTGATTGTCTCTCTCTTGGTCATAGAGATGCAAGGGTTATGTGGGATCAAAATACTGGGCATTCCAGGGGGTTTGGGTTTGTGTCTTTCAGAAACCAGCAGGTATTGTGCAGACTTTACATGAATCATCTTAAAAAAACAATTTCCTTCACTTAGCTGAACATTTGGATTTCTTGTGCAGGATGCGCAAAGTGCAATTAATGATGTAACTGGTGAGAACAGTATGGCTTAATACTTTTGATTACTTCTCTTTATTTATGTAATGAATCGTCATTGGGCATCTTTGATCTCTTTGAACCGATAACGGAAAAAACATCTACTTACCACTTTTCATACGGAAACTTCTCAGGTAAATGGCTTGGCAGCAGGCAGATACGTTGCAACTGGGCCACAAAGGGTGCTGGGTCCAATGAGGAAAAACAGAATTTAGATTCTAAAAGTGTTGTAGAACTTACAACCTCAGGTCAGTAAGGATGGAATGGATAAAAGTAACAATTAATGGGGGAAAGTTGGGAAATTACCTTCGACGTAAGTTGTGCTAGTTCAATTAAGAAGGCTGGCATTTAATTTAGTACATGCTGTTGAATATTTCAAGATGGTTGATGTAGCATAAAATCAATAAATGTATCTGAAGCTTATAAGATGATATTTGGTTTTGGTCAAGTTGTCACATAAATGTTTAGTGTCATTACTAGTCAAAGCAGATGGCAAGACAAGAATTTACTATGGACTTCATGCCTAACATTTCGCAAAATAGCTTATCTCTATGAACTACTTGGCTGGGAAACCATGCTGAAAATGAATTTCCTTTTACAGAAGATGCTGCAAGTAGCGATGCTCCTGAGAATAACCCTCAATATACAACAGTGTATGTCGGCAACCTTGCTCCAGAGGCGAGTCCTCTTTTGCTTTTTGCTACTTCTCTTTTACTGCAAGCATTTCATACTCCACAGCAAAAGTCATACACGTCTCTGTTATCAGTGTTCCCCAGCCTATGTGTTTCCTGTAGTCTTCTTTGTTTATGAAGTATATTTTAAGATTATCCTGAGTTGGTATTTTGGAGGATTATGTCCAAACATTCCTCCCTCTATATTTGGTCCCTCAATCCAGTAACTAAAATGCAAAAGAAAATACCCTTGAATGTTTAGTAAACTCAGTTACTCCCTCTCCCTTGGTTAAGACATAACTTTTCAAATTTGATTATTCTACAACACAATTTCTGATTTTTTCTTTCTTGGTTGTGACCGCCAGGTAACCCAAGTCGACCTCCATCGTCACTTCCATGCACTTGGTGCTGGATCAATCGAAGAAGTAAGGGTCCAGCGTGATAAAGGCTTTGGCTTTGTTAGGTATAGTACTCATGCAGGCGCAGCAATGGCTATTTCAATGGAAATGGTCAGTCTTACCTCTCGGTAAACAAATTAAGGTGTGTGCTCATCTAATTGCCTAGTCTCTGCCATTTTGTGATAACTGCCTCTTTCCTTTTCTTTTTGCTGCCCGTTTTGCGTTCCAACTCCTATTACGGGCGTTGAGACTTCTGTATGCGTTCAGTGTTCATGGGGTAACAAGCCAACTCCAGCTGGAACGGGCTCAAACCCGCTTCCCCCACCCGCAGCAACATTCATGCCGGGCCTCTCAACAGCCGACCTTCTGGCTTATGAGCGGCAAATTGCAATCACCAAAATGGGCGGCATTCATCCTCTAATGCATCCAGAGGGGCAACATCCTCTGAAGCAAGCATCTATGGGAATGGGCGCCGGTTCAAGCCAGGCCATCTACGACAGTGGCTATCAGAACGTTGCTGCGGCCCAGCATCATCTCATGTACTACCAGTAATTGACAGATTTATCGGATGTGGAAACCTAAAACAATGATCCCTCGATTGGAGCCGTTGTTTAAGTGTTTTATCTTTGTAGGGTGTTTATGAAGATTTATGGCGGGCAAACTGAAAACCTACATTTGGTCGTCCATATTATAATGTCCTATACGATATGTAATGCTTTTTTTTCCCATCGAGATGAATGTTGAGTGGCTTCTTTAGTCATTTTGCCTAGCAATATATTTCATATGGTAAAGATCATAAATAGCTTGGTTTGCTTCAGATTGTTGTACGTAAATTAGGTTTTGATTTTTGTTTTTCTTCAAGTTGGTAGTATTTGAGGTTAGATTTGAGCCCTCCATTTGATTGGTGGAATTATAAAACGTTGATATTCTATTTCATATGTATGCCACTTAAAGTGTACAAATATAATTTTTTTTTGGATAGGAAAGTGTTTTTAATTAACCATCATTATCATTTAACATTGACAATCTATAACATAATGTGAAAGTGCTTCTTTACTGAAATTTATTTATGTGATGTTTCAATACTTTGCAAATTTATAGCGTCTAGTATTTTGCCTTGCATATAGGGTAAATGAGTCAAGTTATTCGTGAGCTATTAGGAGTTGGTTCGATAAAAATTTGTTCGAGTTTGTTTAGTGAAACTCGTTAACTAAACAAATCAAACCTGAATATGGTAGTATTCGGTTTATTAGCTCATAAACAAGTTTGTTAATTGATTTAGCTTGAAAATATAAAATTATTAATTAGATACAATTATTTTCTTTCTATAATTAATAATTATTGTGTTAAATATCTAACTACTCTTATTTGTTATAAAAAATCAATAAATATATTATGTTATTATGAATAAAATAATCAATATTCTAAACATATATCTAAATTTTGAAAGTTTGTTTGAGTTCGATTAAAGCTCGTGAGCTTGAAATATTCGATAAATAAAACTCGAGCCTTGGCTCGATACTAAACAAACCAAGTTTGAGCACGATGGTATTCGGCTCGGTTCGGTTCACACTTTCTCTCGATTAATGTAATAAATTTGTTTTGAAGTACTATTCAATTGCGATATAGATTTTCTTAATTTCTTATAATTACTAATAAAATTTTTAGATCAAGTTAACAAAATGACTTTAGAAACATGGAGAATAAACTATAGTTTGCCACTCAAATAATGTGGATTTAATACTTGATTTGAAATTTTCTTCTAATGACATTCACATACAAATTTTGCCTTTTGTCGTCCAAACAATCTAATTTCTTGAGATATTTTCGAAATTGCCAACACTCAAAGAAAGATATCTATAAAAAAACTCTAAAATATATCAATATTTATGTAATTAAGTGCAAATTTCAGATGAGTAATAAGAATTTATGTAATTAAGCTCTAAAATATACCAATATTTATGTAATTTAGTGCAAATTTCAGATGAGTAATAAGAATTTAATTAAGTGCAAATTTCAGATGAGTGATAAGAAAAGGCTTTCAGAAAAAAACAAAAAAAAACCTAATGTTAAATTCAAACACTGTTCAAAATTTCTCGATTATAATTACACAGCAAATTTTATTGCAAAAATAATCAAATAGCTCGGACTCAAGTCTGCGCTCTCTCCCTCTCTCTCATCACAGACACACACACGCACACACACGGAGAAGTAAAGCAAATCGTTTTCTGTAATTTGCTCTTTGATACATGAATTTTATGCATTTTATCTGAATTTTCAAGTTTCCGAAATAGTGAATTCAGTTTGCAAGGATCCCTATAGTTATGGGGATCTCGTTTAAGGTTTCCAAAACCGGGAGGCGGTTTCGCGCGAAACCGGCCCCGTCAAACGCCGCCGTTTTACGCGCCGACGACGAAGAATTGAACGATGCGCCAATTGCTGCCTCGAAGCCCAAAACTGATGCCATGTCGTTGTCTGCTCGGAAGCTGGTGAGCTTGCCAATTTTCCCTTTCTATTCTTCGTAATTTGGCGATTGTGAATGCACACGCTGATGTTATAGGCTGTATAACTTCTAGAATTAGTTAGCTGAATCTTTGTGTGTGAGAAGTATTATTAATTCTGGTGAATGTTTGGAATTAGAGGCTTATCATTTAGAACGAGCTTTACATGAGCAGTTATTCTTTGGAGAACACGTCTTTTTCTCCGTAGATTTTGTGTCTCAACATGTGATTTGGGGTTTTCTTGAATGAAATTGTTTTGGGAGCTAGGAGATGGCGAAATAGATGTTAATTGAGATGTTTATATTTAAAGATTAAAAATGAGAATTGTGTTTTAACCCAGTGAGAAAAAATAAATGCAATTTTAATTTTTAATCTCTGCTTAGTTGCTTAATCTAGTAGCATTTTTTAATGATTTGTTTTTATTGCACAGGGAGAAGCCAAGGAGAACAGGGGAATAACTAAAATTGGCGGTATGCAGATGTCCTCTTGAATATATACTCAAGATTCTGATTTTGCTACGACCATCTTAAAATATTTTGCTTCATGTTATGGTATTATTAACTATTGTGCTTTTACTGTTCCTTCTTTCCCAGATAATGAAGTTTCGTTCACTCTGAAACTTTTCCGGATGGATACTCAATCGAAATCTTTTGAGGTCCGCATCCATCGCCTCTTTTAACTGTTGCATGAAAGTAATTAGGGCTCCAATGTTTAAAATGGGATTTTTTGTGCTAAGTGTGCAATTTGTGTGTTGCTTGACTATATTACTATGAATTTTCAGAATGAATCTGGCAACCAGACATCCATAGATGTACCAAAGTTCTTGCATCCATACGATAGAGCATCTGAGGCTCTTTTTTCGGTAGGTCTACAGTTTATATCTCCATTTTTAGGAATTTAGCTCGTCGCATGTTTTTCCTTACTTATACAGTAGGTTTTATAGTGATATATATATTGTGTTAATCTCAAGGAAATCACAAAGTTTGTTTTGCCAGCATAACAGTATCACTTGTCATGATTGATTCAACTATTGACTGTTGTATGTTAATTGACAGGTTTCATTAACCTTCCTGTCACATTTTTTCTTCAAGTTGTACACATATCTGCTCATTTGCTTACATGCTTTGTTGCCAAATATTGTAACAGGATCATCCCAATCGAAAACACTTTATGTAGTTGTTGATTGTTTCTCTTTGCAACTAACTAAAAGTTACCTTGTTGATATTGATGTAATTTGTTAGAAAAAAGATCCTGTCAGTAATTTGTGCATTCTCTCACCGGCCTGGTTCCTTTTAATGTTGGATATGCATTTCTAAGGTCGTGCTCAGGATCAACATAAATATTGGAATTACTTATTTATTTTTTTCAGTGAAGTTCTTTGAGGTGCAGATCCGAATCCCATGTTTTATAGCAACTTTCTAGTCGAATTCTCATATTAAAACCTATCTACTTTTCCTTGTTAATTATATTGACCATCTTACTTACCTTTTGGTGGAAGGCAATTGAATCTGGTCGATTGCGGAGATATTCTGGATGATATACCATGCAAATATATTGATGGGACACTTATCTGTGAGGTAAGTTATCCATTGTTCAATAGAGTTGTTAATGATAGTTTGTCTCAACTACAATCACCTTGAATGAACCCTTCATTTGAAAATGCTTTTAAGCGAAACATAGAAATACAAGGAATTTTGTGTTATTTATTTGGTGATGATTTGATATTCTGGTCAAGATATTCTACGTACTTCTGAAAATATTCTCCTCATATTAATGATTTCATCTTATTAAGCTAATATTTTTTTCCTGTTCCTTCTCATGTTTCATAGTGATTGCTCCGCTTATTAATAACTGATTATCTGCCCTTCAGGGCAGCTAGTATTTTCTGCTAGATCTTCATGTCTTGTTTATATTTTGGCAGTAATAAAATATGAAAAGTGGAATGAGTAATATCACATATCCTGATTTGATGTAATTCTTACCACAGGTGCGAGACTATCGGAAGTGCTTCTCTGAAGGAGTTAATGTGACTTCTGACGAAAGCTCACCTGCAATTAACAGGGTGTCTCTTAAAATGTCACTAGAAAATATAGTGAAGGATATTCCATCTATTTCAGAAAATGGTTGGTCATATGGTGATCTGATGGTAAGTGATCCACTTCTCTAAATCTGTGCAGTGAAAGCATATTTTTCTTACTTGAAATTATTATTTTTTGGGTAAAGGAAGTGGAGTCTCGAATTTTGAAAGCTATACAACCGCAACTTTGCCTAGATCCATCCCCACAGCTAGACAAACTATATGAAGATCCACTTCAAAATAAGGTTTGTCCATTCTTTTTTTCTTTATCTGGTGATTAAATTTCATGTTTTAATTTTTGGTGTACCTTTATGTTTAGTTAAATTTAGAACTACGCAGCATGCGAAGGAAAAGATTGAGGCAGATTTCTGAAGCTAATAACCATGGAAAGAAGGTTAGTCTTGATAGAATTCCGGAAAGTTCTAGGTTGGGAGATACAGGAACTTTAGTGCAGCAACCTGTCTATGAGAATACGAACAGTCAAAATAATATTTCAAGTGCTATGCTTCAACTACGGAGCAATAGCTTTGGGTCGGATTGCTCTCTTCTGCCTTCTCCTATGGCATCTTACCAGTCAAAATATAGTGGGGGTGGAAGCCCTAGAGTGATGAAGGATCAGCAGACAGGAGCTATTTTGAATGCATCTATAGGTTCTTCTGGTGCGCAGGACATGATGATCCCATTTGCTGATAACATTGCTGCTTCTCTTCATGGTAAGAGAGAGAATCAAGATGGACAATCATCTCCGTTGATCAATAAGAAGGCTAGGCTTACACGTACAGGTTGTGAGGGGAATATACAGCATTTAGGTTCACAGATGGATACTTTACATGGGTCTGAATTGCACTGGAAGAACACATTAATGCAGCAGCAGTCAATTGGGAGAGGAATTCAGTATGCTAACAATGGCATGCAAAAGTTCCCTCAGCAGGTTCTTGAAGGGGGTCTAAATCAGGAAGGAGGGCCAGTGGCATTCACTATTGGACAGCAAGCAGTAAGATACAATCTGAAGGAAGAACCAGTAGAGACGGATAGATTGGATAAACCAAATGGTCTTGTGGCCATGGGAGAAACAGAATTAACAAATATTAACTCGCAGCAGTCGCGGTTGCAGCACAAAATGCCACATCAGATGATGAGATCCGGCTTCCCTCAATCTCCATGGAACAATCTTGGACAGCCTCTTGATAACAATTCTAGAAAGGAGGACCCTTTCCAGAAGAGAAAGTTGGTTCAGAGTCCTCAAGTTTCTGGCGGAGGCTTACCGCAATCTCCTTTGTCATCAAGGTCTGGAGAATTTTCTAGTGGTTCTATGGGGCATCAATTTGGAGCTATTGTAACTAGTGGGCTCGTATCATCACAAAAGGAGAAATCTGCAGTCACATCTGTTGGTGTTGGTGGCAACCCATCTTTCACTTCAAGTGCTAATGACTCCGTGCATAGGCAACATCATGCACAGGCAGCTGCAAACGCAGATCTAATTCTCTTCCTAAGACCCTGCAATAAGTGGAGTTGGATCTCCAGCAAGTGTTGGCAATATGAGCCTACCAATAAATGCAAGTAGCCCTTCTGTTGGAAGTCAGGCTTTGGGTGATCAGACTACATTGGAGAGATTCTCAAGATAGAAATGGTAGCTATGAGGTATCTCCATCAATCAATATGCCCTAACTTTTCATCATTTTGATTTCTAGTTTAAACTCGGTTACAGAATCCATGCTAGGAAACAAATTTCTAATGGCTTCTTGTAATATCTGATGTTAGAATTGTGTTAAATAGGTTGAATTCTATTCTCAAATGTTGTCTTGTCTTGAATTATTTGATTGATGTTAGATTTGATGAAATCTCCTTTGTGTTCCTTGTACACATTATTTTTTGCTTTCAGGTTTCAACTTAATTGCAAAAAGGGTAAGGTTGATGAGTATCCTATCAGGAAACCTAATGCATATTCAGCTCAACTGCTGATGTCTCAATTCTCGAGTGATTCAAATAATGAGAATTTGAAAGATGAAACGTGTCAAATGCCACTGTCAAAGTCCCTGGTTGGTGGCAGCATTAATGTTTGCAAGACCAGGATTTTAAACTTTATTCAGACAGAGCCCAGTCATCAAGGTGAATGATCGTTCTATTTTTTTTCAATATAATACCAGCAAACTGAACTGGCTGACCCTCACATTTGATCTGTCAGGTAATAGCTTCCATGTTGTTCCAAAGTCCAGAACTAGGATGATCATGTCGGAGAAACCAAATGATGGTGTCGTAGCAATTCATATGGGGGAAATAGAGGATGCTGAATACTTGGCCGCAGAGGATTACCTTCCAACATTGCCAAATACTGTAAGCTCTTATTATTTTTCAGTGTGTTGTGGGGATGGGTTGGTTCATGACAGAATCTGTGTTTTTCAAGTATCAAGTTTCTATTAGTAAGCAAGACGGCTAATACCCAAAAAGCCATATCTTTATGTTCAATTAATCCCTAAGGAAATGGTTTTTATGCGTGATGTGTCTTGTTTCTGTAATTGATTACTCATTTGGCTCCTTCCTTGAATATTTACTTATGCAGCATATGGCCGACCTACTTGCAGCACAGTATTCTTCACTGGTATGTTAGCGCTAGTTAAAAAATTCCATGATTGCGATTAAGTTTTGTTTGCTGCTAATAATATATACTTGAGCAGATGACACGGGAAGGTTATCACATGGAGGATCTCGTCCAACCAAAACCTGTTCGGATGAATCTTGCCTCAGGGGCCCAGCCTAATGCTCCAGGAATTTCTGCCACTAGTGCAGCACCTGAGATGCATCAATTTTCTGAAGGTGTTTCTTTGCAACAATCGAGCGATGTTCCTAAACCTAGTAATAGTGGTAATTCAACCTCATTACAGAGCCTACAAGGCCCAAGGATGCTGCCTCCAGGAAGTACTCAGGCGATTCAAATGTGTCAAGGACTTCTACCTGGGGTTTCCATGTCATCGAGGCCTCAGCAACCCGAACAACTGCCATCTATGCAACAGCAACCTCAACAGCCACAGCAGCATCCCCAGTTCCAAAGGATGGTCCCAACGAACTCAATGCAGCATCTGAACAATATAGCTCAGAATGCTAATATGCAGTTGGGACCTCATATGACAAACAAGACTACAGCTCTCCAATTTCAGATGATGCAACAGCAGCAACAATCGCAACTTCTTCAGCCCCAGCAGCAGCAGCAGCAGTCAGCAATGCAGAGAAAGATGATGCCCAGCCTCGGTAATGTTGGCATGGCCAATACTGGCAGTAACATGGTGGGGCTTGGAGTTGGAGGCTTGGGTAATGTCATGGGAATCGGGGGTGCTAGGGGTGTGAGTGGATCGGGTATTTCTGCACCGATGGGGTCTATATCAAACATAGGAAACATGAATCAGAACCCCATGAATCTGACTTCTGCTACAAGTCTTACTAATGCCATTAGATCTGGGACGCTTACTCCGCAGCAGGCAGCTTACATGAAAATGATGGGAAACCAAAACAGAACGAATATGTTGGGGAACCCGCAATCGAGTATTGGAGGCATACCCGGAGCTAGACAGATGCATCCGGGATCTGGTCTTTCCATGCTAGGCCCTGCTCTAAACCGGGCCAACATGACCCAGATGCATCGGACAGCTATGGGTCCACCGAAGATACCAGGAATGAATATTTACATGAATCAGCAGCAACAACAACACCAGCTTCAGCAGCAGCAACAGCAGCAATTACAGCTGCAGCAGCAACAACAACAGATGCAGCAACAGCTGCAACAACAGCAACTACAGCAGCAGCTGCAGCCACAGCAGCAAGAAACAACATCACCACTGCAAGCTGTCGTTTCACCTCCACAAGTTGGATCACCTTCAAGCGTGGGGATTCCCCACCAAATGAATCAGCAACAGCAACAGCAAGCCAATCCCCAGCATATGAGCCAGAGAACTGCGATGAGCCCACAACTTAGTTCAGGGACCATGCATCCGATGGCTGCTGGTAATCCGGAAGCTTGCCCATCCAGTCCTCAGTTGAGTTCACAGACCATGGGCTCAGTCGGTAGTATTGTAAACTCGCCAATGGAGCTGCAGGGTGTCAGTAAAAGCAACTGTAAATAATGCATAGTGCTTATGAGTTTCTCCTTGTTCAAGAACTTGGTTCTCTTCAAGTAGGCCTGGCCATGACAACCAGGTAATGCGTATTGATTTGTGTTCCCGTATACCTTACGAAATAAGTTGTTGAATGAACAAGCCCTTTTCAGTGGGAGATGGTACATAATGCAATTCCTCTTCAAAGATGAATGTTGTAAGTGATATACTAGTGGTAATACTTATGTTTTGTGCTACAGTATGTAAAGCTAGGAGATATCAACTTGTCTTGTGATGGAACTATGATTTTTTTATTCGATTTATGTATTAAGTAGTAGAGTATTTGTATTACATAACTATGTTTAGGCTATTAGCTGGCTCTCATCGACTAGGGTGAATTGGCATTGCTGTCAGTATAAGGAAGAAGATGGAACAATGCTTTAATTTTAAACATGCATCTTTGATTAAGCTGCATGTTTTAAGATTCACAATTTGCTGGTTGCTGTAAACAAAAGAATGCATATTCACTTGTATTGTAGACAGTAAACACAAATCAAAATGGTTAAGTATAGGAGCGGTGAATGCTAATCTGCTTCTTGCGTGCCCAAGTTAGAAATCAAATTTTTTAGTCCTATGTAAACTATATAAATTGAAGTCGCGAGTTTAGTCCTATTTGTCATTTCTTGTAACTATGGGTAAAATGTAATCGTACGAGGATTAGAGAAAGTCGTTTACTATTCCTCCGTTCCAGTATTGTTGTTTTTTTTTTGCACGTAGATTCAAGATAGTTATGTTTTGTGTGTAAAGTAGTTTGTGGCACGAAATTCAAGATATTTTTTTAGTGTAGAATTGTTTCATTTTTTTGGAACGAGCCAATAATAGCGAGACTAGGGGTGAGTATTCGGTTACTCGATCGGTTTCGGCCGAAAAAATAACAGAACCGAATTAATCGAATTTTTCAAAAAATAACCGAACCGAACCGAACCGAACCGAACCGAATTTTATTCGGTAACCGAATCGAAATATATTTCGATTAAACCAATTTTAGCAAAACAAATATTTTTTCAAAGAATAAATAAATAATATTATATATATAAAAATGGTTTATTTTAAGAAAAAAATATTTTTCGAATGAATATATAAATAATATATATATTGATATTATATACATAAAATACATTTTATATATTATATATACAAAATATTTTGCAAAAAATTAATTGATAGTATTATATAATAAATAAATAATATTATATTTTACAAATATTATATATTGATATAATAGGAGAGAGAGAATGAATAGGATTAAAGATATTGATATATTAAAATTATAATATTAAATAAATAAGTAAATAATATTATATATATAATTCGTTTTCAGTTATTCGGTTAAAATATTCGACCAAATGAAAATCGAATTATCAATTTTAATTCGGTTTTAACCAAATAACCGAATCAAATTTGATTTTTCGGTTTAGTTCGGTTCGGTTATTCGGTTTTCGAGTATTTTGCTCACCCCTAAGCGAGACAACCAAAAAAAGAAACGAACCAACAATAATGTAACGGATGGAGTATTATTTATCAAGCAGATTCTGAAACTCATCTTACGTGAATAAATATAACAACTACTTCCTCTAAAGAGTATCATAGCAACCATCAAAACTAAAGTCACATGCATCAAGAAAAGAAATTATCTATCACATTCATGATGAAAAGATAAATTATATGAGAAAAGCAAAAGACAACGACAAAAAGAAGATTCTTTGAGTAAGCTAATTTCGTCTTTTGATGCATTCTTTGATGAGATTGCAAGTTTTGTATGATTCTATAATTTGTCTTTCTGCCAAATGTTTCCAAAACTCAAAAGTTCCAAAATGTTTGAAAGATGGTAATAAACTATCTAATATGTCTGTCTAAACATACACACACAGATAGTCTTTCAAAAGAAAAGAGATGAGGAGATTATTGTTAGATATATAAGTTCAAGCATATCTTTCATATTTATGTAAGACAATTCTTATATGTTAGCACATATTAGTTTAAGACATATTTCATCTCTTCGTAGCACATATACTTAAATATATTAGTTTAACATATCTTTCATTGACAGAAGACAAGAAGGGTTCTAGTCTTTGCCGCAGACACAAACACACAAAGCTAACATAAAAAATTAAATCTCAACCATTGATCCAATGAATCAAAGACCCATATTCATTCTCATTTACTTCCAAATTATCTTTTCCTACATGATTCATCTCCTATATATAAATAATATTATATAACTTGTATCACAATTTTTCAAGTTTGTATATCAAGGGATACTCATTTTTGCATCTAATACAAAATAACTTAATTTGATGTGTGCATCCATGTAAAAGAATTGAATTTAAATAATTAATATATATATATTAACAAATAGATAAATATTATCATAATTTAAAGAGTTTTTTATACAAAAGGATTTTCTTATCTTATATCAGTATATAAAATCTATATACTATATTACTAAACTATCACTTAAAATTAAAATAGTAAGGATATTATGGTATAATCAAAACTTATAAAATTTCACACTTTTATAGTAGTAATAATAGATGAATATATAATAGAGATATACTAGGTAAATCAAATTCTATAAAACAAGACTCTTTTATAATATGTATAGAATATTACGTAAGCTGATACTAAAATGACATGCATTTTTGCTTCTAATACAATTATAATTATGAATACCATAGAAAACGTAAGGCACCAATCAGACAGTGCCGCAGTAGTTGAGGGTTGACGACAATTTTACAGTATTAAGTGTAATTCAATAGAGTGTAATTCCAATAGTAACTCTATTGTAGAATTAACTCTGCATTATTATAAATAAAATGTAGAGTCAATCTTATATTATCTCCAACAGTTAACATTATATTTAAGTACTCTACAACAGAATATTCCTTTTTATTCTTTCCTTGGTTGAATAATTTTTTTGATGTAATTATTATCACACACATATATATATATATATACACACATTCAATTATATTTATGCTTAATAATATTTAATTATAATAAATATAATTTAAATTAAATATTTTTAAACTAAATTATTTAACAAAGTACTATATTTAAATATTGCAAAATGATTAATTTATTTCAACATAATAATTGACAAAGCATTAATTACATATAATATAATTCTCCAAATTAGGATATTCCTCCCATAAATGATTGACTAATGCATCACGAAGTGCAAGGTTTCTTGTATATATTGTGTAATTTTATATTATTGTAGTTTTATAGTATAATTTATGTTATTGCATTTTAAAATTTTATATAATATATTTGCAGCGTACTTGTATATATTTATCTTATTATGAAATATAAATCATATTGCAATATTTATTTAAATTTATTAATAAGTAAAATTAAACATTTGTCAATAATAATACTATAATATATTAAAAATATTTAGGACTATAAAACAATAAATTTAACTAGATAAATAATTGTACATCTTTGAAAAAAGAAATTAAAAAAAATAACAAAATTAAAACACAAAAGAAAGGTTTAAAAAAACAAGCAGGTTACTATTTATCAACTGAATTGAAGAGTAGAGGTACCGTGTCCATTGAAGAGAAGAGCCACGGCACAGTAGCGTTCAACGCTACAAAAGAGCAACAATTGGAGTTGCTCTAATAATATAGAAGAGTATCTTTATTTCTTGAACAATGCTAAAAATACAATTATTAGTTAATGGAATATTTTCCCATAGAATACTAATTTAATTGTTTCGTATCTTGTTAGTCTGATTAATCTGTATTGTGTATTTATGAACATTACAGGTTGTTTATATAAATGAAAAAATGAGGCAAGAAGCAATTTCTGGTAGAGTCCGAACTGTGTATGCTCACTCTTCCTAGATCTTCAAGAGTATTTTTTGTTGTGGGCTTTAATTTATTATAAAGTATATTATCCAATAAAGATATAATTGCAATCTAAATCTCAAGTTTTGGGTTTTGTTGCAAAATTACTTCAATCTTTAAAGCGTTCCAATTATATTCAATCTTTCGATCTTGTTGGATATATGTTGGCTGAGTAATTGAATCATGAGTTGATACGGTGAATTGAACTTTCCGATGGTTTGAGTTGAAATTTATTCGGACGTATGATGAATTGACAATAAGGGATGAAAATCCTAGCAATAGTCTTCAAAAGCCATCGACGTCCAAACTCACGCAAAAATAAAAATCATTTACAACAATTCGGAAGATTTGAACATTCTTGAACGCTTTATTAAAGTCTAATTTACCAAGGTTCAAAACTTGAGATTTAAATTAAAATTATCTCTCTAATAAAGTATATGACACATTTTTTTCCCTTTTTTAAAAAATTTATAAAGAATGAGTCGAATAATTATCAATAAAGTCTACGAGCCGATAATAAAGGAACTTTGCTTTTATTAGTGGCAGGCGAATTTAATTAATTCAACGTGTGCCGTGATTGATGCGACAAAAAAAGCTACACAAATATTATTAGGGCCCGGGAAATAGTTTTTTATTTTTGATTTCGATTAATATCAAATCAAATTGAAGTCGTATCATGTTCGGTTAATCGAACACTGCATATTCCGTTTATTGTCGGCTTGTGGTATATTATTTTCGATTAATAACGAATCAAATTGAAACCATATCATTTTCGATTAACCGATAACCAAACGGTTAATAATTGAAAATTTGAATAATTTTATTCCTTTTACAATTTTGTTCTCATTATAAAAGATTAATAAATAAAATCTGAATCTTTATTTGAAGGTAAATTTCAATGGAATTATTAGAAAATAAAAAATAGGTTTGTGTATAGTTAGTGATTAGTGAGCATGTGGTTTTCATTTTAGTGGCTAGAAAACTTGTAACTAGTCTTAATCGTAGAGTTTCAAAATTTTAAATCATGTGCACGATAGATTAAATAATTAATTACTAAATAGAAGTAATCAAATAGATTATATTATAAAATTAAAATAAAGCAACGATTAATTTAACATAAATTTAATTTAATTATAACCATCTAATATTTGGACTGTTTAATGTAGTTGAGTAAGAAATATAAAAAAGTTATAGGTTATTTTTCGATTTTTTGGTTAATCAAAATCAAACTGCATTAATCGATGCAGTTTTCGATTAACCAAACTTAATTAATGGTTCAATTTTAGAATCTATAAAATTTTTGGAACATTATAATTGCAGAGTTTTTGGGCATATATATCAAACTGTGACAAAAGTTTTGTTTTTTCAGTTTTTTTCTCAATCAAATAAGGAAGGAAGTTAATTTATTTTATTTTTATTTTTTGGAAACGAGCTTACAAAATCATTTTAATAATTAAGGTAATGTCAAACCTTGTTTCAAAAGAAAAACGTATCTCGGAAAAGCTCTTATAATTTAGTTACTAGACTAACAATTTTGCTATTATATAAAATAATTTTCAATAATCCTCAAAACATTAAAACAAGCTTACTATTAAATAACATATAACATCTTATAAGTTGTATCAACATGTTATAAGATGTATCTAAGAGCTTATTTATGTCTTTTAGTTTAGCAGAACACTCTAAGAGTATTTTAATGAGCTTATAGACTTAACTACAAGGCTTTTTATTAAAAGCCAATTAAAAGACGTTTTTGGATCTTATATGTCATATCTTATTCCAAGTTAATGTATATAATTTAGAAGTTATTGATAAATGTTGCTATTGACAAATTTGAATGGGTCATTGATATATTATACGTACATATCAATTAGCATAATTTGCATGATATTGATAAATAAATTTACATGGGAAATATATATATAAACTTAGAAATATTTTAGACTTCACAAAATATTTTTAAAGTTAATGAACCTTAAGATATCGTTTTTAATTAATATATTAAAGGAACAGCAGCCAGAGAGAGTTGTTGTGGTTTCATTTTCGTGTAAAATTTGTACAATAGAATCTGCTTAACTTAAACCATATATGAATTTATTTCTTGATTATGACTATGAGAGTCGAGTGACAAGAAAAGTCAGAAAAAAATCATTAACCAATAACCAAGACGCAAAAGTTGTCTGATAATTAATTAACATAGCTACACCTACCATGCATGTGAGGTCTGACTAAATGGTCCTAAAAGAAATAAATCTAAATAAAACATATATTCTTCTCAGCAGATACCACAGCTGTACACTAATCACACACAACTTTAAAAAATATATTTCAAAAACTGCTTGAAGAATAAAGCATTTTTATACTCGATTTTACCTATGCGAATTAGTGCCGAAAGTGCATCAAACAAAGGAAAGCCTTCGAAATCCTATTTAGTTCATAATTTGAATTTATATACTTCAAATGGTGATTTATTTGATCTTGTTGATAATCTCACTTTTTCAACTATTTTTACTATTATTTCTAGGTGTATTCAGAAGAGCTCCATAGACAATCATCCTATTATTGGTGTTAGGGATGTCAATGGGTGGATTTTACTGGATCGATCCTAATCATTCAAAATCCATTAAATTTTAAAGCGATTACGATTACGGTTCGATTCGGACCCTTTAGACCCGGACCGTTTAGATCCATAGTTTGATGGTCCGGTCCAGATCTGGTTCTGGTTTTAGAACCAGAACTAATACTTATTTATTGGTTCTGATCCGAGTAAAACCCGTCTATTGGCAAGCCTAAGTTTAAATAGGATTGTCAATGAGCTAGTTTTATCCATATCGATTCAAAATTACTCATAACACATTAGATTATAAAGCAACGATTTCGGTTCTAGTTCTTGTCTGGTTCCGGTACGGTTCTTGTTCCTGGCCCACTAAGATCCGGACCGCTTAAGACCCATAGTTGATGGTCCAGGTCCAATGTCTAATGGTCGGTTCCAGAACCAGAACCATTACTTATTTATTAGTTCTGATCCGGGTAAAACTCACTCATTGATATCCCTAATTGGTGTAATTCGAATTCGTATTAGTATAATATTTAGACAAGTTATAACGGGATATTATGTTATTTTGATGTTCTCAAAATATCAATGAAATAAATATTGAAATATTATAGAAAATATAAGGTGGTATCAACTATCCTGTGACATTGTCTATTTTATGTGTGAAAGGGAGTAATAAAGTTAAATAAAGTGTTCACGGTCTTTATTTTTCACCTTTTAATTTATCTTTTCCGACAAAAATATAAATCAAGAAAGCATCAGCATGCATGATTGGATGATGAAGCCTCTAGTCCTTTATCTAAAAGGAAATAGATTATCTTCTAACATGCTTGTAATTTTATGAATTTGTTAAAATCAAAATCATCAAAAAGGAAATCCCACCACCTCATCTCCTTGATACCGAAAAAGATAAAGGAAATCAATTTAATTTAACATCAAAATGAAAAATAGTCTGCCTTCATTTTTATATTAATGTTGATATGTAACAATGTCCTGTCAATAAATATTCAGGTAATTTTTAAATAGTGTTTTTTCTGTATGATGTTAAATTAAATATGATAAATATCGAATCAAAGCTGTACTCTTTATAAAAAAAATACTTTAATTAGGAGTATATTCTTAAATGGTGTGCCTTTCTGCATGTAAACATTATTATGTTTCCCATAGGCAGTTAACTAATAATTTACAATTTGCTGGAAAAAAAGTTAAATAACGATTATTTGTATTAAAGCCAGTCAAAAAGCTACCGAATTTTCGAATAAATATTTTAAATTAATCCTATAGGTCTTCAAATGTGAGCATTTCAAGACAACTACCAGTCAACCAAACATTCATGTAAGTTTTATCAGGAAGGTATTCGTTGTAATAATAAATATATTACCACTAGTGCATTTGATTAATATTCTGTAGATGCACATTTTTTGTGATATGACATCCCTGGATTTGGGATAATATACTAATGACTAATTAAATTAATAAGACATCAACACTAAATTAATCTACACAAATGAATAACTCTTTTCTCAAATAAACTAATTTCACAAAGATTTTTTTAATCAGTTAATTTACTGGTTGATGTTAATTAAGTTAATGTGTATTAAGTAATTTTATTTCATATCCGATCAGTCAGATACCTAAAAACAACCTAATTAAGTTGTTAACTGAGTACATGTTTAATTTAATTTATCATTAATAATTCATAGCCAAAATGTCGGTTTAATTTTAACGGTAACTAAAGGCGATATTTTGAACATGTATATAAAATGAAATGGTTGAATAATTGAAAAAATAAATTATATATTCTGTTAATAATTTGGAAGACGATACTTTTCAAATGGGTAGATATACTATTAGCAAAAGTCCTTTCCCTAAATAAAGTTCTATTTTTTACCGGCTTTAAAAAATTATTATGGCTTATAAATTGAAGAGTAGAATAAAGGTGCATGTAGAAGCTTTATTCAGTATCCTATGTTAGATTTTCTTTTCTTTTTGGTTTTATTTTGTTATATTTGTTCATTTATAACCTTATACAATTCGTATGTATTGGAATGGTACTATATATTAACATACAAATTATATGCAATCATAGTGTATTTAAATTCTACCATGGACTTTTATTCAAGTTGACAAGTCATGCACAAAAAGATACTTTATCTTTTCTTCTAAATCAATAGAAAGCTGAGTATATCTGGATTTATAATGTCTTCAAATACAAGTGAATGCAGGGCCGGTCCTGACAAATAATGGGTCCTGGGCGAAACAACAAAAATGGGCCATTTTTCACTATGTAGATACAATTGAATATATATAAAAAAATACATAATATATCATTTATAAAAGAATTATTTCTTTTACAAAATTTGGGCCCCCAAAAGTTTATAACAAAATTAGGGACATTGAATATTTTATTTTTTTGAAGGAATATTTATATTAATATAAGAGGATATATAAAATTTTATTTTTAAATGATGGGCTTTACGGTCATCATACTACATGCCTCCTCGAAGGACGGCCCGAGTGAATGCATACAAATAATATGAAAATAAACATAACTGAATATAATAATAAAAATGTAAGAAACCTACCAACATAATCGAATAAACTCTGAAATCTAAACATAAAATATTTGTAAGATTGTACGTATGACAGGCCAATATACATTAGACGATTCAAATATTTGGATGCCAAATTATATTCAATTCGATTTTAATCTGTCTTACCATTTTGATGCATCAAATGATATTACATGTACAATAACGAACCTGAATTATTTAAAATAAATACGAGATATTGAGGTGAGACAGAGACATTTTGATGGGCCGATGCTCGAAAAAAATAAAGAAAGAAAAAGAATACTTATAGTTATAGCAGCCCCAATCAATAATCCAAATACGCACGTGGCATCCGTAATTTCATGCAGATAATTGAAATTTTTGTCATCGTTCATGCATCAGTATGACCAATATATGATAACCTTATCCCCATAGTCAAAGAATTTTAATCCTATTAATATTTTCTATATCAAATATATAATGTAAAACTTCTTATAGTATGATCTATCTATGGTGAAGTTAAGACACTCAAATAATATAAGTTGGATCATATATTACAACATTGTATAAAATCTCCTATTACATTTACAAATATCATCACGTGTCAAAAAGATTTAAATTCTATCACATTTCGTTTCTAATAGGATTCGAACGCGAGTAAAAAAATTTGAGTTTTTGAATTCAATAACTTTCCCAACTGATTCATCAACTTTCATACCGAATTCATTTGATTTTTAATTTTTTTGATAAAAATAGTTCTCATTTGAATATAACTTTCCATATGTTTTATTATTATTACATTATAAATAAATGGAACTTCACTCATTCTTCTATACAAAGCGATCTCAACCAGCCCCTACTCTTTCCTCAAAACCCATTTTTCCACACACAAAAAATGTCC
The DNA here is from genome assembly GCA_036937905.1 of Salvia rosmarinus. Lineage (NCBI taxonomy): Eukaryota > Viridiplantae > Streptophyta > Magnoliopsida > Lamiales > Lamiaceae > Salvia > Salvia rosmarinus. The sequence continues at coordinate 11,527,742 of CM072817.1, read as the reverse complement.
CGCTTTCGACAATTCTTCGCCCGAAAATCATTTTCCGGCGACAAATCCACCAAGAAGAAACTCATCCTAGCTCTCTTCACCACAGTCGCACTCGTCGCCGCCGTGGTCGGAGTTGTCGCCGGAGTTAAATCCAGACAGCACAACTCCGACGATGACGGCTCCAGCCTCAAACTATCCACCGCCCACGCCATGGCTAGATCCACGTGCGGCAGCACATTGTACCCGGAGCTCTGTTACTCCACCATCGCCGAGTCACTCGACAGCGGCAAGAAGGTGAAGTCCCCAAAAGACGTCATCGTTTTGTCGCTGAACGTGACGATCACTGCCGTGCAGCGCAACTACGCCGCCATCGGGAAGCTGCTCGCCGAGAACAAGGGCAACTTCACGGCGCGGGAGAAGACGGCGTTACACGACTGCCTCGAGACGCTAGACGAGACGCTTGACGAGCTCGAGACCGCCGTTAAGGAACTGAACGAGTATCCGTTTAAGAAATCGATCGAGGCGCACGCCGACGACCTCAAAACCCTACTCTCCTCCGCCATTACCAACCAGGTTATGTTAGTGTCCTGTCTCGTGTCTCATTATCAAAACTACGTCATATTGATTATGATTAATTTATTTGAGATTTAAGCTAAATTGAGTATAAAATAAATTAGGTAATTTTAAATTTTTGTAGTTAGCATGGAACGAGATATCACATCACAAAGGATTTTGTCCATTGAGATATTAATTGAGGAGGTTGTTCCTTTTCTCTTACAACCGATTTTGCTATAGTGAAATTAATTCGCCTATATAAGTGACGGTCGTAAAATTAATAAATATTAAATGAGTTTGTATCATTATGAGACATGTTGAATTAAAATCTATATTTTAATGTGTCATATTTGTACTTTTGATATGGATTTGGATATGTTCTGCATTAAAACAGTCTTTACACAAGTTTTTTGTAAATATTACATGATACTCGTATCTAACAACTTTTTCCGATCTCTTAACTCAGGAGACCTGCCTTGACGGCTTCTCGTACAGCCAAAAGACAAGCACGTACGAGAAGTCTTCGTCGGAGGGCAGGTCCTTCGCGTGAGAAGCTCTGCAGCAACTCGCTCGCCATGCTCACCAACATGACGAAAAAGACATGGAGGATGAGAGGAAACTCAACGGCGGGAGGAAGCTCGCGGCGGCGGAGGGCTGGCCGGAGTGGCTGTCGGCCGGGGACAGGCGGCTGCTGCAGTCTTCGTCAGTCACACCGGACGTGGTGGTTGCTGCAGACGGCAGCGGGAACTACAAGACGGTGGCTGCAGCGGTGGCGGCGGCGCCGGAGAAGAGCAGTAAGAGGTACATAATCAGGATTAAGGCGGGAGTGTACAGAGAGAATGTGGAGGTGCCGAAGAAGAAGACGAACATAATGTTCCTCGGCGATGGGCGGACCACCACCATCATCACGGCCAGCAAGAATGTTGTAGACGGAAGCACGACGTTCAACTCCGCTACAGTTGGTGAGTTTACGGTTCTTGCTTTATTATTTATTTGTCGCATTTTCAACCAACTTTGGCTTGCAATATCGTGGATATTTGGTTCGTGCATGCATCATCATTTTTCCACTACTCGCAATATAACTGAAATTTTCTGCATTTTCAACATACATAGCTAAACATCATTCAGTTTTATTGCTATTTTTATTTTAGTTTTTAATATTTATACGAAAAGTACAATGAGATCAACTCTAATATCAAAGTATGTAAAAAAATTCGAAATGTAGGAAATCATGATCTTCGTTTTATCACTACAAATTCTAGATGATAGTCGGTTGTATACGTAACATATAATAAAACACCAAATATGTTGTTACTGATTTGATCTAAGAAAATAAGTACTTCCATCCATGATAAATATATCACAATTGTCTTGTTTGACATCGATAAAAAGTATATCATTTTCATTTTTAAGATACTATTCTATATTATATAATCTCATAATCATTCATTATTTATCAAACAATTATTCTTACTATTCACAATCTAATACATAATTGAATACTTTCTCCATTTAAATAATACTAACTAATAATTTTATTAAAATTTATATCATTTATAAATGATATACTTATGTGGACCAGATAAATTTTGAATTTGTGGGTGCTTTTGTGGGGTCAAAGGTGGCGAAAGTGACAAGACTATAACAAAGCAGAGTCTGGGGTTGGGTCGTAGTTGGAGGGGGGTCTATTCTTATTTGTACCTCGACATATACGAATCTCTTACACATACAAAACGTTGGTTTACAAAATCACGTGAACTCTTTTGTTTTTGGTGTGTCCTTGAGATAAGGTAGCAAATGGTTTACGTTTCATAGCAGCCTCCCATATTTCTAGGCGTGGGGTCCCAATGAATTAGTAGGTCATAAAAGAACATGGGAGAAGCAATTCATGATCGAAATGCTATAAGTTCGTATTTGTCAATATGTTTGAAATCGAACTTGTCACATCACATAAGTAAGATTTATTTAGTACATTAGTTGTCTTTTTGTGTAATTTATGACTTATTACATATTTACATATGAGCGACATTTGAAATCATCCATATAGGTAAAGTTGGTGCAGTTGAAATCAAAATATACTTTTAATAATGCGAATTATTTGAACAAAATCCCTTTGTCGTTGGGCTTGCGGAAAGAATATTCTGCACAGAAGAAAGACAGACAAAGATAATTAATTAGTGCGCTCTTACTGCTTATACCTAAAGAATTTAATAAATCAGAATATTTGAAAAGGTTTCATAATAATTAATGAATTAATTCTTATTCCCTGATAATTTTTTTAGATCTTACAGTTGTAAAGTTCTGCCAGCTAAAAACAAAGACGATTAGTCAACTTGTCAATTGTCATGCAGCTGAGTGAGCTGAGTCCACTTTTCTTTTTTCTTTTTCTTTTTTTTCAATTCGTGACGTGCATGGTACTCCTATATTAGGCAAATATAAATAAGATGTAATTATTCACGATATATTGACATCCATTTATATGACTATGTGTCCACATATAAATATATATGGCAAAACTGTGTGCATGCGTAGTGATGCATTTATTGCTGTCCAGCAGTATAGCAAATATTGACCTGAAAAGTAATACTCCATCCGTCCCGCTTAAAGTGTCTCTTTTCTTTTGGATACGGGTATTTAGGAGAAAGATATAAAGTAGTTAAAATGTTAAAAAGTAGGTAGGATACACACTTTTTAAAGGGATAATTATTTCCTAAAATGGAATGAGACATTTGTAATGGGACAAACCAAAAAAGAAAGTAAAACATTTTAAATGGGACAGAGTGAGTACATATTAATTAAGCCATGTATTGTAAGGAATATTTTACTTTATTAATTGGTGATACTGTAAATTGATGCAGATTACAATCTATACGCATACTTTATTTTTAGGAATATATACATATTTATATGATATCATTTTACATATATGCATGAATTGAATAATAATGTTGGACATGCGCTCGGTAATTATTTTCATTTCTCTTATTTCTTTTAGATGTTGACTAGTTATGTATTGATGTGATGACTCATAAGTTTTGCATGTTCTTTCTGATTTCCTCCTTTAATTACGCTATTGTTGACGATTAAGAAACAGGGCACACACCTTATCCACCGACACAAAATGTTTGATTGCTTTCTTCTGATTTCGGAATTCGTATTCTCTAATCTCTATAGCATTTTAGTGTGACATTTCTTATTGCATTCGTGAATGATCGATACATAGTAATACTAATAATTTAGGATTTATATAAGAAAAAATATACACCCATTAAATTTGACGATTCTTTACTCTTAAAATTGCCACACATCCTACATCTATCTATGCAATAGAGGATGTTCACACAATAGGCAATTTCGGATATTAGCTATCCGAAAAATTATTCAACGCAATTTATTCATTTGTAATAGCATGTACATATCATGTGCACAAAGATAAAATCACAATAATATAGTCTAATATTTCGTGACATTAAATTATATTACTGTACTACTATCGACTCAGAAAATTTCATTTGAAGCACATTTTAATGGTTTAGTTAATAGCATTGCTTTATGAAGTAGTTGGTATCCACTTTCTACAAGTTGCTTGAAATAACATGGCATCTACTTTTTCAAACGTTGGCTGCAGCTGTAGTGGGAGAAAAGTTCTTGGCCCGAGATATCACTTTCCAAAACACAGCCGGGCCCGCCAAGCACCAAGCCGTGGCGCTCCGAGTCGGGTCGGATTTGTCAGCTTTTTACAAATGTGACATTTTAGCCTATCAGGACACCCTCTATGTCCATTCCAATCGTAACTTCTTCATAAATTGCTTAGTAGCCGGCACAGTGGACTTTATTTTTGGTAATGCAGCCTCGATGCTTCAAGATTGTGACATCCACGCCCGTCGCCCCGGTTCGGGTCAGAAGAACATGGTAACAGCCCATGGTCGGACCGACCCAAACCAGAACACAGGTATTATAATACAAAAGTCTAGGATTGGAGCGACCTCGGACTTAAAGTCCGTCCAGAAAAGCTTTCCTACGTATCTCGGACGGCCCTGGAAGGAATATTCTAGGACCATCATCATGCAATCATCCATAACGGATGTGATACACCCAGTCGGGTGGCACGAGTGGAGTGGTAATTTTGCCCTCAATACTTTGACTTACGGAGAGTACCAAAACACTGGGGCGGGCGCATCCACGTCCAGTAGGGTGAACTGGAAAGGGTACAAAGTGATCACAAGCTCGACGGAGGCGCAGGGTTACACGCCGGGGAGTTTCATCGCTGGTGGGAGTTGGTTGCCTTCAACCGGCTTCCCTTATTCACTAGGGTTGTGATTCTTGTGAGTGTGTAACTTTACTTGATGAGATTCGTTTCCATTATTTAGGCCCATTGAGTTGGATTAATAATCCTCAAGTGCGTACTTTAGTGGCTTTGTTTCGAAATTATGAATAAAATTTATCTTGTGGTTTGTAACAATATACATGGAATACCATAAATTTAACTTTTACCTAAGCATAAAATTCCAATTAGATTTACTTTTATTTTCTAAAAAAACCAATAATTTTTAATTAAATAATATTTTAATTTTGAGAATATATAATATTTATTGAATTTAATTTCCAAATTTATTAGAAATTGATTAACCGGGCGAGTCTTTAATTTATCAAAATTTGTTAGTAAACAAAATTCGCAGAAAAAAAATTCAATTTGTCAGATCCGATTAAGAGGGTGTTTGGTTGAGCTTATAAGCTTTTCAAAACAGTTTATAAGTCCCTAGAAAGTGTTTGATAAAATAAACAACTTATAGGTTGTGAAAATGAATTCCAACAATTTATAATTAAGCTTCCCTAAAATAACTTGTTCAACCAACTTATTTTTTCATAAGCTTATAAGCAACATTGAATTTATCAAAATAATCTTATTATGGTTTGTTATTTCCTAAATATATACTATCAATTTCACGTCTCGATAATTTTCTCTCTTTAACTCACGTTAGTTCTCTTGTTTATAAGCTCAATTATCCAAACACTTTGACAACTTATAAGCTCTTGAAAAATTATATCTTATAAGGTCTCCAAAATAAGCTTAGCCAAACAGCCTTTAAGGTACACCATTACTATGAAATGTCTTTGCTTATATTTCTATGCTTACACTCTTCCAAATATATTACTCTTTTGCCACATTCTCACATTTGGAGACCGGTCATATTTCACTCAAGAATTTGAGAAATATATCAAACTAGCATCAGATCAAAATAATTAGTTTAGTTACGCGTAAAATATGACGAATCCGTAAAGCACAAGCATATATAATTGACCCTAAACTTTTTGGTTTTATGCATTTTGTCCGTTGTTGATTTGGAAATTAAAAATTATATTCAAAACAATAAATCAAATAACAGGCCCTCCGGCCCAGGTGTGGTCGTCAGGGGTCCATTTGGCGATTTAGTATTTCTCGAATCCAATTACATGTTTGAATGTTTCATCCCAAGCCAAGCTACACGGCATCATTCCAAATTCATAATGCTATGGCATTTCTTATTTTTTAATGTTTAATTTACATTATTTTTTGATTTGACAGGGAAGAACTACAGGACTTGAACGTAGATTTCTTTGTTTACTTAAGAAAAATTGATCCTAAATTCATGTAACATATATAGAATGATGCATTCGAAAAAATAGTCTGTTCAGTAATGATGAAAAAAATTAAAAACAAACTCAAACGATCATAGCATGTCAAAAGATAATTTGAAATTGGAGTTGTGTATCAGATCATTTTATGGTAGGTTTAATAAATGAAGACCCTTTAGACATTTTTCATTTGTGAATTCAAATATAATGGAAAAGCAATAATATGATGCATATACTATCTATTGATGATATTAATTTAAATTTTATCGTAAATACTGTTTGTCAAATTTTGAACTTTAAATATCCCTATACAAGTTTTATTGTAATTTAAATTACAAAGGGACTTGGAGTATTGGACGGCCTGATTTCCCGGTGTGATTTAATTTCTTATATATTTCATAGGCTTTGAGTGTTCATTATTATTTTTTCTATTTCCAACAAAAGGCTATACTTTAAAATATGGACAAATATCAGTAATACCGGCCTACCGGGTAGCAAGTTAGTGATGTCCATTTTATCAAAAAAATTTAAAAAAAAAAAAAAGTTAGCGATGTCCATTAAAGTACAGCTGCTCTCTCTCTCTCTCGTATATATAATGTATGAATTTGGGTACATCTATCACTGCGTGTGGGTTACATCCGCATCTACATCAATGATATGAACAGGTCAATGTTGAGTACAAATATATTGTTGAATATATTTGGAGATTTGGTCAAAAAGAATGTTATAGCAAGGGCCCTTCTCATTTAAATTCATTCATTGTGGTCTCAAACATACTGTTGAGGGGCTTGCCACTGGACTCGTCATGATCAATGGCAATCAATGTATTAAATTTAAAACTTAAAAGTGCAAAGATATATATATGGGGTGATTATTGTAAAAATCACTCTTAACGTATAAACTACTAAACTCTTGAAACCGTCTTAATTCGCCGTATAAATGTCCGAATTCAGGAAAGAAAAAAAATCGTCCTCAAGGGATTCGGACCTAGATGTTTGAATCCATCAAGTAAAGTGATGAATTCACCGTAAATATTCACGAATCAATGACTGAAAATGGTTCCTAGTTTATATTTTAAAATTGGTTTGTATTTGATCTCATTCTTATATATAGTATAAATATGAGAAGAAGTATGAATGTAAAATTAATTTCTCTCTAAAAGATCGAATCTTCAACAATCCATAAATTTGTGGTTCAATGTTCTCTCTCTCTCTCTCATTCGAATGTGTATTTACACAATTCCAAATGTGCATTTCGACATGTTAGTAAAAAAAAAGTACAGTTAGACGATCTAGAATGTGCATTTAGACAATTGCACATGTGCATGTAAACTCGAATTGATTAATGTTAAGTTTTATCATTATCGAATGTGCATTTAGACAATTCAAAATGTGCATTTGGACAATTCCTAGCTATAATTTGTAACTGTAATGCACACTTTAAACTCGAATGCACACTTATAACTATAACAAAGTAAATAATTGACTGAAAATAAATCCCTACAAAAATGGGATTAGATTCATGCTAAAATAACAAATTACATGGATAACCAGCCCGATAGGAATCATTGGAATGCCTCTGTTGAGCTTCCATCCGAGCTTGAAGGCGTTGAAGCATCTGCATGCTCACTCTGTTGTGCTTGAATCCTCGCCTCGATCGCTCACGCCTCTTTCTCCGGCCGTAGTTGCTCGACCATCCGCTCTCTCTAACTTCATCTCGCTCCTCCATCTCCGTCGATACCTCTCGATATCCGGAGACTCCATACGAGAAGTCATTGCGGGCGGAACTAGAGTCGCTCTCCATGAATGTGCGTGAGAGAACCAGCCAAACAATCTCTTTTTCTTGATCGCGGCGCCTCAGGGGATACCCTTGAGGATCCGAGTCCTATCTATAGGCTCTCATCTGCGGCTTGCAGTCAAAATCTGAACTTGGTCCTCCACCGCTCTGTATTTGCGGATAAAATCGTTTAACTTTCCAAATAGAAGTTATTTTTACATCATTACCATATTTAATATTTAATCTACTTACATGATGCTCTGAGCCTTCCCATCTGTATAACTTCCATCGGGGCGACATGATATTTGAAAAACATCCCACCTGGACCTCGAAATATCGACTCCGTTCTCGGCCTATTCATTCATTCAAACATTATTAATGCACACGTGGGTAAATGATAATAAGTATTTGTATGCATATAATAGAGTATGAGTTGCTACTTAAAATAAGAAAATTAAACAAGCTTCATTAATGATGTTTTAATCCAATTAGTTTGTGGCGTCTAATAACTTAGCAATTAACAGATTATGATATATGTGAGGCGAGCGAACAACATTAAAACCTAAATTGAATTCGAAAACTAAATACTTACAATCTTTGGTAGCATAATCTAAAAACACATCTGGAGCCACCCACATGCTTAGCGATCCCGTCCCTCACCATCCGCTCGTCATCCTACTCCTCCTAGCTTTTTCGCTTGATGCACCTCAGTGATTCCAATAATCACGCCACGAGAGCCAATCCGATCTGGGAATGAATGGAGGTGGCGTCGTCGACTCTGTGCTCTTGATCTTATGAATAAGATCCTTATATCTCACTTGCCGCCTTTTGGCACCATGCGATAGACTACTTGATGAACAAAGCGGCGCGTCCGTGAAATAATTAAAGCATAAATTTGAAAATGATACATTTGAAATGCACATTCATATATATTTTGAATTACAAAACATCACATATATCGATAACCAATACATGAAAGACAAGTTGCACTAAAAATTTCATTTAATGAACTTGACTTAGAAAGCACCTCACTTCATGGCTAAACCCCAAGATCCTCTTTACCTCCATGTTAAAAGCTTTTCAATTTTTACAAGTCTTCTAAAGGTAAAATACATATCCATATATCTTATATAGTGTTGTGTCACAATTGTTTCCTTAGGGATCACATTTGATAAATATTATTTGAACCTTAAACATCATTTTCAACAAAAGGATATAAATATTATCAAATTAACTATCACTTAGTCTGAAATAAACCAATATACTTGAATGTAAATCAATAATACCTGGAAGTCTTGAAAATACATCCGCCTCTGATCCTCAGGGACCAATTTCCAACTGAAACCCCGATGGTTCATGACCTTCGAGCGACTCGGTGATCACATGTGCAACATCATGCGATGGACATAAAATCCTACAATTGAGTTAAAATAATATACATTATATTCAAATAAGTACAATTGAGTTAAAATAATCTAATTAACTATAGGTACCCATTCACAATAGTCGAGGTCTTCCTCCCATCGCCGCAGTGCGGACCCTTTGCTCGACCCTCTCCTCCACCGATAGTAAGTCCTCCTACCGAGGCGCCAACTCCTTCATCGAGGAGGTAGATGCGAAATATTCCTAGGATCACTGGTGGACTCCTCTACCTCGTCCTCGACTTGCCATCGAAAATAGATTTGATGCGTTACTTTAATAATTTTTATTCTTCAAAAGTTATCAATTGTCTTTGAATTTGGTTTACATTAGCTATTTGTTTAAACATTGTCATTGGAAAAGTTACATCTACAATATCTTTCAAGGTAATTCTTGTTTCTTTTCCTATAAAGCTTTTGACAATATGATTCATTGAAATGTGTTGTCTTTGAGAGAAACTTACTTTCTTATGCTTGAATGGTTGTTCAGGTTGTATTTTAGGCTTATACTTCTAAATTTGCGGTTTGATGTTGTATTCGTTGATGTGTCCTATTGCATGATAATATTTGAATATTTTGCTTATCACGATGTGTACATTCATTATCTAATTGTTATATCTAGGTCGAGTATCCATCCTTGACCATGGTTGAGGCATCCAAATCTTAAATCTTGAGTAGAGAATTGTTATGTTTTGACTTGTAATGCATTAGTAAAGTGGGAGAAGAGGTAATGGTTCGTGAATTGTTGTGCTATCTTGTTATACTCGATAACGAAATAGAGAGAAGCAATGGTTGTAGCAAAAGATGATCCATTCGGATGGCAACAAAAAAGAGAAAAGAGAGAGAGAGAGTCCGAGGTATTGATTATACCTTGAAAAGTCAAATTGCGAGGAGAAGTTCATCACTGCGGCTGACATAATCGACCTATTCATCTCCATCATAATCATCATCATTCAATGTATTATCATTTTCGATTCCGATAATTCATATGAATCGATTCGACAATTCATCATCTTGATGATTAGTCATCTCGCCTTCTATGTCTATCAAAGTGCGTCGGGATGAACTCGTGTCATGTCATCATCAACCACTACACTTGTAATTAAAGGCATTTCATCCTCTTGAAATGGCGGAGGTATATCGAACTAGATGATTTATCGAGACTTCCACATTAGCTCTCGCTTTAATTTTGCATACATCCACCAATCCTTTGTAGATTGTTTTAAACTCGGATAAGGACAATAGTATACTTGAGCGGCTTGTGTGGCAAGGACAAAGCGGTTCATACTTATTATACCTTCGTCTATAATTCATGAAACCAATTTGTATTCGGGATGCATGCGATGTCCCCAATCGTGATGGATCAAACCACTCGCATCTAAACATTGTTACGGTCTTCATAGGTAGCCCATGGTATTCCAACTCACAAACCTCCGTAATCGCCCATAAAATCGAGTTCATTCTTGTACGCACCATAAGTTTCACCTTTAATGCACACACCCTGTTCATGGTGGCTCTTTGTGTCCCATGCTCTAACGTGTGAAATTTATACCCATTTATGTAGTACCACGGATACGTCTTAATCATTTGGAGAAGGCCCTTTTGCTAAATCCAATATGAATGGATTGGCGACATTGTTGGTATGGTCTTTGACCTAAATCCAACAAATCAATAAACATCTATCAATCGGTGATTAAATATTACAAAAGGAGGTTACGGTTAATGGGATTATATACTCACATATGTATCAAACCAATGTGAGAAGTTTCAGTCGATTTCCTTTTGAATCTCGGAGGAGGAGATGCGTGGATGTAATCTTTTCAAGAAATCGATAAACAAACTTCAAAACAAATAGTTATAATTAGTATTTAAATAGTTATACTAATTGAAAGTTATCTGACGTGAAATTATAAATACTTACTTTAAATAGTTCTCCAAACTTCAACGCAATTCAATAGCACATATAATCGAGCAGCATCATACTCACTCGAATCTAGATATCTCTTGACATTTTTCCAAAGGCGTCCACGCTTGAATATTGAAAGCATATCTGGGAAGTCTTCATGCCTAATATCTCCCCCAACATTATAATTGCGAGGCACATTCTTATGTTTCGTTCTTACGTGACCCTCAAAATAATAAGAACAGAATGTTGATGCTTCTTCTACTAAGTACGCATTGCAAATAGAACCCTCCACTCGAGCTTTATTTCTCACGTTGTTTTCAACTTACGTGAAGTATCTATCAATGTATATAAAAAGATTAATAGTTATATGTGTATATTTATACATATGGACAACAATTGTTAAAGTGAGCGTTTTACCTTTCGAATGGATACATCCATCGGTATTGAGCAGGTCCAATGAATACGAGCTTCATCGCTAGATGGACTGGTAGATGTTCCATTGAATCGAAGAAACTAGGAGGAATATCGCTCGAGCTTGCATAAAATAGTGGAATATTTTCTTGAAGTTTGCACATGTCCTCAAGTTTGATGTTTGAGAGGTCAAATCTTTGAAAAATAAACTTAATTCCGTTCTTGCTTTCCAAACATTAGGTGGGAGAAGTTCTCGAAATGCGATCGGGAGTATCTGTTGCATAAAAACATGGCGATCGTGACTCTTCATCCCAAACATCTTCAATTTGGTCATGTCTACACATCTGCCCATATTTGAGACATACTAAATGCAAAAATCTAAGACCTTTCACCCATTCGCACAAGACTTTTTTTCATGTTTGTCAAGTGTGTAAGAAGCTTTTGGATACTTGCACATCGACTCATTCATCTTCAACTCGGTCTATTGCGGTACAAATTAAGTTCTTCTCTTGATTTGCTCGTATCTTCGTCTTACGGAATATTCATCACGATGTTGAACACATTATCAAATACATTCTTCTCTATGTGCATGACATCCAAATTATGTCGAATCAAAGAGAACTCGATCTGGTAAATCCCGAATATACTCCGCTCCCCAACCACTACCAAAATATTTGGAAACACTACTATTTATTGCATCACTACCCATTTGATCACCTTCACTAGTCCCATTCCTTCAATCCTAGATAATAGTTCTTCTCCGATGGCGCTTGGTGGACTACTAGTAATCACCGTATTCTTTACGAATCCTCTTCTATCCATTACGAATTGGTGATCGGGTTTAAAACTTTCGATGATTATCAAACCATGATGTTTACCACTTTTGGTAAAGTAAGCGCTTGATATCCTCCATGCAATGTGGACAAGCTAACCTTCCGTGTACTCCATCCGACAACATAGAGTCGCGGGAAAGTCACTAATTGTCCAAAGCAATGCAACACGCATCTGAAAATTTTGTTTCAATGAGACATCATAGGTAAGGACACTGCTTCCACAAATCTACTAACTCGAAATTAATGGTTGCGAGAACACATCAATCTTTTCTTTTGGATTACGTGGCCTGGCACTAGAATTGTGAAAACATATATTGTTCCTTCATACACATCCATGGAGGAAGATTATAAGGAGTAACTATAACGAGCCATGAAGAATATTGTTGTCTGATTGACCAAAGGTTGAAACCATCGATTGAAAGACCCGATCTAACATTACGAATCTCGATTCAAACAAAAAACTTCATGTTCAAATGCTTCCATGCGGTGTATGCGCTTGGGATGGCGCATGACCCCATCATTAGTCGACGATGCATGCAGCGCATATTCTCATTGTAGCCTCGGATGCATACAACCTCGTAGTCGGGTAAGAGAAAATAATACATCTTCTTACATGGAATTTGTGATTTCTTTCGAGTTTGGATGCTCGATTATTGCTCTTGAAGCGTGGATGCTCACAAACTTTACATCTCGTCAATTCGAATCTTGTCATGCGATAAATCATGCAATTATGTGACAACAATCTATCTTGTGCACGAGCGATCCCATGCCACGCAACAATTTCTTCGTCTTTGTAGAAGTCATCATACAAGATTACCATCTGGATTGTCTCTTTCATGAGTTACATTATTTGATCAAAACCTTTCTCGGATATATTATTCTCGGCTTTCCAACTCGAAGTCGAGCCACAATGCAGATTGTGAATGGTTTGAGCAACACAGCCTAGCGGTTTATCGGCGGCGTCAACATGTCGTAAAATTTTCGTGCCTCGACATTTGGTTCCTCTTGAGCTCGGCAAAGTTAAGCGAGGACGGCATCCATTACCATCGTCGTCGTGCTTGATTGAGGTTCGGGTGATCTTGCATTGTCGGATCTATACTCACATTTATCTCCCTTGAAAGATCCAGTGTTATAATTTGGAACAAATCCAAATTTTGAAGCGTGATATCGCACGGTATCTTGTACTTGATAAGGTATATTATTGCACTTCTTACAAGGACACTTGATCTTTTCCCCGTCCATGAATGATAGTTGATTACTAGCAAACTCAATGAAGTTTTCAAGTCCGCGAAGAAAATCATGATTTAATCCACCACAGTGCTGACGCTTATACATCCATTCACGATTCGACTCATCACGAGGAAGTGGAAATGAGATTCGAAGTGAGAGGCAAATGTTCTGTCATGGGAAATGGGATTACGGAAGTGAGAAGCAAATCTTGGGAGATGAATGTTCGCAAATGTTGGGAGATGAAGTGAGAGGCAAATATTCAGTACCAACTACTAAGCCCGACTTTAATTTGGTTAATGATTTGGAAGTACATTTGGTTAATGATTTGGAAGTACATTTGTAAGAGGAGATAATTTAGGTGAAGAGATGCCGCATAACTCTATTTATTGGTAAATAAATTATCTGCATAATTTTCTAATGTTTGGTTATGTTAGGATAATATTTAGATGCAAAAGACAGGTATACTCATATTCGGATCCAAGTCTATTTCTCGTTTCATAACAAAAAGGTTCTCACGTTATAGAAATAGAAATGCACGAGACATATACTATATAAAATAAAATATGTATGCATGTTAACATGAAACTAATTTGTAGAGGTATAAAATCGATGCATAAATATAAATCACCAAATAGAAAAGTTCACACATGATTAGTCTTATTTCTCTTTGATAAAGAGTAGCAATCACAAAATTAGTCTCCTAAACCCTTCACGTGTGGGACATGTGATGTAAATGATCACAACATTAATATATAGCAATACATATAAATATTAATGGTGTGACCACTTACATCACATGTGAAAGTTAGGAGATGAATTTTGTGATTGCTCTTTTATCAAAAAATAAGACAATCATGTGTGAACTTTTTCATTGAAATATCAAAGTAATTCATTTGTTGTTGACATCAAATCATGCGACATGTCATGTAACTTTATTCATTTTTAGATAATCTTGATTGTGGATAGAAATATTGTTGAGCATTTTATAATTAAGACAAATCGACTTAAATCATGTGGACTCCAATTCTTGTATAAGCTAATAGAGATGGGTGGTGGTGGAAAGCAAAGCGGCCCGTTTGGGTAAAAATACGAGGCTTGTAGCTGTCAAAATATATGCTACGCTTAGGACTTGCATTTTAATATAGCATTGAATTATATATTTAAAGTATGGTTAGTTTCTTTAATTTTATATGGTGTTTGCCTTTTTATTTAGTGTAATCTAATTTTTTTGAATTTGATATTCTTTTTAGATACAAGTTATTTATCATAACAAAATTTGAATATATTAAAATAAAATTTCGTACAATAATCAACAACTTGAACCCAATACCTCTTTTTAGCAAGTCTTTTGCTACCTCATTTTTCAGAATCCATATCTCATTTATCGAGGAACCAATGATCGCCTTTAATATGGCCACTCAATATTGTTTGTGAAAAAATAAAATTATTGTCAAATGTTGTTGGAAACCCGCTTAGAAATTTTCAAGAAAAATGAAATCGGGAGAAAATAAAAACTTTAATTACATGATTTTTAGAGCTAACATTGCCACCCTTGATTATATAGAACTAAAAGTGTATGTTTTATTTATTTATTTTGATATGATGGGGACACAAAATCGCTAGAAAAGTTACATCTACCATTTACTATTTGGTGTTTGGATGTGCATTATTTTTCTTATTAATAAATTTGCCAGCGATACATAGTGGAGTACGCCATTTGTTAATTGAACCTTTAATACTTCCAAATTTGGTGATATAATACTTGATTTGACTTATTTGTTGCCAAATCGATAGGAAAGATCGATTTCATTTGGTGGTTTGTTCGCATTTACTAACCATTGAGTAATATTAAAAGAGATTTTGAATTTTATATACTTTTGAAATCCAGTCACACAATTTACGTTTGGTTCAATTAAGTCATACATAAAATCGAACTTAGATCTAATTATAATTGTCTCTTTGGTATATAATAGATGATTGAACACAAAATGGAACACCCAACCTGACAAACCGGTAGATGATAATTATATTGCACAAGTAGTATCTGAATAATTATAGTTGAAAATCCTTGAGTTCTTGGAGTTCATTGTGGATGAAAAGCTCCACTTGTACCTTAAAACATATTCCACATCCATGTTACATAACTACTTATTATATATAGCACATGCTTAATCAAATTTTATTTCTCAAAAAGTGATCTATTTATGATTCTATAGCCAAACCAAATTCTTAATTACAACTTGGCAAAAAAATTGTTGTCTTCTATGATGTAAATTAAAGGATATCATTGAAAAATCTAACGGAGGATATCATTGAAAATTCATAATCTATGGTGAGGATTGATTATTGATAGAGTAGCAATTTGAAAATTCATGTCCAATTCTTAAGGGCACCTAAAATCCAACATACTCATTAAATAACCAAGTAAATCCAACATATATACCAATATATCGATACATACCAATATATACCAATACATATATACCAATATATCAATACATACTAATATACTAATACTTACATATATACAAATATATCAATACATACCAATATCGACTAATTCTTACATATATACCAATATATACATATATATATACCAATACATACATAAACATACATAACATAATGTACCAATACATACATAATGTAACAATAATGTACCAATTCATACATAAACATAATGTACCAATATATACATATATACATATATACAAATACATACATAAATATAAATTTTAAATAGATATATATATATATATATATATACATACAGGCGGATGCGGTGGCGTGTGGCGGTAGCAATCGGAGGCGGGTCGGGCAGTGTGTGTGTGACGGCATGGCGGAGGCGGGGCTGGTGAGGTGGCAGGTGGCGCGGGAGGGGCGGCAGCGGCGGGAGGCGGAAGGGCGGCGGGAGGCGGAAGAGGCGGGCGGTGTAGTGGGGCTTGGGGGAGGGGGATTGGCGCGAGCGAAATGAAATGAGGAAGAATCTGCGTCATCATATAATTTCGTAGCGGCGGATTAGCGACGGTAAATATCCGTCGTTAAATTTAAAACCCAATAGCGACGTACTAACGACGGAAAATTTTAACGACGGAAAAAATCCGTCGTTGAAATATGAAAAATTGAAAATAGAAAAATCCGTTTTTATAACGGCGTAATAAATCCGTCGTTAAATTTACGACGGACTAACGACTATATAATCCAGTCGTTTAATTTCTTGGCATTAAAAATTAAAAATTAATATTAACGACGGAAAAATTCCGTCGTAAATATTATTAGAATAAATAAAACTAAAATTAAAATTAACGACGGAAAGTATCCGTCGTAATATTAATTAAAAATAAATATTAAAACATCCGTTATTTTACTGACGGATCGGCGGCGTTTTTAAATTGTACATTAAAAAATATAAAATCCATAATTTAACGACGGATTATGTCCGTCGTTAACTAACAACGGATTAACGGCGTATATGGCGTCGTTATATATTCATGAAATAGGCCCGCCAAATTCCGTCTTAATAACGTCTCAAATCCGTCGTTAATGTAGTGCGTCGTTATTCCGTCGTTATTCCGTCATTGAATGGCGACCCCAATTTAGCCGTTGCTAATCCGTCATTTTCGCGCGTTTTTTGTAGTGTTATAAAATAGAATAGATGGTTGAGAATGAAATATTGTTTTACTAGTAAAATAGAGATAAAATTATTGTATTTTTATGCAAACTATTGGAGATGGTCTTAGGAAGGAAATTTTGATAGATTATTGTGTTTTAGTATAATATATAGATATAGATATAGATATTTTCTATAATATGAAATGCGATGTAGAATTTCACATTTCATCAATACTAATATTATTATCAATATATACGTAACATGTAAGATGTAATAACAATAAAATAATCTCAAAATTTGTCTGAAGAAATGTGAAAGCATACAGTATAACTGACACGTTAATCCAGCCACAACACACTAGATTTAAATCTCTCTTAAACTAATGATTAATCATACGCACGTCACAAAACCAAAGAAGCATCGAAGAAGAAGAAACCAATTAACAAAACTAAACTCATTTTTCCACTTCAATAAATAGCCAACTCGAAGAACACATAAACACCAAACACGCCTATACACAAATATAGCCAAACACCGAGTTAACTCAGCCATGGACACCGTCAAATCCTTCAAAGGCTACGGCAAAGTCGACGAGCGCGAAGACGCCGAGTTCCGCCGCAAAACTCGCAAGCGTCTCATCATCCTCTCCATCTCGGCAGTTCTCTTGATCGCTCTGATCGCCGGAGTTGTCGCTGGAACTCTAACTCACAGAAAAAATAAAAATGGCAGCTCAACGAAGCTCCGGCGACCACCTCGGCGGCACTCAAGTCCATCTGCGGCGCGACTCAGTACCCTGACTCGTGCGCGACGAGTTTACGTTCCTCCAACTCGGCCGATCCGCAGAGAATCTTCCAGTTCTCGTTGTCCGTCGCTATGGATTCATTGGAGAAGATCTCCGACTTTCCGGCAGAGTATATAAGCAAAAACAATGAGCTTGATGTGAAGACGAAGCAGGCACTTCAAGTCTGCAGCGTCATGCTGAGCGACGCTGTGGACTCCCTGAACGAGACCATCAATGTCGCCGGCGTTAGCAACGGAGCTGCTTTCCGTTGCTAACGACGAGACGTGGCGTAGCACGGTGATCACCGATCAGGACACGTGCCTCGACGCTCTCGACGAAGTGGGGACGAATGCCACAGTAGCTGCTGACGAGATCCGGTCGCTGATGAAGAACTCGACGGAGTTCGCTAGCAATAGTTTGGCCATTGCGACGAAGGTGATCGGATTGCTCGGAGACTTCAAGATTCCGGCGCACCGTCGGTTGCTCGGGGAGGTGGAGAATGGATTTCCGGTGTGGGTCGGGGCGGTGGACGGCGACTCCTCAGGAGGTCAAGCGGGCGCCTAACGTGACTGTGGCGAAGGACGGCACCGGCGACGTGACGACGGTGAATGAGGCGGTGAAGATGCTTAAGAAGAAGAGTAAGGCGAGATTTGTGATCTATGTGAAGGCCGGGTGTATGTGGAGAATGTGTTGTTGGAAAAGGCGCATTGGAATGTGATGATTTACGGCGACGGCGCCGCCACCACGGTGATTTCCGGCAGCAAGAACTTCGTAGATGGAACTCCGACCTTCGACACGGCTACTTTCGGTGAGTGTTTCGATCCCTTATTTTATTTCTACTTTTCAATAATAAGGTCACGCTACAAGTAAATTTCGTCGTATGGTATTTCAATTAACATTTATATGTGTGACTATTTTGGTTAGAAGATGGAGATCATGTATCGTGTATTAGCGCAGTGATAGAATGGTTAATGTCAGGGCCAAAAAGATCTCGGGTTCGAATCAATCGTGAAGCGATCCTTAAATTCGTATTAAATTGACTTAAAAAGAAGATTGAAGATCCTATAATACAAGATGCGAATAGTATAATTTTAATAAGTCATGGAAAAGGTCAAAGTGCACGCAAGCCTTACTTGATAAATAAAACATCAATTTTGTTATTTTTGCTACATTTTGATATTAAGTTTTGTTATTTTGCTTTATAAGTGTACTTTATAATAGTTTTGATTTAACATCAGCATGGCATTAAATGTATCTAGCGTGCATTAAAATTATTATAATGGGATGATTGGGATGTTCAATTTTATATCATATTGATTCCTTTTATATTATTTTTTCAACTTAGGTTCTAAATTATGACATCTATCAAATCTGAGTGAA
The DNA here is from genome assembly GCA_036937905.1 of Salvia rosmarinus. Classification (NCBI taxonomy): domain Eukaryota; kingdom Viridiplantae; phylum Streptophyta; class Magnoliopsida; order Lamiales; family Lamiaceae; genus Salvia; species Salvia rosmarinus. The sequence goes on along the minus strand of CM072817.1, from coordinate 11,508,244 downwards.
GCACTCCACCAATTTATGATCTGAAAATGTGAGATAACATGTCATTTGATGCAATAATGCTCCAAATAGATCTGTTATGAATGTTTTGCGCCTCCATAATTAATGATTTTGAGACACTACCATGTGCATTTTTTAGGTGAACTTCCCACTTTTTATTTGTTTGTTCAAAGTTACAATATTTGATTTATACACATTCATTAAATATGCATGTATGAATGTGATTAGAAACTATCATGTCTATCGAGTGTGGTGTCTAACACACTCATCTCATTCACATTAATAAAGTACATCTTCACCCACAATAGTCATGATTAGTAAATTAGGAAAGTTAATTTGTAATGATTTTACTTTCCTTATCTTTTTCCTCTTTCCGTAACCTTAATGGCGGTGAGCAATCTCGTAGTCGAATACACCTTAAATGTGTTATAAGTAACTGTTAAAGATAGCTAGAGAAATTATTTATAGAGTTGGCTAAAATAAAAAGTATGGAAATCAAAGTGGACTTTATGTTATTTTAGTCACTCGATTTTATAGCAAGAAAGTTTGTATGACTCTGTTTCAATTGGACAAGACATGATTATCTGTAACCGAGACTATGTTCTAGCTGCACCTGCATACATTTAAATATTTGACTAACTCTTAAATATCTTAATATAGTGTTGATTTGTTTTAGCTAGATGTTGTTATTATTATAAAAGTATCATTTAAATCAACAAATTCTTGATGTAACATTTGTTGCTGTGAAGGGATTCATAGCTCGGGACATAGGGTTCAAGAATACGGTTTGGGCGGCCAAGCACCGGGCGGTAGCCCTCGATCGGGTTCCGATCAATCATGTCTTCTCCGGTGCTCATTCGATGCGTTCAGGACACTCTCTACCCAGCTCAACCGTCGGTTCTACCGCAGTGTGACGTCGCGGGCACCATCGACTTCATCTTGAGAACTCGGCCGTCGTCTTCCAAAATTGCAACATCATGCCTAGGCGGCCCATGTCCAACAATTTGTGACCATAAGCACAAGGCAAAGACCTAATCAAAACACGGCATTTCCATCCAAGGTGTGTGATGAGCCCATTGGACAAGCTCATCTGCTCCAACTTATTTGGGTCGACCTTGGAAGATTATTCGACCACGATAGTCATGCAGACCGAAATCGGTGGTTTTTGAACCCATTGGGCTGGATTTCTTGGGTTGAGGTGTGGACCCACCCATTCGATTTTTATGCCGAGTATCGAATCTTGGGCGGGCTCGAGCTGCTTGGGGTCGGGTTAAATGGGTAGGGTATAAGCCACGTCACGATGGTCCGGGCCTCTAAGTACACTGTGGACTCATTTATTCGGGGCCTATCTTGGTTGCCTCTTTGCAAATGTGGCCTTTGATTCGATATAGGATTAATTAATTAAGTGTGAAAATTGACATATATAGTTATACTTTTTGTTTACATGTTTCTTCTATCTCTAACAACTTTGCATTGTAAAATTAATTGTTTGACATTTGAGAACTTGTAATTCCATCAAAATTCTATAAAATTAGTTGGCAATATAATCTGATTTATAAGTACTCCTTCGTTTTTAAGCGTTCATGGTCCTTATGTTGAACATATCAAGAAAATGAAGAAGTTTATTTTTATAGCTTTATTAGTTACCGTAATAAATGTATACATATAATTAATTATTAAATTAATAAAAAAATATTAAAGATGATTATTAATTTATTCTTAAATTTCAAACTAAGATATTTATTAAAAAAAGAAAAAAAATGAAAAATATAACACCCATATAAAAAAACGAGGTATTGTAATTGAAAGATGCCATTTAATATGTAGGAATTATGATTCTATATTTTGGAAATAAACGAGAGTTACCACTCAAATAAATTTGACAATATACTTATCTATTACTTCACTTAAACAAGCTCACCATTTTCATGGTTTAGCTTAATTATCGGCATTCTTTTTTCTTTTGAGAGGTAATAATCGGCATTCTTGAATCTTGACATTAATGCTCACAAATTAATTAATCTTCAGTGAGTTTTTATTTTTATTCAAAATTCTTGAGTTACACATTTTTTAATCAGTTACTTGTAAATGTGCACATATCATCTTAACTTCGGCATTCAAGGCCTCTCACTAAGTTGAAATTAGATGATTATTAAGCCCATTCAAGTAATCTACTTATGAAACTCAGCCAATTTATCTTTTTTTGGTAAATTAAATACAAAATTTAAAGGTCGCGTCACGGTGGACTCGGCCGAGACCTTTGGCGTCGTCGCATTAACCACTCTACCTTGGCCAACACACGCACTGAAGCCAAATGAGTTGTCAAAGACCAATTTAAGTAAATTGTTTTGAACTTAAAATTATTGGCGAACTCAAAAGTACTTTAGTTAACCACCTTATAAAAATTAAAACCCTAACCTTATACCCAAATAAACAAAAGTATCGTCTTAAAAATGACCCTCCTCGACTCTTTGAATTCCGAACCTAACTAGTGGAGTCGATATTAGGGTGAGCAAACTATCCAAAATCTAAATAATCGAATCCGAACTAAACAAAATATTAAATTCGGTTCGATTTTTGGACACAGTGAATTTTTTATCTCAAAATTTTGGCTTTTCAATTCGAGATAGGTTTGGAAGTTTTAAATTAAAAAAAAAAAAATCAAAAATCCAAATTAAATATAATAATAATAATAATTTGTTTAAATATTTATAGCACTAATATAAATATATATAAATTAAAAATATTAGTTTCGGTTTTTTTTTTTTTTTGGATTTTTGAAGTTTTGAATTTTTGGTTCGGATTTTGTTATTAAAGTTTTGGATTTTCGGATAATTCATTTTGGTTCATATTTTTATCTTTCGAAATTGAATTTTCGGATCGGTTCAGATTAACCAAAAATCCGAATCAAAATCGAAATGCTCAGCCCTAACGGCATATACGCATCTCACCCACAATACCAAAAATTTACTTATTATTCAATACTCATAATACAGTAAGTAGAGTTGTCAAAGAAATTGAGCAAACCTAAAATATTTTCAAGGTGCAATTCCACCAACCTAGCAGGATTTATAAACACTTTTATGTACAAAACTTTTCAAGCTGCAATTCCACCAACCTAGCAAGATTTATAAAAACACTTTTATGTACAAAACTTCTAAAGCGCTCCACTGGAACTATTTTTATAGCCAATTGGCACATGGGTGGATTAGGTCAGAATATTTCCAAACAAAAAATTCTATGGTCCGGCCGAGCCAAAATCGGATCAGTTTTGTCATATCTCTTTTGAGACAACTCCAACAATAAAGAGTAAAAACAGAAAAAATGAATCAGTCTTGGTTAAAACTCAAAACCACTAAACCAATGTTCCATGAGTCAAGAAAAAGAGTTTTACCACAGCACTAATTAACAGAACTACATGAATCTTGTTTCCAAAAACTTAACTCAATTGAATAAGAGCTAATAAATATCTACATTCCATCCCATTATTATTGCCGTTTCTTTGTTCATTAATTAAGTTGTGGTTTCAAAAGGAAATAATTTTACTAAAAAGTGCGTCAATTTCATATCCACACTTCTTTCTGTAAACATGTCTTCTTAATCTACATAAAAAGAAATGTATGTCGTGAATATTGGGACGGAGGTATAAGATAAAAACTATATGAATCTTGCTATAAATTTTCTAACTTCAAATTAATTAATAACTACATATATCTGAGCAAAAGTGTGCCCCAAATTCTAGGCCAAAAATTTGAGATATTGCAGTATAAAGCTTAGTCATAAGAAATCCTTAAACAATTCATTGCCCTTCGCCATTCGTGCCAAATTTTCTTTTTCTCTATGCGTAAAAATTAAATCTTGGCCAACAGAGGCAAAACCAGAATTTATAAGTTCAGAATGCGGAAATTTGCAGCCGAAAAATCCAAAAATTTATTGGCCCACAGGAAACTTTTGGCTGCCGGTTTGCAGCATCCCACCGCTTCTGTCATCTCATCTAAATCTCATTCGCATCATAACTTGCTGCCCCATTCGTCGTTTCTCTTGCGTTTCCTGAGCACTGCTGCTGCGAATCCGTCTGCTCCTTCTGAATCTATGGCTTCTGATTATTCCTCCACCCTGTTAAGATTGATTCCATCAATCCTAAGGTGATTGTTTTATTGTTTTGCTCTTATTTTGGTGTTCCCCTTTTGTTTCTTAGTGGTTTTTGCATTGGTTTTTATTTGTGTCTTCTCAGTTTGTGACCTGGGGTTTCGGCTTGATTGTGTTTGATTTGGGAGTGATTTTCATAAGTTTTTGTAGGTTATGATCGCTCTTCTGATTCTTGGCTTGAATCTTTTCAATTTTGGGAGTGTTCATTATTTGTTTTTGTAGGCTTTGATTCTTGTTTTAGGGAGTTGTGTGATTTCTAATTTGTGCGACTTTTTAGTTGAGTTGACTTTTGAGTATTGGGTGGGGTATAGTGAGCTGATCACTAGCTTTCTCAATCTGCCACTTTTTTGTTGCTTCACTTTCCACTGGTTTTGCTTTGTGTTTGATTATTTTTACAAGATGGAGCATATATAGATATTGCAGATTCTTTTTGCTTGCCTTTTTAATCTTTAGCTGGTCATTTGATTTTGAGCTGTCATTTTCCACTAGAAAGTAGTAATGTTTTATCTATGCTAATTAGGTGTGTTTGAGTGCTTCGTGTTTTCTTGCTGAATAAGTGATCTGTGTGTTCAGTTTTTATTTTCATGGCGTTGCTTAGTATCAGCATTTGATTGCTATTTTGAATACAATTACTGGAGAAGGAGAAAAACTCATAATAATCGAACTTCTTTAACAGGTTTTGGAGTGTGAGTATGCAGTCCGTGGTGAAATTGTGAACCTTGCTCAGGTAAATAATTGGCTTTTTAGTTGCTATGCATCATAGGTGTTTTGTTTGTAGACTGTAAGCCTGCTGCTTTTGTCCGTGGTTTTAATTCACGAGTTTCCTTTTGACAGAAATTACAAGAAGATTTGAAGGTCAACCCGTTCTCATCCTTTTGATGAAGTGAGTAACCAATCTTGATAAGATAGAACAGTTGCAAATCATAGTCTGATGTGTAAATTATATGCTAATAATTTGATCGGCTTGTGGAGTGAATTAGAAAGTGAGGATAAAAGTCCAAACAACAAGAACAAATAAGCTCTTTAAATAGATGTGAATGTATTTAAAGAGTATGACCTGTTTTTAGTGCTTGTAGAAGCTTGCTTTGGTGATTATAATCTCTGTGAATGTTTTGGCATTGTTACAATTTACTAAAATCACATTAACATTGATCAAATAATGCTTGTGTTAATTTTGCTCTTTGTCCCCGAGATTATATACTGCAATATCGGAAATCCTCAGTCTCTTGGCCAGCAGCCAATCACCTTTTTCAGAGAGGTGTGTATACTGTAATGGTGCAACGAACTTCAAAAATGTTTGTCGTTACTTATATTTCTCACATCCTCATTTCTAATTTCAGGTCCTTGCTTTATGTGACCATCCTGCTATTCTGGATAAAGCTGAAACACATGGGATATTTAGGTAAATTCATCAAAATCACGTGCACCTAACATTTTATTGGAAGGAGTCTTATAATTTTTTTAGCATGGATAGATCTTTTCTTGAAGATAAAAATAGTATATCCCTGTTGATGTGCTGGTGAAAAGGATAATGCTAGTATAGGAGAGATTATAATTTAAAGAAACCTTGGGTTTCTGAGTTCTATGGGTGAACATTTCCTCTCATAGATGGATTTTGTTTCAACTTTTCTTCCGTCATGATTGAGACGAGTTATGTTTTCAACTTATGCATCTGTCCTTTTGAAAGAGTCTTGATTGTTTAGATTCAATGAGATTTTAGCACTGTTATTATTTGGTCCAATCTCCATTTCCTAACAAAATCAATGTTGTGGATCTCTAGCGCTGATTCCATAGGCGTGCATTTCAGATACTCGATCAAATTCCTGGAAGAGCCACTGGAGCTTATAGCCACAGCCAGGTAATAATGGGCATTTTTAAATCTAATTCATAAGTTTGTCTCATTCACTGGTGCATGGAAGTTTTTCATCATAATCCTTAAATCAGGGTATCAAAGGACTGCGTGACACAATATCGCTGGCATTGAAGATCGTGATGGATTCCCAGCTGATCCAAATGATATATTCTTGACAGGCGGTGCAAGCCCTGCGGTATTGACAAAGCCTTATCTATCTATCACAGTTCAGATGAAACTGTAGAACAATTGCCTAACAACGACTGCTTTCTTTTTCAGGTGCATATGATGATGCAGCTATTGATAAGATCAGAAAATGACGGAATCCTTTGTCCTATTCCATGCAGTACCCGCTGTATTCTGCTTGATTGCCCTTCATGGAGCTCTCTAGCACGTTTAACACCTTGTTTATTTTACTAATTCTAATCTAAAGATGATATGAAAGTCAATGCGGAGAGAGAGTCGTCACATCTCTTGTCTCCCAGGTTCCTTATTATCTCGATGAGGCAACAGGATGGGGTTTGAAGTCTCTGATGTTAAGAAACAATTGGAAACTGCAAGATCAAAGGGCATCAATGTCAGGGCTTTAGTCGTTATAAATCCTGGCAATCCCACCGGCAGGTAACAATTGGTCGATCCTCGTGTTTGTAGATAGTCATTCCCTTTCTTTATTGAAATCTGAAGTGTTTTTAATTTACTCTACCCTCGTCGTGATTCCAATATTTATCGCTTCCTCTTTAGGTTTTGGCTGAGAGCACCCAACAGCAAATCGTCGACTTCTGCAAGAAGGAAGGACTTGTTCTTTTGGCAGATGAGGTGACTTTGTAACATTATGATGAACTACAGACAACAACAACAACAACAACAACAACAACAATAATAATAATAATAATAATAATAATAATAATAATTGAAACGTTTGTTGATGTTCTTGTCTCTGAAGGTGTACCAAGAAAATATTTATGTGCCCGACAAGCAGTTCCACTCGTTCAAGAAAGTTGCACGTCCATGGGTTACGGGAAAGGATATTTCCTAGTGTCCTTCAGTCTGTGTCAAAGGTATAGCAGCGAGCACATTTGCGATGATTTAAGGAGCTTTCTCAATGTAGATGTTTTTAATTATGTTTGATGCTCCCAGGTTACTACGGAGAATGTGGAAAGCGAGGAGGTTACATGGAAGTCACGGGTTTGCTCCCGAAATAAGGGAGCAGATGTACAAACTAAGCGTCGGTGAACCTCTGTTCTAACATATCCGGTCAGATTCTTGCAAGTCTTGTCATGAACCCGCAAAGGTTGGTACTTGTCTCAGTTTGTAACTTGTCTGTTCAATTTCAGACAATTCTAGTTTGTGTACCTCGTATTTAGAAGTTTGTATCTGGTGCATGCAGGTGGGAGATGAATCATATGAATCTTATACACAGAGAGAGATGCAATTTATCCTCCTAACAAGACGGGCCAAGGTTAGCCAATGACTTGAATCTTAGCAATATCTTTTCTACAAGAATCCTATCTTGAAACATCAATGAAACCCTAAAAGAAACACAAATGACAAAAGAACTGTGAATAAAACTTCCAATTATGGTTTTTATAGGTGAAAAGTTACTCGTTGTGGTTTTAGTACATTTGTGCATCACAAGGACTTCACAAGCTACATGTGCTCGATTTTTTGTTTCTTCTGATTTGTTCAAAGATAACTCGATTTTGTTCATCTTCAGACTCTTGAAGGCGCGCTTAATAGTTTGGAAGGAATAACCTGCAACAGGGCGGAAGGAGCAATGTATCTGTTTCCTCGCATTAACTTGCCAAACAAAGCAATCGAAGCTGCAAAAGCCGTAAAACTGCTCCAGATGCATTCTATGCTCGTCGTCTCCTTAATGCCACGGAGTAGTAGTCGTTCCTGGTTCTGGATTTGGACAGGTAACAACCAGTAACTGAACTTATCCTATTTGGGGCATTTATTTAGGTGATAGATTAGATTGACATTACATGTGATTGAATATTTGAATGCATAAAACAAGCTCAAAATTGTCCAACAATGGTTTCCGCATGCTAATTGGTTTATATCTGCATCGCCTTTTCTTGAGATTCTTCTTCGACTGCTAATAGTTGATGCACCATGACGTTGTAGGTTCCTGGCACCTGGCATTTCAGGTGCACGATATTGCCTCAAGAGGATAGAATACCAGCCATTGTGTCTCATTTCACGGATTTTCACAAAGCATTCATGGATGAGTACCGCGACTGAGAGAAGATTGATAGTTTGAGGCGCCTCGAATTCGACGTTCAAGTTTGTTAGTGTATGGAATCAAAATCTAGCTCTCGCTTAAGGTTATATTCTGTACAATTTAGGACCATATAAACGGTTTTCTGAGCAAGATTTGGGTAGCTCAACATTTATCTTTAGAAAATTTGGGTTCATGAATTGATTGTTTCCCAACTTGAGGCTGTTTTACAGCAAGAAATAAATTCACCTTGGATGTTTTTAAAATAAACTTTGGAAAATCTGCATCATGTTTTGTTACATACTGTATCCAGTTTTTCTTTCTTAGTGCGACTCATCGTTCAGTTATGGTTCATTCTGGAAGATTATCTTATATGATGGCAAAAACGAGTGAAATTGTAGTGAAAGTAGAATTTAGTGATATACTATATCCAAAATTATCGATGGCTGATGGCCAAAAACCTACCATAAGATTATGGCGGATGGCGTGGCGCGTTATGGCGAGCTACACGGCGGATAAAATATATATACTTATACTAGAATTAATAACTTAAAATTCTAGAAATTGATAAAACAAAGTTTCAAGTTCAACACAAACATTAAAACATAAACTCATAAATATAAATTGTCTAATATTAAGGTCTAATCCTCCTCATGAACACCAACATAATCATCTTCTTCCTTATCATCCAATGGAGCAAATCCTTCTTCCTCATCTCCTTCAGATGACTCATTAATCAAATAATGTTGATCTTCAACTTCTACATCATCTTCAACAACATTATCTTTTGATCGGAAGTTGCAACTATGGTTGTGCTTTTCTTAGCTCTAGCACAACTAACACTACTCGATGGCTCTTTCCTTTTCCGAGCTACGTCTAGTGTAGGTTCTAAGCTCTCCAACACCCGAAACTTATTGTCGATGTCCCAACCAAGTGTGTCATCATCAAATACTCGATCGATTACGCATCATTATCATCATTCATCTCTCCAACCAACCACTCATTGCATGCATCAATATCATCGAGGCATATTGGATCAATTTTATCTCTATGGGTGTGCCTCTCATGGAGGTTTTGGTTGTATTTAACATACACCAAATCATGCGACTTCTTATGCTCGAGCTATTCCTTTTTTGAATGGATCATCATATATATATAATTATATGATTATTAACTATAATAAGATAAATTGAAAAGATACCAAATCGCCGGATATATTATTAGATATTAGTTTATTACCCGCTCAAATACACTTCAATTGTGCTCACATCGAAGCACTACATGTCGACCCAAGATCTTGATGGCAAGCACACAATTTTGGGCGAGTGCCCATACATTCTCCATTGGTTGCAAAACCAAATGTTATAACTTACTAACTTATAATTTCAAAATCAAAGATCATGAAACCTTTCATCTTAGTTTTAACTTTTAAGTATCTCACCAGAGTTATTTTCTTCCGTTGTCATTCGACAAAGTCACTTCCAAAGAACTTTCTTATCTTTATAATCGACAAGCTCAATAAGAATTCGATCTTGATCATCTTTATTTGCCACGAGATCGTCGTATGCATGCATACAATCCTTCAACAACCTCAAATCAAACTCAACAACTTGTTTTCATAGAAGATGTCGGCTTCAAATAGTGACCATTGCATGCAATGGTTGATGAAGTTGGCAATCCCACCTCGATCAATGATGACGAACACTTCCTTGTACTTGCTTTCATCGTTTTAAAAGACTTCTTGATGGTTTCCTTCGCCTTATCCATTACTTCATAAATATAGCCCATTGGCGACTTCTTATCGCCATCTACAAGTCGAAGCACTCGTACTAGTGGAGCTAGGAATGTCGATGGGTGGGTTTTACCTGGATCCGGAACCGTTCAAAACCTATTGAATTTTAAAATAGCGGTTCGGTTCGGTTCCAAACCAGCGTGGACCGGATCGGTCCCGACCGACCCGTTGATCCGATTCGGGTCCGACCGATCGTTTTTCTTGACTCTTGATTGTCCCTACGATTGTCTACCGCTATCTTGGCATCTCGGTTGGTCTTTAAGGCACTTCTCATCATTTCCACTGCTCTTATCTGCCATTACACCTTCACAATACATGAATTTAAGAATGAGAACATCATCTCGGTTTATTATTTACCCAGTTCTGTGTTCCTTCGAGCGTAATAATTTCATTTCCACCTTTTTTGTGAATTACTCGACTAGCGAATAATTATACATATTAATAAATTATAACCTTAGCATAAAACCGAGCTTATTAATTAATTAAGCGCATAAAGATAAAATACGGATGACAAGTAATATAAATTATTATAACGATAAATAAAAATTTACATGTAAGGAGTTAAATGGTCATAGTTTTTGAATTAGAAGGAAATTAGATCAAGAAAAACAAACATAAAAATCCAAAGTTTTGGAGAAATTTCCTACATGCATCTGCACTTTTATGACTTATCCACATGCCATAGCCGCCGTGAAGAGAGACCAACAATGAAAAAGGCGAGGAACATTTACGAGTCCATTCTCTCTCTCTCTATATCTATATATATATATATATATATATATATATATATATATATATATAATATCTTAAAGAACATGCGGAGTTGTCGAAAAACAATCGTCTGATGGCCTTGATAATTCCGGCTTACAGCCTGTTTGTACTGTAGCGCTGCAAATTAGAAGCTCAACACTTGCAAATTGTTGATGCCGCACAAAGCATATCGAGTCGAGGATGTTCGATTTGCGAACCGTTGAGGTCCGTTATGGCTTTGAAGTATGGGTGAAGCCGGGACAACAGTTCTCGTCGCGTGGATTTGAACCCCTCAAGGCAGTTTCTTGATGTGCATTTCTCCTGTGAGTTGAAGTTGTAGTAACTCTGAATAGAAATTAGGAATAATTAATGAAGATTAGGGGAATTCGGAAGGAAGAAACAAACAAGGTGTTTGATTTTCCTTGGTTGAAATTTGAATTATGAAAATAGTGAATTTGGAGATTTGGGTGTAGCGGTCAGCGGGTAACGATCGACAATGGGTAATATTCGATCCGGATCCATGCTTGATCCAGGTCTAATATTTATTGGGTGGGTTAGAACCAAGGCCAATATTAATTTATTAGTTTAGTCAGGTAAAGTTCACGGTTGATATCCTAAGTGGGCCATGACCTTAAGAGTGAAGACAACATTATTCAAAATGAAGGCATGAGGACGAGTCTTCATTGCTTCTCTTCCTTAACTTCTTTGAACAATTTGTTTTGTGTCCACTCCTAGAAGTGAACATCTTTCTTATGTGCATTTTATTATTAAGTTTTATTATTTTGCTTTATATTAAGTTTTATAATTTTGCTTTATATTAAGTTTTATTATTTTGCTTTATAAGTATACTTTATAATAGTTTTGATTTAACATCGGCATGGCATTAAATGTATCTAGCGTGCATTAAAATTATTACAATGGGATGATTGGGATGTTCAATTTTATATCATATTGATTCATTTTATATTATTTTTTCAACTTGGGTTCTAAATTATGGCATCTATCAAATCTGGTGAAGCACTCCACCAATTTATAATCTGAAAATGTGAGATAACATGTCATTTGATGCAATAATGCTCCAAATAGATCTGTTATGAATGTTTTGCGCCTCCATAATTAATGATTTTGAGACACTACCATGTGCATTTTTAGGTGAACTTCCCACTTTTTATTTGTTTGTTCAAAGTTACAATATTTGATTTATACACATTCATTAAATATGCATGTATGAATGTGATTAGAAACCTATCATGTCTATCGAGTGTGGTGTCGAACACTCATCTCATTCACATTAATAAATAATAACAGATACATCTTGATTGTGTGTGTGTATGGCTAGTGGTAGAGTGGTTAATGCCGAGGCCAAAGGTCTCGAGTTCGAGTCCACCGTGTGCCTTTAAAATTTTTGTATTAAATTATCAAAAAAAGTACATCTTCGTGTGCTTATGTTGGCCTAGTGATAAATTGGTTAATCCATGACTTTTAAAATTCATGTTTAATGACAAAAAGTACATCTTCGCCCACATAATCGTGATTAGTAAATTAGGATAGTTAATTTGTAATGATTTTACTTTCTTTATCTTTTTCTTCTTTACGTAACCTTAATGGTGAGTGAGCAATCTCATAGTCGAATACACCGAAATGTGTTATAAGTATGATTAAAGATTTTTTTATAAAAAGACTTTTATTATAGATTGCAAATGCATGGTAAATGAAGAAGACCCTCACAAACATCGGAGGTTCATCCCAACATACATTGTAAAAACATCTTGGGATGCTTCGCAAATCTATGAGCTAGTTCATTATCATCTCTACGAACTAACTTGATTACAAAACCCGTTTCATCTTCCGATGAGCAGCTACAATCTTCAATGATATCAAGAGTTACGTATTGTCAAAGTTCTTGTTCCAAATAGCATGACACACTTCTTCACGTCGATAAGAAACTCAACATTTTTTCATTTCTTTCTTTGAGCAGTGAGAGCCTCTCTAAAACTCATAGCTTCTCCTTCATCCACTTTGAACAAGCCCGGTAAATTTTGAGCCTCTCCTTGCAACAAACTTCCCATTGTTTTCAGGTAAAGACTCTCGCACTGAAGAATTCCTCACTTGAAGAAGGCATATCGAACCACATCTTGATGCGCCATCAGGTTGGCGCATGCCATCCTCTACATTTCCTCGTGTTTGCAGAGCTCCGATTACATTGTTAGTAATGAGGAATTTGACCACTCCATTGAGTCAAGCTCTTTTCTAATCACAATTTACGGATGAGAATCGCCCTTCCCAAACTTTTGCATTCTGGCCTTCCATATTTGCCACAAAGCGGCAAGAATTCCAGGTTTTATGCCATCGTTATCGACCCCACAATCTTATGCATGATAGCACTAAATTTAATCTAGACCCATAATCTCCCTCGTTTGGCTTTTATATGAGAGAGATTCCGGCATGCTCTTGAAAAGTTGCACTCATAAAAACATGCTTATCATTCTCCTCACTAACATTACAAAAGCACAAAGGATCAAGATTTACCCCTTTAGGACGAGTTTATCTTTTGTTGGAGTGCGATCGTTAGCATTCTCCAAATGAAGTGGACCTTTGGTATTACTTTCGTGGTCCACACTTTTGCAGTTGACTTGGGTAGATGAAGGTAGGTCAAAGTAAGGCGACTCACAACTTTGTGGTGATTTAACGATTAGCAACCTTTGGGAGAATAGTGCCAAATTAATTTATCTTCTTCTCCTCATCGAAGAGGTATTCAAATGGCCTGACTTTCTTCAACGTTGAAAGTAGACCGTATGAGGACTGAGTTCCATCTTCTTGATTTTCTAAGATCAAGTCCGCCACTTTCATATTCATATCATAGTCGTGGTCTTGATCGGACAAAACCGACCATCTCTCCTTAGCCATGGATGAGTGAAACGCCTACATCTTTACCATTGCCAATTTTCCACCTTACCCACATTTCATAACATCTTGTGTTGCGCAAATTCCTCGCCATGTATAACTAGGAGAATTGCCTACTTTTGCATTCATGAAATCACCATGTGGGAAATATTTTGCTCTTAGAAACCGGCATACAAGAGAGTCCGGTGAATTTAGAATTCTCCATCCAATCTTTCCCAACATAGATAAATTAAAGGCATGCATATGCCTAAAGCCCATACCTCCGTCCTTTTCTCTTGCATAAACGCTTCCCACCGCATCCAATGAATGCTTTTGCCACCGTTACCAATTTCTCAAGATCCTCATCAATGTTACGGTAAAGGAAGGTTGCCATACAATCGCGAATAGCTTGAGCCACGCTTTCAATAAAACCTCCTTTCCACTTTGGAGAGCTTCTTCGTTCATGTGAACCCGATTCCACAATCTCTCTTAAGTAAGCAAATATAGTCTTTTTTCGCTATAAGCGACGGAAGGCCAGATATTTTCCAAGATTCAGGATTAGAGACCCCTAAGATATTTGAAATCTACGAGCAAGTCGTTGATGGGTATTCCGCTAAAGAAGATGCGGACTTTTGAAAATCGATACTTGTCCGTCAATTTTTCATAAGTAGTGAGGATTTCCTTTAGAATTTTGCATTCCTCTTTTGAAGCTCTAGAAAAGGATGTTGTCATCTGCAAACATTAGATGGGTGATAGAGGCCCATTTTTCCAAGCCGTATCCCATGAAGGCCTCCCTTCCACTTCATGCCTCAAAGAAGTTAACCCTCTGCAAATTATAACAGATAAGGTGAAAGAGGGTCGCTTGTCTCAACCTCTTCCCGGAGTTATCGGACCAACCTCTCCTCATTAGAAGGATCGAATATCGTGTTGAACACACACATTTCAATCCACTTTACCATTGCTTGATGAAGCCCATTTTACCCGAATAGCCATTAAATAACCCCAATCCACCCTCATAGCTTTGCTAATATCAATTTTGAGAGCCAAGTCACCATAATTCCTCTTAACTTTCTTTTCATGGTGTGAATCGCTCGAAAGCAATAAGAACATTGTCTTGAATTGTTCTACCCTCCACAAATGCAGTTGCGAATAATCAATGATGCTCGGTAGAACTTTCTTGAGTCTATTGCACGATGCTTTAGAAATGATCTTGACAAGACATTGCATAAAGCAATCGCTCCACTCCGATAAATTAGATGGATTCTCTACTTTGGCAAAAGCACTATATTGGTATCATTTAGCTTTTCGGATTTTACCTTGTGCCGCCATTCCATAGCATTGCTTACAATAGCCTCCTTCAGGTCCGCGAAAGTTTGATAAAGGTGCATTAAAGCCATCTAGGCCGGCGATTTATCGATTCATCCGAAAACGCCTCCTGAACTCCTCTCGTGAATTCGCAACTAGGTGTTCGTTAGTGTCGGCTCCGATTGTTGATTTTACTTTATCGAGAATACCCGTATAGTCCACCAACTCATGGTCGCTCGAACACCTTTTCAAGTAGCTTCTACTTCGCTCTTTAATTCGTTTCTCATTAATCCGGTACCATCGGTTCGTTGAAGAGACCGAATTTTTTCACTTTTCTTCGAGCTAGCCATTTTGTGAAAAGAACTAGTATTTCGATCCCTTCTTTGATCCATAGTTGTTTGAACGCGCAATGAATTTCCTCATTAAGTAGGATGTTCCCAAGTTTTTCCTTTTGTTAAGAAATTCTCCATATCTTCCGTTACATCGAGCCAGAAAGAGTTGATGGTCGCTTCACAATTTTTTTCTTCCCTGTCGACCCTTTTTCTTCCGTCCCAAGTTTGAATGGCTTCAGAGATTTGATAGCCTATCTAGAATAGTTAGGCTCTCCAAATTTGTCCAAGCAATTACGGATTAATGCGGAAAATCTTTGTCCTTCAACCATTTATTCTCAAACTTGAAAGCTACCCTTTTTCCCGCTTTCATTAATCCCAGTGTTCAAGATAATCGGATTGTGATCGAAATTGGTGCATGCTTGTTGATCAAAGTTGCATCATGGAAAGCATTGCCATTCTTTTGTAACCATACACCTATCCAACCTCTCTTCCACCGTTGTGATTTCAGACTTCTTGCCCATGTATATGGATAACCTTGTAGAGGATGTCTTCGAGACCACAATCCATGACACTTCGGAAGCCTCGTAACAACCAGTTTGGGTGGACAGATCTACCTTCTTCTCATTTCCATTGAGCAAATTGTTGAAATCACCAATGACCCATGGAAGACGACTCATTTTCTCCACTCGTAATGATTCCACGAGCACCTCATTTTGCTTCTTTCCGAAAACCATAGTAACCGCTTAGTCTCCATATGCCTCTTCCGTATCCACTATCATATCAATGTGATTGGGTGAATAGCTTTGTAAAGTGCGTTGATGTCCTCTTCCATAACATACACAAACCTCCACTTCTTCCATTTTTTCACCGTGAAACAGTTTTGAAACCAATGGCCATACGTACTCTTTCCATTGTGTTGCTTGAGCCGAGTTTCGATAGAAAGATTACACCGGTCGTGAGCTTTAATAAGCTCTTTGAGAGTGGGAACGTAAAAGGATGACCGGTTCCTCTACAGTTCCACTTAGTACAATCATTATTCTCGGGACACCGGACCGGCCCTGCTAAAAAGTATCGCATTATTTTCATTGTTCGGTTCGTTTGGAAGTCGGTATTATCCTCTAATGAGGAATCATCCATGAAATCTTCATCGACAAGTGTTCCTTTCCTGCTTTCTTTCTTCTATGGTCATTGGTAATTTACGCGGTGATGGTTAGTTGCATGAGTAGAGCCCTCAAGATTCTCGATGTCCTCTAATCGATCCCAATATTTGGGATCTTCCCATATTCTCCTTTCCTTAAATGTTACCAGATTGACGGTTGCATGAAAGGTAAGTCAACCAAGTCCTCCCTCGATTTGGGTCTCCTATTATTGCGTTGAAATCCACGATTTGCTCCTGCATATCTTCGTCTTGATTTAGACGATCTTCCCTAATTGTGTGATTTTCAAATTTAGAATCTTGACCTTCGAGCGTATCCATTTCTCGCCGAGATCGACCGCGACCGCCGGTCATCGGCTTTGAGCCGTGGACCCCATTCTCTGAATATCAATTTTCTCCGTCAAGTCGAGAATAGTTTAGGACAATAGTTTTCAATGCCCTAACCTTCCACAAACAAAACAAAAATATCGACTGTTCATATTTAAAAAGTACCGTGAAAGATGAGCCATCGTTTCTTGATTTTCTGCATCTCAACATGGATTATGACATTGATTGATACACGAATCCTCTGAATTGTCTCCATTTATTTGAGGTATTGGTCTCATCGTAAGCAATGAGGCATCCCAAGCTTCTTCCACAGACGTCCCTACCCTTCCGAGATATAACCATTTGGCGACCATGGATTTGTACCGATGTATCTCCTCCAACGGGACTTGCAATGGAAATTCCCCCTTCACTGTGTATGATCAAATGTGCATTGTTATACGACCAAGGGCTGTTGAGGACTCTTTGTAAGTCGATTTTGTGAAATAATTGGAAGATATATCTACCATCTCCTAATTCTTTCATGAACACCCCTTTACGGTCTCCATATTCCGCTAGTCTGCTTCCTCATAAGGTTGAAATTTATGGGTTGATCGTTAAGAATAATCGCCCACAAAGCCGAGGTTATATGCTTCGTCTCGACCGGACGAGGTTTTCATCCAGAGCACCTCTTCTTCTTGCGTTGACAGATGTAGATTTGCCATGTCCGACTCCACGACACCTTTACGAGAAAAACCAAAAGAACAAAGGGAAACACAACCAGAAAACCGACCGTGAAAACATCAAGAAACGAAATGAAGAAGGCGGAGGAACACAAAAAGTGAAACGAAGGCTCTCAACAAGGAGAGAAAACAAGGCTCTCAACAAGGAGAGAAAACTTGAATGTTGACAGTAACGGTTAAAGATAGCTAGAGAAATTATTTATATAGTTGGCTAAAATAAAAAAAGTATGGAAATCAAAGTGGACTTTATGTTATTTTAGTCACTTGATTTTACACTTAGCAAGCAAGTTTGTATGACTTTGTTTCAATTGGACAAGATATGATTATACTATAAATGAGACTACGTTCTAGCATGCAGCCTGCATACATTTAAATATTTGACTAACTCTTAAATTCATCTTAATATAGTTTTGACTTGTTTTAGCTAGATGTTGTTATTATAAAAGTATAATTTAAATTACCAAATTCTTGATGTAACTTTATGGCAAGAGATTCATAGCTCGGGACATAGGGTTCAAGAATACGGTGGAGGCAAGCACCGGCCGTGGCCCTCCGATCGGGTTCCGATCAATCGCTCTTCTACGCGTGCTCATTCGATGCATTCCAGGACACTCTACCCCACTCCAACCGGCGTTCTATCGCGAATGTGACGTCACGGGCACCATCGACTTCATCTTGGAACTCGATCGTCGTCTTCCAAAATTGCAACATCATGCTAGCGCCCATGTCGAACCAATTTGTGACCATAAGCGCACAAGGCAAGAAAGACCCTAATCAAAACACGGCATTTCCATCCAAGGTGTGTGATGAGCCCATTGGACAAGCTCACTCGCTCCTACTTATTTGGGTCGACCTTGGAAAGATTATTCGACCACGATAGTCATGCAGACGAAATCGACGGGTTTTGAACCCATTGATCGGATTTCTTGGGTTGATGGTGTGGACCCACCCATGTCGATTTTTATGTCGAGTATCGAATCTTGGGTCGGGCTCGAGCACTGGCGGTCGAGTTAAATGGGTCAGTATAAGCCCACGGTCACGATGGTCCGAGCCTCTAAGTACATGTGGACTCATTTATTCGGGCCTATCTTGGTTGCTGTTGCAAATGTGGCATTTGATTCGACATAGGATTAATTAAGTGTGACAATTGACATATCATTATACTTTTTGTTTACATGTTTCTTCTATCTCTAACAACTTTGCATTGTAAAGTTAATTGTTTGACATTTGAGAACTTGTAATTCCATCAAAATTCTATAAAATTAGTTGGCAATATAATCTGATTTATAAGTACCCCTCCGTTTTATAAATGTTCATGGTCCTTATGTTGAACATATCATGAAAATGAAGAAGTTTGTGTTTATAGCTTTATTAGTTACCGTAATAAATGTACATACAATTAACTACTAAATTAATAAAAAATATTAAAAATGATAAAATGAGAATAGCATTATTAATTTATTCTTAAATTTCAAACTAAGACATTTATTAACAAAAGAAATAAATGAAAAATATAACACCCATATAAAAAACGAGGGATTGTAATTGAAAGATGCCATTTAATATGTAGGAATTAGGATTCTATATTTTGGAAATAGACGCACTCAAATAAGTTTGACAATATACTTATCTATTACTTCACTTAAACAAGCTTACCATTTTCATGGTTTAGCTTAATTATCGGCATTCTTTTTTCTTTTGAGAGGTAATAATCGGCATTCTTGAATCTTGACATTAATGCTCACAAATTATTTGATCTTCAGTGAGTTTTTATTTTTATTCAAAATTCTTGAGTTACACATTGTTTAATCAGTTACTTGTAAATGTGCACATATCATCTTAACTTCGGCATTCAAGGCCTCTCACTAAGTTGAAATTAGATGATTATTAAGCCCATTCATGTAATCTACTTTTGAAACTCAGCCAATTTATCTTTAAACACTCACTTTGAAGCCAAATGAGTTGTCAAAGACCAATTTAAGTAAATTGTTTTGAACTTAAAATTATTGGCGAACTCAAAAAGTACTTTAGTTAACCACCTTAAAAATGACCCTCCTTGACTCTTTAAATTCCCAGAACCTATCTAGTGGAGTCGATATTAGAGGTGAACAAAGTATCCAAAATCTAAATAATCGAATCGAACTAAACCGAAATATTAAATTCGGTTTAAATTTTTGGACCGGGCCAAATTTTTTTATCTCAAAATTTCGGCTTTTCAGTTCAGATAGGTTTGGAACTTTTAAATCCAAAAACTAATAATTAATTAGTTTCGGATTTTTTTTTTTGATATTTTATAAGAGTTTTGAATTTTTGGGTTCGAATTTTGTTATCAAGTTTTGGATTTTTGGATAATTCATTTTGGTTCAAATTTATTTTCTTCAAAATTAGAATTTTCGGATCGTTGATTAATTAAAGTCCGAATCAAAATCGAAATGCTCAACCCTAATGACATATCGCATCTCACCCACAACATAAAATTTACTTATTATTCAATACTCATAATACAGTAAGTAGAGTTGTCAAAGAAATTGAGCAAACCTAAAATATTTTCAAGGTGCAATTCCACCAACCTAGCAGGATTTATAAAAACACTTTTATGTACAAAACTTCTAAAGCGCCCCACTGGAACTATTTTATAGCCAATTGGAACATGGGTGGATTAGGTCAGAATATTTCCAAACAAAAAATTCTATGGTCCGGCCGAGTTTGTCATATCACTTTTGAGACAACTCCAACAATAAAGAGTAAAAATAGAAAAAATGAATCAGTCTTAGTTAAAACCACTAAACCACCGTTCCATGAGTCAAGAACAAAGAGTTTTACCACAGCACTAATTAACAGAACTACATGAATCTTGCTTCCTACAAACTTAACTCGATTGAATAAGAGTTTGATAAATATAAGATAAAAACTATATGAATCTTGCTCTAAATTTCCTAACTTCAAATTAATTAATAACTACATATATCTGATCAAAAGTGTGCCCCAAATTCTAGGCCAAAAATTTGAGATATTGCAAGTATAAAGTTTGGTCGCCAAGAAATCCTTAAACAATTCATTGCCCTTCGCCATTTGTGCCAAATTTTCTTTTCTCTATGCGTAAAATTAAATCTTGGCCAACAGAGGCAAAACCAGAATTCATAAGTTCATAATGCGGAAATTTGCAGCCGAAAAATCCAAAATTTATTGGCCCACAGGAAACTTTTGGCTGCCGGTTTGCAGCATCCACCGCTGTCATCTCATTTACATCTCATTCGCATCATAAATTGCTGCCCCATTCGTCGCTTCTCTTGCGTTTCCTGATCACTGTTGTCCGTCTGCTCCTTCTGAATCTATGGCTTCTGATTATTCCTCCACCCTGTTAAGATTGATTCCATCAATCCTAAGGTGATTTGTTTTATTGTTTTGCTCTTATTTGGGTGTTCCCTTTTTGTTTCTTTGTGGTTTTTGCATTGGTTTTTTATGTGTCTTCTGAGTTTGTGACCTGGGGTTTCGCCGTTTCGGCTTGATTGTGTTTGACTTGGGAGTGACTTTCATACGTTTTTGTAGGTTATGATCGTTCTTCTGATTATTGGCTTGAATCTTTTCAATTTTGGGAGTGTTCATTATTTGTTTTTGTCGGTTTTGATTCTTGTTTTAGGGAGTTGTTTGATTTCTAATTTGTGATCGTCGTCGGTATCGTAACGAAAATTACGGTATGCAAAATTTTATATCGATATCGTACCAAACCGTTCGGTATACCGAAAATTACAGTATGATAAAATTTTATACCATTATCGTACCGACTTTTACGGTATACCGTATCGAACTTCGGTATATCGAAAATTGCCAAAATTTCCAAAAATTATTGAAATTACCAAAATTATCGAAAATTACCGAAATGATCAAAATTACTTAATTATAATTATAGGTATATAAATATGAATATATTACTCGTACTTGTATATTTATATATACTTTATTATAATTAACTATATTGATATTCTAATTTTAAAAACAATTAGTAAATCATGTAATTACTTCTCAAGTTTTATAATTAATTAACTATAATAATATTATATTATTATAATCTAGTATCATTAACTAACTATATTGATATTATAATATAAATGAAAATATATATTAAGGTTTGATTAAAATATAAAATACATATATAGTTATTGAAAGTTTAAAGTATATATCGAACATAAGTATTTTTCATTACATACTAATAATATCGATTATACAACGTATGAATTAAATATTATATTTAGTGTCATTTGATTAGATTTATCCCATATACCGATTATAATTATAGATATATAAATATAAATATATAACTCATACTTATATATTTAATTTTATAATTATGTATGTTGATATTATAATTTCAAATTATAACTTAGTAGATCATGTAATTATTTTTGAGTTTAACCAATCGGTATCTCATTGCATTAATTCTTATTTTTTTATTTTACATCATAATATACATAAAAGTATATATTAAGATTTGATATAAAAATCATATACCATTATCAAAAGTTTAAAATGTATGTAAAACATAACTTATCTTCATTATGTAATAGTAATATAGACTATACTATAAATTGAATATACTATTTAACATAATCTATTATATAATTTATATTTATTTACTTTTCAAAGTCTATTTAAAAGTTATAATTATTTTAAACTCATCGTAAATTAATTATATAACATAGATGTGACTTAATATATAATTATAATTTTATTAATTATAAAAGTTCTTATTAATTTTAATTATCAATAATAACAAATTTTGTAATTTATCATTAATTATGAATAAATATATAATATTAAAGTTAATACTAATTATATATAAAAATAAGTATTATATTTGATGCGGTATCTGAGAAAATATATATTTTTGGTATATATGCGATCTTGTATAATACGGTATATACCGACATTATGGTATGTCATAAGCGGGATATATCGATATCTGCATACAAAAAAAATGATAAGCGTTATCGTACCAAAAATACGGTATACGAAATTCGGTATTTTCGATATTTTCGGCACGGTAAATCCGGTATACCAATTTTTCAGTATTTTTTCCACTCACTAGCTTTCTCAATCTGCCACTTTTTGTTGCTTCACTTTCCACTGGTTTTGCTTTGTGTTTGATTATTTTACAAGATGGAGCATATATAGATATTGCAGATTCTTTTTGCTTGCCTTTTAATCTTTAGCTGGTCATTTGATTTTGAGCTGTCATTTTCCACTAGAAAGTAGTAATGTTTTATCTATGCTAATTAGGTGTGTTTGAGTGCTTAGTGTTTTCTTGCTGAATAAGTGATCTGTGTGTTCAGTTTTTATTTTCATGGCGTTGCTTAGTATCAGCATTTGATTGCTATTTTGAATACAATTACTGGAGAAGAAGGGAGAAAAACTCATAATAATCGAACTTCTTTAACAGGTTTTGGAGTGTGAGTATGCAGTCCGTGGTGAAATTGTGAACCTTGCTCAGGTAAATAATTGGCTTTTTTTAGTTGCTATGCATCATAGGTGTTTTTGTTTGTAAACTGTAAGCCTGCTTCTTTGGTCCGTGGTTTTTAATTCACGAGTTTCCTTTTGACAGAAATTACAAGAAGATTTGAAGGTCAACCCGGATTCTCATCCTTTTGATGAAGTGAGTAACCAACCTTGATAAGATAGAATTGGTTGCAAATCATAGTCTGATGTGTAAAGTATATGCTAATAATTTGATCGACTTGTGGAGTGAATTATAAAGTGAGGATAAAAAGTCCAAACAACAAGAACAGATAAGCTCTTTAAATAGATGTGAATGTGCTTATAGAGTATAACCTGTTTTTAGTGCTTGTAGAAGCTTGCTTTGGTGATTATAATCTCTGTGAATGTTTTGGCATTGTTACAATTTACTAAAATCACATTAACATTGATCAAATAATGCTTGTGTTCATTTTGCTCTTTGTCTCCGCAGATTATATACTGCAATATCGGAAATCCTCAGTCTCTTGGCCAGCAGCCAATCACCTTTTTCAGAGAGGTGTGTATACTGTAATGGTGCAATGAACTTCAAAATTGTTTACCGTTACGTATATTTCTCACATCCTCATTTCTAATTTCAGGTCCTTGCTTTATGTGACCATCCTGCTATTTTGGATAAAGCTGAAACACATGGGATATTTAGGTAAATTCATCAAAATCGGAAGGAGTCTTATAACTTTTTTTAGCATGGATAGCTCTTTTTATTGAAGATAAAAAATAGTATATCCCTGTTGATGTAGGATTATCTTGAACTTAAAGTGCTAGTGAAAAGGATAATGCTAGTATAGGAGAGATTATAATTTAAAGAAACCTTGGGTTTTCTGAGTTCTATGGGTGAACGTTTCCTCTCATAGATGGGTTTTTGTTTCAACTTTTCTTCCTTCATGATTGAGACGAGTTATGTT
Source organism: Salvia rosmarinus (assembly GCA_036937905.1). Lineage (NCBI taxonomy): Eukaryota > Viridiplantae > Streptophyta > Magnoliopsida > Lamiales > Lamiaceae > Salvia > Salvia rosmarinus. The sequence goes on along the minus strand of CM072817.1, from coordinate 11,484,327 downwards.
TTCAACTTATGCATCTGTCCTCTTGAAAGGATCTTGATTGTTTAGATTCAATGAGATTTTAGCACTGTTATTATTTGGTCCAATCTCCATTTCCTAACAAAATCAATGTCGTGGATCTCTAGCGCTGATTCCATAGAGCGAGCATTTCAGATACTCGATCAAATTCCTGGAAGAGCCACTGGAGCTTATAGCCACAGCCAGGTAATAATGGGCATTTTTTAAATCTAATTCATAAGTTTATTTCTCATTCACTGATGCATCAAAGTTTTTTCATCATAATCCTTAAATCAGGGTATCAAAGGACTGCGTGACACAATATGCGCTGGCATTGAAGATCGTGATGGATTCCCAGCTGATCCAAATGATATATTCTTGACAGACGGTGCAAGCCCTGCGGTATTGACAAAGCCTTATCTATCTATCACAGTTCAGATGAAACTGTAGAACAATTGCCTAACAACAACTGCTTTCTTTTTTCAGGTGCATATGATGATGCAGCTATTGATACGATCAGAAAATGACGGAATCCTTTGTCCTATTCCGCAGTACCCGCTGTATTCCGCTTCGATTGCCCTTCATGGAGGCTCTCTTGTACGTTTAACACCTTGTTTATTTTTATTAATTCTAATCTAAAGATGATATGAAAGTCAGTACAGGAGAGAGAGCGTCACATCTCTTTTGTCTCCCAGGTTCCTTATTATCTCGATGAGGCAGCGGATGGGGTTTGAAGTCTCTGATGTTGAGAAACAATTGGAAACTGCAAGATCAAAGGGCATCAATGTCAGGGCTTTAGTCGTTATAAATCCTGGCAATCCCACCGGGCAGGTAACAATTGGTCGATCCTCGTGTTTGTAGATGGTCATTCCCTTTCTTTATTGAAATCTGAAGCGTTTTTTAATTTACTCAACCCTCGTCGTGATTCCAATATTTATCGCTTCCTCTTTAGGTTTTGGCTGAGAGCAACCAACAGCAAATCGTCGACTTCTGCAAGAAGGAAGGACTTGTTCTTTTGGCAGATGAGGTGACTTTGTAACATTATGATGAACTACAGATAATAATAATAATTGAAACGTTTGCTGATGTTCTTGTCTCTGAAGGTGTACCAAGAAAATATTTATGTGCCCGACAAGCAGTTCCACTCGTTCAAGAAAGTTGCACGGTCCATGGGTTACGGGGAAAAGGATATGTCCTTAGTGTCCTTCCAGTCCGTGTCAAAAGGTATAGCGACGAGCACATTCGCGATGATTTAAGGAGCTTTTTCAATGTAGATGTTTTTAATTATAAATTATGTTTGATGCTCCCAGGTTACTACGGAGAATGTGGAAAACGAGGAGGTTACATGGAAGTCACGGGTTTTGCTCCCGAAATAAGGGAGCAGATGTACAAACTAGCGTCGGTGAACCTCTGTTCTAACATATCCGGTCAGATTCTAGCAAGTCTTGTCATGAACCCGCCAAAGGTTGGTACTTGTCTCAGTTTGTAACTTGTCCGTTCAATTTCAGACAATTCTAGTTTGTGTACCTCGTTATTTAGAAGTTCGTATCTGATGCATGCAGGTGGGAGATGAATCATATGAATCTTATACCGCAGAGAGAGATGCAATTTTATCCTCCCTAGCGAGACGTGCCAAGGTTAGCCAATGACTTGAATCTTAGCAATATCTTTTCTACAAGAATCCTATATTGAAACATCAATGAAACCCTAAAGAAAACACAAATGACAAAAGAACTGTGAATAAAACTTCCAATCATGGATTTTAATAGGTGAAAAGTTACTCGTTGTGGTTTTTAGTACATTTGTGCATCACAAGGACTTCACAAGCTACATGGGCTCGATTTTTGTTTCTTCGGATTTGTTCGAAGATAACTCGATTTTTGTTCATATTCAGACTCTTGAAGACGCGCTTAATAGTTTGGAAGGAATAACCTGCAACAGGGCGGAAGGAGCAATGTATCTGTTTCCTCGCATTAACTTGCCAAACAAAGCAATCGAAGCTGCAAAAGCCGTAAAACTGCTCCAGATGCATTCTATGCTCGTCGTCTCATAATGCCACCGAGTAGTAGTCGTTCCTGGTTCTGGATTTGGACAGGTAACAACCAGTAACTGAACTTATCCTATTTGGTGGCATTTATTTAGGTGATAGTTTAGATTGACATTGCATGTGATTGAATATTTGAATGCATAAAACAAGCTCAAAATTTTCCAACAATGGCTTCCGCATGCTAATTGGTTTATATCTGCATCGCCTTTTCTTGAGATTCTTCTTCGACTGCTAATAGTTGATGCACCATGACGTTGTAGGTTCCTGGCACCTGGCATTTCAGGTGCACGATATTGCCTCAAGAGGATAGAATACCAGCCATTGTGTCTCGTCTCACGGATTTTCACAAAGCATTCATGGATGAGTACCGCGACTGAGAGAAGATTGATAGTTTGAGGAGCCCTCGAATTCGACGTTCCAAGTTTGTTAGTGTATGCAATCCAAAATCTAGCTCTCGCTTAAGGTTATATTCTGTACAATTTAGGACCATATAAACGGTTTTTCTGGGCAAGATTTGGGTAGCTCAACATTTATCTTTAGAAAATTTGGGTTCATGAATTGATTGTTTCCCAACTTGAGGCTGTTTTACAGCAAGAAATAAATTCACCTTGGATTTTTTTTAAAAATAAACTTTTGGAAAATTTGCATCATGTTTTGTTACATACTGTATCCAGTTTTTCTTTCTTAGTGCGACTCATACATTGTCGTTCAGTTATGGTTCATTCTGGAAGATTATGTTATATGATGGCAAAAACGAGTGAAATTATAGTGAAAGTTATAGGAATTTAGTGAGAGAGTATATTCCTTATGTCATGCTCATTTGAGAATCAGTTTTCTATCATTGTTGCGTTCCTTTTTCTTTATTATTATTATTATTATTAAGGATTTGTTGGGTCCAAGCCCTCTTCGGATGCTATAGAGAAATATCACAAGAATGATCGAGCTAACCATGCAAGTGGTTAGATGCTGATAACCGCTTGAGCTCAGTCAGGTAGGTAGACATCTTGTTAGACGGTTATTTTGTTACTTATATTTTCTCTGTAATAACCATATATTCTCTCATTGTATGACTTGACGATTTTACATGAAATATTTCTTCTCTATTTTCATATCTTCTACTTTCAAACATCAATATGATCTGCAAAATATTCAATTCCTTCTTAAAAGTTGTACATGAGTTAAAAATGAAATAAGGCGTTATCCTCAAAAAAAGTGAAAAAAATGGAACAAAGGAAAATCCTTCAACTTTGAAGTACCTCTATATAAACCATCTCCCATGAATGAAATTTTTTTCAATCCACATCCCTAACTTTATGTCCAAGTATTTCATTTGACCGATGAGTTTGTTCAACTTGATCACTTTTATTGCATACAGTGAAGTTACTTCTGGAGGTCTGTATCCTAATACTTTTATTGCATACATGCAATCGACTTTTGGAGCAAATCGATGTTTTAACCTCTAATCTCGCCCTTGCAGCTTCCTTGACGCCCGTGTTGCGTTGCTAAACATATACTCCCTCCATTCCATCCAAGACAACACAATTATTTAAGATAAGGATATAAAATGATAAAAAATAGATAAATCCCACAAATTTTGAAGATATAATTATTTCTTAAAAAAGAATCATGCAATCTTAGATGGGACAGTCCAAAAAAGAATACAAATCATTTTGGGTGGCATAGAGAGAGTAATAATTTAATAGGATGAAGATATTTTCGAGCTATATTTTAATAGATGTTTCTTTTTACTGCTAATAGTCCATAGTAATATACTAATATGTCACGATTGGCTTTGGACCGTATATAAGAGGCACCGTAATTGCATGGAAGAATAAAAACATGGCAACAATGATAAAAGTTTCACATGCTTAAACCACCATTTTTCCTAGTTGAATTTGAAACCGGCGAAAGCAAAGAGTAGCACTACAAAATGTGTTAAAGCATGGCAACAATGGAAAAGCCCATCACAGGAAAGATAGCAACCAAAACAGACCGATCCCCCTTTCTCACAGGCGACTGATAACTTCTTCGACTTCAGAAGGGGAATAAAGATGGTATTTTGGTGATACCTTAGCAATGTCAACATTGTTGGCCGTCACCTGAGACCAAATGAGATGACCGTTAAGAAATGGTACGTCGAGAGAGAAACTTACAGGTTAAACTGATGAAGAACAGGGTAATTACCTTCTCCTCCATAACTTGCTTCAGGATGGAAAGTGCAATGGTTTCAGCTTCTTTGAGGGTCAGTTCCTGCAAGCATGACAAATGAATCATGTAACTGAAGATCTAGAGCCGTGGATTAGGATAATGGTCAATAGTTGGCCACCAGAGTACTAGAAAATGATGAGTGGTCACATTCACTTGAATAACCAATCCAGCAGATATTGAGCTTCTGGGATTGAACTCGCTTCTCAGATGTAAAAAAGGAAGAGCTGAATACCTTGTTGTACTGCTCCTGCAAAGAGCTGTCAGCACCTTCCGAACCTGACCCGATAGCTTTGCATTGGATCGCCAGAAAGTGCCAGATGGGTCAGTGTAGTACCTGAGGTGGCATGAGTGATGCGATGAACTAGATAACTTCTATCAAATTTTTTGAAGAGAGCTTTTACCAAATTCAAACTCAAAAATACTTACAAGCAGGGGCCATTCTCATCATGACCAGCAATGAGAAGAGATACACCAAATGGTCTCGACTGCACGAAACAAAGGTAAGAAAATTATAAAAGAACAAGCATATGGTTCATAACTTAACAATTTGACACAAGTGCTACATAGTTTTAGAACTTCTAAAGGAATAATTTGTGAACCAGAAGAAACAAACAAAATGATTATTTACAAAGCTTCTGTACATATATAAATATGCATGCGTTATATAATACCAGACCCATATATATTAACACATGACTGTACATGCCCAGCTACTAGAAGAACATAATTAAGTACAGGATTTTAAAAGGATGGTTACATTAAACTTTAATGACGAATAAAGCAATCAAGGTTTTGAAAGGAGTTTTTAAGCCTCAAGGAATTTTCCAATGGCCCCGAGAGGCGTAAGCCTCGAGGCAGTCTGAGGCATAAGCCTGAGGCGTTAATCATAAAAACACATGAAAATCAGAAGCAATATAATAAAACACATGAAAACACATAAAATCCATAACTTGTTATAAGTCTTTTCAAACCCAAAGTAAGGCTGGAATGATAGAGCGCAATGTTGTAAAAAGCTTAAGGCGTAACTGAGGCGTTTTACTTCTTCGAGGCGAGGCGGTAAGCCTCGAGGCGGTCCGAGGCTACGCCTCGGCAATAAAACTAAAAAAAATCATGAAAATTAGAAACTGAAGTACAAAGAAAGAACTGACCTAGAAAGAAAAAAAAGAACAATCTTGATAAAAAAAAAAACTGACATAGAAAGAAATAAGAGTAAAAAAACTGACCTAGAAACAAAGAAAAAAAAAGAAGGAAAAAACTGATCTTGATGAGGCTGGCGGTTATCATTGGCGGTCGTGGGCGACGGTGAGGGGATGAGGGAGGAGAGAGAATGGCAGAGAGAACGATGTCGCCTCTTTCTTCTGTTTTTTTCCTTAAACTTTAATAATTAGAACTTAGTTTTAGAGTTTAACTATATTGGGCTATTATTAATTTTGTTTGGGCTCAAAACACCTAATTAAACCCTAAATCAACCTAACCACCTTGTAGCCGCCTCTGTACCGCCTCAGCGCCTTGAGGCGGCCGCCTCAGGCCGGAAAGGCGCATTCGAGCGGTCACCCCGGGGATTTTTCCGGCCGCCTCGCCTTGAGGCGCGTCTCGAGGCGAGGCACCGCCTCTGGTGCTTTTTACAACAGAGATAGAGCAAAGGTTTTCTTCAAAGAATCATGTTTTCAGACATTATTTCTTTTAATTTGATAATAAAGGCTAAAAAATGAAACCCCAATAATTTATGAGCATTAAAAGCCCAAAAAACAAAGAAAAGAAGAATGAGGCGTGCCCCTCGGTGCACCTCGACCCAGACAAGGCTTCTGCCTCCTCTGCGGTAGGCGAGGGGCCATCTCAAAGGCATTTTTCAGGCACCTCACAACCTGCTTGGGCGGGTCTCGGGGTGCACCTCATAAACACCTAATAAAACCATGAAAGCAATAGGCCTCTATACTGTCCAAAGGCATTGAGAGATGCATGACAAGATAGAAACGTGAAAGGAGCAGCTCTGATGGTCTAACTGGCATAACAATGTCTTCAGTGATAGTAGTGTGGAAAGAAATTCAGCATTCAATTCTAATATTTAGTATCTTCAAGAAGATACAGGTGAGGAGCAATGAATTTTGAATACCACACCTCACAACCTTGGTAGACAAATGTATTCAAGAAGACAATATACCAATATGAAAAAATCACCAATAGCAAAAGAAATAAATAAAGGGATTCCTAGATTTACAGATGGCAAAAATTCTTTAAAAAACTTCAAGATATATGTGAAAGTTGAATAGGCTAACCATAGATTCTTCATCCCCTTCACCAAATCGCAATGCAAGATCACAGAGAGCTTGAGTAGTAGACTCAACAGTCATCGGCTCGCCGTATGAGAACCTGTGATTCTGGAGGATGCAAAAGATTCACATTAACAACTAAGAAACCAAATCACGATGGAAAACTGACAAGTGACTGTTAACTAAGGGTGTACCTGAGTTTCAACTCGTGCATGTTCAACCAGTGTGCGGGCATCAGCAATCAAGCCACTCATGGCACACCCTATATGTTCATCAATTTCCATAATCTTCTCCACACTGCTAGGGTCCTATGTGCAGTTAAACGTGACACTATTTAAATAACCAATAGAGATCATTAAAAATCAAAAAAAGCCTCATATATAACATGGTTTTCAGCAAGAGTGTACAAAACATGTTAAAGCAAGATAAAATGGTGGAGGAAGCTTTGGCCAGTATTATTCGATGTTTCGCTACTTTGCACTTTACCATTCTTGATCTTGACCTCGAAGCTACTACACAGAGCATATCTAATTCACATTCTAACTAGAACAAATACTTAAAACGTGTGCTTATTTGTATCTATATACTTCATACGAAGATATAGACATATTATAAGCTCGAACTAGATCAAAACAAGGTTCCAAAACAAACAAGGCCATAAGCACAGTTCTTGACTAGAACTCTAGAACATGTTCTTAAAACAGAAATTCCCCAAGAAAAGGATGATAAACATACCAACAGCGGTGACGTAATGCGCTTCTCGACAGCAAGAACGACTCCTCCTTAGTCTTTACACCAATTGCAGTTGAACCCAACTAAAAGGAAGCACAAAACTACCTTACTAATTCAGAAATTACAGACCAAACACACACATACAGCCATTAACAAAACACAATTGGTGGATTGAAATCAGCATAACAATACCTTAATCGCCTCAATGGCATATTCAACCTGAAACAACCGGCCTTCAGGGAGAAGGTATTGACTCCCTATCATACTCAGTCCTAAAATTTCAAAAGTAAGAAAAACAAAAATCTCACATCATTATTACAATAAATTAGCTCAAAACCTTAGAAACCCTGAACATCTCATCATCATCACCTTGTGAGGAACATTTTCGATCTCGTAAAACCAGGACCTCAAAAATTCCTGCGCGCAGATCAAATCAATCGCTAAGTTTCGATGAATCAAGCAGAATTGCGTTCTTACAATAACCAATCTTCGCGATTTGAGCAGAAGAAAAGATGAAACGGATCTGAATCCGACAAAGCTTAACTCACCAATGAAGAAGAGCGAGAGCTGGCCAGACCTAAATTAATTTGGAAATTTTATTAATTCGGGTGAATTTCACTTAAATATTTCTGCAACTGAGCTTTTTCGTCTTGTCGAGCAAGAAAATGGGGAGATTAATGAAAACTCAAAATGGGATGGTATTCAGGGGTACCCGAAAGAGCATGCGGGTTTGGGTATCACAGGATATTGGGCTTAACGGGCCCGTTTACTATATTTGATCCAATCATCCAATTATTAACGGGACCCATTTTTATATATGGACCATTCGGCTCAACTAATATTTGCAACTTGAGCCCAGTTTAAATCAAAATTCTAGCTAGCAATTAGTAACCCTATCACTGTTTATAGATGAGCTTTGGATACATCAAATTAATCCACAAGATTTTGAAGTTATCAGCTTTTTATTCATGAGATCGTTCGTTAGAATGAATTAGTTCCTTACTTACAGGATTTATTATACTAAAATTTTTCTTGGATTTTCATTGATTTAAGGATTCAAATATAGGTTTGTCATCAATCTTTGACTTAAAAATGAAAGCTATCGATTTAGAACCTGAAAGATTGGAGCTATAAGAAGTTGTGCTCCTGCAGAATAGTTTTATTGCAATAGAAATCTATGAGAAAGTGTAGAACTATGTTTGATTGCCATGAAAAAGGGCAATTTGATCCTCCTATAATGTTTTTCTACTCAGAATAGTAAATGAATTGAATCGAGTCGAGTATAACCATTAGTCTATCTCAAGTAATTTAATGTTTTTATACTTGCTTTGATAGTTTAATGATAGTCGGGTAAAGTATATATAAGTTTGTTCCGTACAGTGAACTTTTAACAAACTATAATGATTGTAGTTTCAAATAGGCCATTTTTTAGTTCATTGAAAACTCATAGATGTTACTTGTGCACATTGAAAAATATCATGTTTTCGTGTAATATAGCCTACAAATCATATAGGAACACTTGAAAACAAAGTGTGATATCTTTCATACTATAAAGCGATAATGGATTCAATATGAGACTTTTTGACCACACAAGAACTCATTTTATCATTAGTTCGTCCCAAAGAAACCCAAATAAGCCATTTTATTTCATATCATTTGACTTTGAAGCATGAAATGCATATTTACTTCCTCCGCTCACGATAAGTGTATCACATTGTCTTGTTTAACATCCATGAAAAATTTATCACTTTTCATTTTAGGACATCACTTATTATTCAACCTCACAACTACTCATTATTTACTAAAAATCATTTATGTCATTCATAATCCAATACATGGTAAGACTAGTTCTTCACTTGTCCCTCTGAGCTAGCTTAATTGATTAAATTAGTAGATTTGAGACATGACTCTTTCTCCATTCAAATAATATTTATTAATAATTTTATTAAAATTTGTGTCATCTATAAATGATACACTTATTGTAAAAGGACTTTGCTTAATGCCCACGAGTCACTTTAAAGGATTAGCGATTTGGAATAAATATCAAGGATTAAGTCCTAATAGTCACAATGTGAGAGTTTTATACTCATTCCTAAGTATAAGACTAAGAAAGTCCTCATAATTTCTTAATCGGCGTCACGATTTACCTCTTCATATTCTGGGCCAACCGAGGCGTAGGGTCCCGGAGGAAGAGTTCCCCTTTTGAACGAGGAGTACTAATTATCATCATTTGTTAGTAACAACATAATACTATATTAATCGCGATCAAATATCAAGAAAATAGTGTGTGAAGGAGAGAGATCTTATATTTGAGGAAACAGTCCAATGCAGGCAATGCAGCCTTTTCATTTATTAAAAGGCGGAAAAAGGCACAAAGAAAACTATAGAGTATAGTAGAAATGATATGATGACTGCACACTTTTCTTGTAAGCTTTACAATCTGCATAGGTAAAGATTTTCACGAATATCTGTTATTATCTAAGCCCATCCGGTTACCTTCTTCTTGTCACTTTCTCTATTTTCAATGCGTGTGCTGTGTTTTTCTTGAAAAGCAACACATGTTATTGGCCCAACAACACAATCGGAAATTTCTTTTACATTTAGAACCTGGTTTCAAAAGCTTTTGCTGTTTCTTTTTCAGGTTAAAGATCAATTAGGAACTGATCATTTCTTGTGGGAAAAATAATCCAATGAAATATTTCAATTACAATAATTGCGTAAGTTTCACCTTTTCTTTCTATATATTTTCGTCTATTTAATATTTTTTATCCCTCGTACTCTGTAATCTACATTTTTGTTAAATATTGTACGCCTATTTTAATCAATCCAAAAAAATTGCCCCATACACCTAACATTTTGCCCTTTTTTTTACACTTTTCATTCACTTTGTTTTGTTTTTTTCTCTTGTTTAACTTTGCCTTTGCCTTGTTACACGGCAAAAAAAAAGTACAAGGATGAAAATTGCATTTTTTTTTAAAAAAAATGGAAGAATAAATGTGAAAGGTACAGCTTCAGCATTGTTGTTTTTGTCAGTAGGACCAAAATTTGAATAGTATCTCTACATAAACTGTAATGTAATAAAACTACAGATATGACACCCATCATAACCTGGAATTAAATGTGGTCACTCATTCTTTCTAGTCAGAGTAAAATTATTCTACATTTGTCAGTGAAAATAATAATTCTAAGAAACTAATCTAGTAAATTTAATCATAATCTGTGTTTGACTCGATTCCATTAATTTAAATTCGATTAAGACAATCCAGATTAAGTCAAACACCATCAATGTGCTCGTTAGACTCGACTCATTCATACCTTATTTATAAAGATTATTTCATAATAATAATAATAATAATAACAACAATAAATATTCCCAAACTTAGAGGGTGTTTGGCTGAGTTTATAAACTCCCAAAAAACAGTTTATAAGCTATTTTTTAAACTTTAAAAACAGCTTATAAACTATTTTTGGGGAGCTTCTAAGCTCAGCCAAACACCCTCTTAGTGTTCTAGTTCACTTGACTTTAATGTAGGTCACCATTTGTTAAACTTTTCCCCGACCAAATCACCAAAACAGACTATCCGATCCCAAGATTTGGGTTTCATGATGTTATTACAAAAATGTTTAAGCCTTAGTGCGTTATGTATAAATTCTCCAAGTTTTAAATATTATAACATTATAAATTCTTCAAGTTTTAAACATTGTAACATTATTGCAAAAGAGGCAAAAAATTGTGACAATATACAATATTTTTGAAAAGACTCTCCCATCAAGTTAGTTCATGCCAAAATGACCACACTTTTCTGAAAAAAAATCATATTTTATCCTAGATTTTGCATTAGGCTACAAGATTCTCAGTTAAAATTGTTTCTCTATTCTCATTTTACATCTATAGATGGTTATTACAAGGGAAGCAGCCACAGGACTTGTGCCCTGGGAAATGGGAGTTGTTGTTCTTCTTCCTTCTGTTCATCACCTTCTGAGCTTGCTGCCCAACTCTTCTAACTTGCTCTGAATGCTGAAATTGCGCTTCCGCCCTCCACTCCTCGGCTTTCCTGTGCACGTCGGCCATCCTCTTCATGAGCTTCTCCTCCAGATTCGCCCTCATTTTCTGTATCTTCACCTGATGCAAAACCACATTGAATCTTGTAAAAAAGTCGAGAGTGACTATGGTATCATCCAAAAAAACGACTAAAATATTTATCAAGATGAAGAATTGAACCCCTTCTCAATAACGTAGCATATAATGGAATGTGTTCTTGCAGAATATGCTTACGTGTGTGGTGGATGCAAAGACATAAATGCAGTCAAATGAGAAAATGTGGGATCCCTATACTGTTTTATTGTTTGCTTATTACAAGGTCTTGAATCGTGTAAGAAGCCGACAATGACTTCAGCCTCATCCACAAGAACTACATGACAAGCTATTAAAGTATGGATCAAGCAAAACCATGAGCAATGCAATTAAGAATTGAACCAATTAAAAACATAGCATAAGACAAGAATAGCTCATTATAAAATTCTTGCAGGATATGCTAGTGTGTGTGTGTGTGTGAAGCTGCACATCCTAATGTGGAGAGAGTGAGAGTTTGTGGAAGTGGACACCACCAAACTGCATAGAATTCTGTAGTAATACACATGAGTTTCAAGTTTCCAATGTTAATGTTCTTGAAGAAATATTATGATAACATGGAAATGCTGAGTCGCTGACTATTCCTTGCTCTTCTCTTACTTCTTCTGAAGCATGACCATTTTCTTTATGTGCAGAATAAATCAGGCTCAGCACGGGACTAAAGTCCGCTGGGGGCTCGAGGTCAATGAAAACAAAACTAAGCTTCCAAAGTCTGCACTATATGGTCAATCCAGCCTGGACTATTGAGATAAAGTAAAGGGAGAAAAGGTGAACATGGTTAAATGACCATTTTACCCTTCATGCTCGAAATGTCCTTACAAGACAACGATCCCGTAAGTCCGGCCCTCTACGGAGCACGTGATCCGAGACAATAGAATAAAAAATACATTCAACCCAAGAATTAGAGGGGAATGATCTTGAGCAAGGAATTGAAGGATCTTAGCTAGTGCCTACTTGTATTCGATAATGGCCACTTTAGACAGCATAAACTTAAGGTCTAATCTTCGAGGATGAACCAAGACCTCACATTCGAGGACCTAAGACGACTGCCTCAATTGAATGCAAATCGGCCCCAAGCCCAAGCACAATAACGGGCACGTGTATGTTGAACACTTAAATCTAGGCCATTCTTGGTTCCAATGTATAACAAATTGCACCACATGATGCCTAGGAATTTAGCCACTACACCATTAATGTTGGTAAACAAGAATGCTGTGTAACAGAACTGAAACTTATATAGACTGAAAAATGCAGTTGAAGTAAGAAACTAAATTGCATGAATGTCTTAATTTATCTTCTACAAGACATGGAGTAATTAACTACCTCTAGTTTTTTTGATTCAGCTTCTGCTGTTGCACTTCTCAGATTCACCCAAGCTTGAATTTTTGCTTCTTCTCTTTGATACCTGAAATCCCAACTCATATTAATGCACCAAATTCCAACAATACATCTAAAAATGTGATAAAAAGCTGAATAAGATGGTGCCTCATTTGTACCTTAGGCAGCTCTTGTTTTTCTGTTCGTCCTGCCAACCGGCACTCCTCGACTCCGAAACACTTTTCCTGCACTCGCTGCTCATCTCGAAGTGCCTCAAACTCTTGGAGACGTCCTCTTCTTCCTCCTCTCTTGAGCTCCAGTTCGACGTGACAGAATCAAACTGTGTGCCAAGATGCAGCTTTGCTAAATGGCACTCCTGCAATTGAGTTATGTCCATGGTGTCTGAACTAGCTGGGGCTAACGGGCCAGACCGGTTAGCTGGCGTGGTGTGGCGCGCAGGGACGTGCTCTTGAACGGGGTCGGGCACCTCGAGGTGGTGGAGCTGCCAAGAGGTCATTTCTGTGCCAATATCTCTGTGTTTCACTTCCTGTGTCATTTCAGCAGCTTCACTCATTGATTTCTTGAAAGTGTTTCCAAATAGAAACCCTTCTTGCATTGGCTCCGAGCATCCAAACTTGGGGATTACTGGACTCAATTCATTTGGGAATTTATCTGCATTGGCTAAAGAGATGAGCTATGTGTTCGTGTAAAAAAGCTGAATCTTGAAACACTGAAATATCAAATCAAAATCTCCAACCAATAAAGTTGGATTCCCCTTTTAAAGAAAACCAAACTTCATTATCAACACAATACATTTCACTTTCAGAGCCCCCTTTTTTGAAGCAAAACTCCAAAACATAGAAGGAAATAACCAGCGTAGCAACACATGGGCCATGTAACTATCACATAAGGCTTTTTAGAGGTAAAAAAGAAAAGCAAAAAAATCTGGAGAAAAGATTTCTAACCTTTTAAAAGTACATCTTCTGTAGCTGAAAGTGCAACCCCATTTATTGCTCCACCTGTGATACGATGGTGATCAAGAACCAGAGGCCCTTGTAAAGTTGAAATCACTTTTGAGACTTTCTCCTCAGTGATTCTTGATTTCTCGGCATATATTTCACCAAGGTGGGGCTTGTACCCACTGCATTGCCTGGAGTACATCCTTGAGGCATCCAGTGACTTAAACAAGCCCTGGTTATTAGCAGGGGATTCACTGCAAGAACTGCCACCAAGAATCCATTTCTCAGCATCATCCCATTTTGAAGGAATACTCTTTCTTGCAAAATTTGCATTGCTGAAGCTGAAAACAGGCCTCCCAGGCGTGGGCGGAGCCTCCACATTCCTCCTTGTGACTGAAATCTCAGAAAAGCCCTTCCTTCTCCCCCATTTGCCACAGGAAGTGACCTGACAAACTCTGAGGTCTCCTTGAGATTCAGCTTGCAAAGAGGGTCGGAAAAGGAATCCAAAAATGGGTTCCTTACACTCCCCTTGCACGGCCCATTATTACCCTCCGTTGTTGCCCCCTGCATTCACAAACATCACGAATGAAAACCCCACATTCTTGCAAATTTCACACAAAAATCAGATTTCTAAAAACATGTTGTGTTTCCACAAACACCTAACAAGCATGAAGAATACTTCCACTTACCCCATGAGATGAAAACAAGGTTGCAGGCTCTAAATACTTGGTACTGCTGAGATCCATGGCAGCAAAAATGTATTAAGAACTCAAGTTTTTGAACTATATAAAGGTGATTTGTTGGGGAAGTACATGGTTTATTATACAAAATGCAAAGGAAAAAAAATGAGTGTGGATTTTTTTGATGGACTAGGAAATAAAAGGGTGGTGACCACTGGCAAAAAAAAACCCTGGTCTAAATTACTGTTCAACAATCACTAACATGCAAAAACGGACAAAAATTGTTCAGACCAGAGCTCTCCCCCCTAAATCAGACAACTCTGTATTGTTTAGTCTTACTATGTCTATAGATAGGGGTGTTTGGTTTCTAGGTTGGAATACAAGATTTTATCTTGATTATGGAAAGATTTAGCTTTTTTTCTTTTCTTACTCTTCAATATTTTTACTATTGGAGCTTATTTGTTTTGCAAGGAAATTTGTAATTTTTTTTTCAGGGTTGGTTTTGGGAGTTGAGAAAGCAAATTACCTTGTCCCAAATTACCTGTCACAAGAATTGACAGTTGTTGGGGAATAAAGAGAGAGAGCGCATCATTAATTTATAGTGAGAAGTGAGAAGAGGGGAAATTATCGTGAGAAGCAGAGATTAGTAGTTTGTTTTTTTTTTCAATTTAATACAGAAATTTAAAGGTCGCGTCATGATGATTCGAATTTGAGACCTTTGGTTTCGGACATTAACCACTCTACCACTGGTCAAACACACTACGTACGAGTAGTAGATTTTTGTGTGTGTTTGTGTGTGTAAAATATATTTTCTTAAATTTCGTTAGTTTATTCTCTTTGTCAGTGTCACCATAATGCCAAACATAGCCTTTGGCTGTTTTCTTGCTTTCATATTGGAGCTTAATTGGAAATGACAGTTTGCCCTCGGTTAGCACTATTTTGATACGATGGAGCAAACCCAATCTGATTATCGGACTTGTATGATAACTTGTTATGCGTGTTAGTGTTGGTTTGAAAACGTAGATCAAGAAGACGAGCAATTAATTGAGTTATAAAAGTAGTGAGATTAGGTCAGGCTTACCTTAATGTAAAATAAATTAAACTGGCTGGCTCCAAATAACAAATACATAGATATCCTATTTCTAACAATATAGACATATTTAGATATTAAAGTAGTCTTCGCCCATATTCATCCATCACATATAAATATTTATTTTGTCACTTATAAATATAAAATTTTGTTTTTAATGAGTTTACGTGTATTCAAGTGGAAATTATTTATGAATCCAATATACAAGTCCATAAATGGCCTGCCAATTATTTGTGAATTGGGTTCAACAAATTAAAGTCCAATAATTTTCTTAAACCTGGGCCTATAAAATGTCCATTTTATGATTTGCGCTGCTTCAGGACACACACACAAAAAAAAAAATCTAGTTGAACTGCACACCTACAGATTCTAGATGAGAGGGTGAGATTCTATTCGATCGGTATGGTTAAAAATATCCGAATTAAATAATCAAAATTTTAAAATTATATCCTAACTAAACGAAAATATTTCGTTACCAAACTAAAATAATCGAAAATTATTTCGGATATTTCAGATAAAACCAATTTTGTGCCATGATTCGAATTCTAAACAAAACATACAAAAATATTATAATACTCAACAAATAACTAGTTTGCAATATTCATAAATACCATTATCAAATACTAAACAACTCATTACCCTATGTCCAGGCCAAAGGTCTCGGGTTCGAGTCCACCGTGACGCATCCTTTAAAATTTCAGATTAAATTGACATAAACTCAAATACATCAAATTTCCATAATACTCAACAAAAAAGTTCAAAATTCATAAGTTCCAAGTTTACTATTCTCCAAATCCAAAGCTTTTAATTCCATTATCAAATACTAAACAACTCATTACCCTGTGTGTTGGCCTAGTGGTTAATGTCCGAGGCCAAAGGTCTCGGGTTCGAGTCCACCGTGATCAAGGGCGACGCAGCACGGCGGCGCGGTGGCCGGAGCGACGGCAGCGCGCGTGTGTTTGTGTATCGCAAGAAATAGATCTGTGCATCTCGTGTGTGTATAGGTGTGAGATCTGTGCGTTTGTGTAGAGACGTGAGGGAGGAGACGCGACGTGTAAGTCGGCGCTCATCGCCGATGGCCTCCGTCGGAGTAAACGAGACGGCAGATTCGTCGAGAGACGGAGAGCCTGCGCGGTGGTCACGGCATAGTCGCGTGCGCCTGTGTGTGTGGGCTAGTGGTTAATGTCCGAGGCCAAAAGTCTCTGGGTTCGAGTCCACCGACGCATCCGTCGGCCATGAGAACGGCGGTGGTCCGCGTGGGTGCGTGCGTGAGTGAGTCCAAGAGAGAGGAAGAAGAAAGGGATGGTGACGGAGCCATGGTCGGCGGCGACGGCATGGGGTAACTGGCCGGAGACAACGACAGTGGCGGCCGGACATGGGGCGGCGACTGTGTGTGTGTGTACATGAGTGTGCGCAGAGGTGTGTGTGTGTGTTTCCAGTGGGCGAGAGAGAGAGATCAAATGGGGGCTGCTGCTGTTCCTTCTAATTCCACACCATGTGGTGTTGTGTAACTTAGTTGTTGTAATTACAATCATGGTTTGGGGCCTTATTTTTAAAATGGGCATTAGGCTTTTTAAAAAAGAGGACGTAATGGGCCAAATGGATTGATTGTTCTCTTGGGCCAAACGATAATGGGCCATTATTCATGGGCTAGATTTAATGCTTAGGATAGCTTAATTAAATTTAGATGTCTCTTGATGCATCCTTTAAAATTTCATATTAAATTGACTAAACTCAAAACATCAAAAATTTTCAGATTAAATTGACTAAACTCAAAACATCAAATTTAAAGTTCAAAATTCATAAGTTCAAGTTTATATTCTCCAAATCCAAAGCTTCTTTAATTCATCGAACATTCTAATTCCACACCATGTGGTGTTGTGTAACTTAGTTTTTGTTGTAATTACATTGTAAGGAGTGATTGGAATAAAATCCTAATTACGAATATTTAAGATGAATTAAATAAATTTGATTGATTAATCAAATATTATTGGATTTTATTTAATCCATTCAATTAAGTTTTAATTATGGATTTACTTAATTAAATCATAGATTTAATTAATTAATTAGTTGATTATGTCAAGTAAGATACTTAAGAAATATTATTTCTAAGTAATTACAATCGATGTTGATTAGTCATTGTTTGGCGATTTAAGATTCTTTATTTTGAAATGATCTAATATGGATGCTATGTTTGCTTGTATGGTTCGTTATGGCTCCCTTTTCAACTCTGTTAATTATTTCTCTTGTATTGATGTTTAGTCTTTGAAGTTGCTAGGTTTGTTTCCTGAGATACCTTTTGATTTTGTATGCGTCATTTTTATTGTAATTGATATTTAGTATTTATATTAAAAAATTAATATAAATATAAATTTCGAGTATCGGATATTCGGATAAAAAAACTCATGCCCGACCGAAAACCATACTACCAAAATATATTTCGGTTATAACCAAATTGTCTGAAATAATCGATTTATCCGAACCAAATTAGATATTTCGATTTGGTTCGGTTCGATTATTCGGTTATTGGATATTTTGCTCATCCCTAGTTACATGTGCTTATTTGAGTTTTGATTGACTTTCAATGTTGTACTCAGGTATACCATTGAATCCGAATAAGTCAGGCTGGATTTTCTTTAAATAATCTCTCTATATATAGGGAGTGGATCAAATGAGAACCACATCTTTTTTGCAAACTCTACGAACTATGCATAAGACGTGTAAAGATGATGCACAGAACGGTATAAAGTTGTGCATAATGAAAACTTTCTAAAATTATTTTATTGTGCAATATTTTTAGAATATTTTTGTTATGCACAACTTTATTGATTTTATTCATCGACTTTATTATTTGTGCATAGTTCTCAAGTTCTCAAAAAAGATGAGTTCTCAAAAGATCCAACCCCTATATATATTGATCTGAACCGACCCAATTCAGTTCCACCCGATTCGGTTATAATATAATTTTTGGGATACCTTCTCTACCCATATAGGTATATGGCCCTATTTTTTATTTTTCCCTCTTCTTCTTTTGACAGTTTGTTTTGCAGATACCAATTATGAAAGATAATTGTACAGTCCCAATAACTTTGACAATTTAACCATTTGATATGCATAAAAAAATTGTTGATCATTTGTAATCGTGTGTATATAAATTTTAATTTCCATTTTAATATGCATGAAGATGAGCAAATCAATTTCATCATTATATTGAAATTGAAATTACAGTATGAGTTGATAAATAATTCCAATATTTTGATATAAAGGGAAACAAAATTGGTTGGTCGAAAATTAATTTAATGATTTAGTCGATCTTTATTTATGCAGTGTAATTAAAGTATACAATATTTTAATATGATAAATTAAAATCTGGAAAATAATATGATGAAACAGATGAAGTAATTATTATATATTTGCACTGTTTTATAAAATTATTTGAGAACTAATTTCATAATGATAGTCTATAGTGCATTATGCATTAGGTAATAACATAATTTGATGACGAGCTTGTGGCATCCGGCGTATGTGGCACATCCTTCAACTATATGACTACCGCATAAAATGATAAGATCATAGGTAATTTGATATATTACTATAATTTCAAGATTTATTAACGTAGTACTATATTTTATATTTATTTTAGAATTTATTTCATGATTATAGTGTATATATAGTGCGTCAAATAATATCATATTAGGGGTCATCCCACAACCGGAACCTATGTGGCACCCGAAGATCGTGGATGTTTAGTGCATAAATTGATATGATCATAGGAAAATTGATATTAAAAATTGAATTGTATAATAAATCTCTTTAATATCTAAGTTTCTCAATGTAGTGCTATATTATAAAATTATTTGAGGGTTAATATAATTATTTAGGTCTAATATCATTATTTTACTCTATAGTTCATTAAATAATAACATAATGGGGCCATCCTATGACTAAGCCTGTGGCACGTAACATCGTGAATGTCTAGTGCATAAATTGATAATATCATAGGAAAAACTGATATTAAATTACCTATCAAATAAACTTATATCGCCTAAAATATAGTAAGAAGATAACTACTTCTGTCCAAAATATATAAAACTAATTATTTTCAATGGTATGTTGTAGTTGTCACTATAATGTAAAGTTTGAAAGGACTATTATCTTTATCATGTCTCTAGATCGAATTCTTTTGAGACTAATATTCTAGTCTTCTTTTTGCCCCTTTTTCTTTTGCTTCAAGTCCTTCAAAATTCTATTTTTACAGTCCTTTTTTTAAATTTAATACAGAATTTAAAGTCAGTGTCATGCGACTCGAACACGAGATCTTTAGCCCTAGATTAACCACTCTACCACCTACCAAAACACGCATTACTTATAGCCCTTTTATCTATAATTAATTTTGTTCACATATCAATTGTTTCCATTTTAAATCTAGAATTTTGTCGAACTAATTGGCGTAATTAGATTGATATATTTCTGGACAAAGAAATTAACGTAATTTGATTGATATATTTATGGGGAAATCATTAGTTTTGAAGGAAATATATGAAATTGATTTGAATATAAATTTTGAATTAAGCTAATCTACTCTTAATTTCCGGCTAAGGGTACTGGAAGGAAATCACATTTCACATAATTGGTATCAATGGAAGGATAATCTTTAATTATGCAAAATTACTATAAATATCTTATTATGTATAGGGTAGTGCTAAACGATACAATATGTACCTACGTAATGCCCTTCAATTTTTAACTCAATTTATTATTTATGGTAATAAAATTATTACTAAATTACCCTAATCTATTTTGGAACAATTATATTATGAGATTATGTTCGATTTCTTTTCCTTTTTACTCAAATAATTTTGGAAAACAATTATTCCTATAATTTTCAGCATACTATCGGCCACTGATTCATGAAAGAGTGTTCCTCCTTTTATCAATGTTTTCTCATCATAAAAAGAAAAAGGACGACCATGATTCGGGAAACCCAAGAATGAAAATGGATGGACCATTCAATCAATAGATATTTGATGTAATACACTGTTATCTTTCTACTGTAGCCATTATTCACTTTATTTAGTTTTGGGATACTGATTTATTTATCATTGAGGTAATATACTATTTCTTTCACTTGCTGCTATTTTTGTTAATCAATTGGAAGTCTTTCTTCACTAGTAACAAAATGATGCAAATTTGATTGAGCTAGTTGTTGCATTTTGAATTAAGACTGCTTGTTCTAATCGATGGAGTTTCCTAGTTCAGGGCTTTTGCATACTCCAGACATTACTTTGCTATTATTATGTATATACATATTCTGTATGAATAACACTATTCTTTGTTTTAATCCATTCATTAATCTCGATAGCTCAACTGTCTCAGATGATCCAATACCAATTATCTATAGCAAAGATTTTTTTCACATTGAATTTTCACATAAGGGACCACCTCATAATCTAATACACCTTCCGTCCACTAAATTTGTGCATTTAATTAGTTTTGGTCAGTCATGAAAAATGTTACTTTCCTTTTTGGAAATATCAACTTTATATTTTTACCCTAAACATATTTATTTATTTACAAAAAACCACATATGGCCCATATTTTTACACTCAATATCCATTAATATATTTATTTATTATTCTCATGGCATATTTTTTTATATTCACTTATTTTATACTTATTACAATTTATTAGAATATGTACCATCAAAATCAATGAATGATTTTGGTGGACGGAGGGAGTGATTTTTTCACAATGAATTTTCGTATATAATTCTTCAAATTCGAATGTACTACGACTTTTCGCCCTTCGAGGTTTACCAGAAGCCAAATAAGTTGAGTTTTATCAAAACTATTGATGTTATGTCGGATCTATTTATTTAACAATAAAATCAAAGTTAAATAGATTAGTGGTTAATCATTTTGTTTTAGTTATCATAATAACTACTTACGAGTGTGAGATGAGCAGCTCGTAAACAAATATTAATGAAATCGGATATATCTTTATATCGTGAAATTTCATATTCCACCAATTAACTATTAGAGTTACCAAAAAAGAAAAATAAAATAAAGTGATGAAGGAAGCATTAGATCCAAAAAGTCAAATGTGTTGAAAGCAGATAATATTTGATCTTTTATTTCACCGCAATTGATATTGACATTTCTACCACTAGTTTTATTGCATCTGTCAAATTATTACATGTTCTTATTAATTGATCCGACAACAAAAGTGACATAACACTAGATAAATTAGATATAAAGATGATAATTTATGAGTTCAGATATAAAATGAACAATTTGTGAATAACAATAATTCTTGAAAATTTGAAATAGTCGCCAATGTTATATACATGCAAGAGTAAGAAAATATTTTAACATAAAAATACCTAATTCTTTTATCTTTTTTATACTAATGGATATTTTTTTATCTTTACAACATCAAAATGGATACTTTGAATAGGCGTTTACTTTAGACAATTAATGTAGATAGATAAAATTAATATAGACTAATCTATTATTTACTTAAATGATTGAAACTTCGTAATATTCAAATGCCCTTGATAATTTTTATTATTTGAGTTTATTTATTTGATGTATGTCCTATTATATGGGTGATATTAGAGAAATCATATTAAAGAGAATAAAAATGCTAAATTTTATATTTTATCAAGTATGAAAAGTAAACGTTCATGATAGATTATTATTATTATTATTATTATTATTATTATTATTATTATTATTCGAGAGTCAGGAGCATATCCTATAGTGAACCTCATGGCTATCTAATAGCCCGTAATTATACACATGAAACAAGACATTATAAATTTATAATTTTTCTTACATGATATAATAGATGATGGATTATAATTGAATAGGCTTATTGAAAAGTGGCGCCAATAATGGAACCAAGAACAAATAATATTTTACAATCATCGGTTGTCTTCAATCATATGGACGTTGAGCACCACTTCTTATCTATTAATTACTTTTAAATCCTATTCATGTGCCTATATATGGAAAACAATTTATTGATCGAAATATATAAAATAAGTCCTATTCCTATATATTTCTAACAATAAAATTGGTTCTTTAAATGGAAACATAACTATTTCAGTTTCATTATTTTGTCACCGGACTCACTGAAAACAGAATTGCAAATTCTATAACAT
Organism: Salvia rosmarinus; assembly: GCA_036937905.1. Lineage (NCBI taxonomy): Eukaryota > Viridiplantae > Streptophyta > Magnoliopsida > Lamiales > Lamiaceae > Salvia > Salvia rosmarinus. The sequence goes on along the minus strand of CM072817.1, from coordinate 11,461,733 downwards.
TGTAATAGTTCTATACAACAAGATAATTGCATAACAAACTCTCTCTCTCACACACACACATAAATGTCTTATCAAGTTGATTAATAATTGTCCCTGAAACGGTACGATGGTTAAGGTGGGTTTACGTGCCGAGAGATCACAAGAGTTCGAACCCACCAAAAGCCTCTATGGGTTTGAACATGTCACCGATTTTTCAGTATGATTTACGTGTCATGTGGTTTGCACGCTATTGCATGGCGAACATGGGGTTTACCAGTCTTGTGACTTAAAGTAGCATTGCGGATTCGTGATATCAAAAAAAAAGTTGATTAATAATTGGTAATGAAGTTATCACTCGAGCAAATTCTATGCCTACAGCCTATATGCAAAGCAAGTTTATACTAGTTGATATCATTGATTATTGATATTTTACCTGATCCTGTATTTTAACTCAATATTTATCATAAACATTAAAGCGCACCTTAATTCATAAGACGTTTCATCTCCAATCAATTAGTTGGAAATTCGAATCATCTAGTGTGCGTGAATACAGATATATGAGCCAAGTCTAGAGATAATATTACGTTAAACATATGCTAAGTTACAGTTTAAGCCCTTTGGGATGGCTCGGTTGGTGGAATTAGCAATCTCATAAATGAAGATCATATGTCTAAATATCATCATCATATTCTAAATTGAGATCGTATAATAACAATTACAAGTTTCTAGCTTCGATATTGAACCTCCAACTCATGGAATGTCAATGGCACTTTTGACTTTGCCAGGTTCTAGGGGGCTACTCTTCTTTTTTGTCGATCGAATTCGAGCCGCTCTCCCTCATTCCACTCGTCCAGCCCTCTTCACGAACTTGTACAATCGATGCCACAAAGATAGCCAACTCTATTATCAAAGAAGAACCTATCAAGATGACTCAGGTTTCATCACCATCAATAAAGTTGAAGATAAGCTAAATGGGCCCTCCAACCATGTAATAATTAATTTACATGAGATAATGCAAAATTGATTAGGCAGCAACACCTAAAGTCCTTGTTTCCTTCTGTTTCCAGAATTTTTTTTAATGAACACTTTGTACTAAACCCAAAAGCCAAGAATCCCAACCTCAAATCAGTCATTTCTATATAATACAAATGTAATGTTTGCTTCATACTTTTCTCCACCAAGTCCCCACAAACTAAACAAACCAACCAAAACCTCTCTATTTCTCTTCTTCTTTTTTCTCTCTCTTCCCAAAACCTATGATTCATGGCTATAAGCTTATCGACTGTTGTTTCCTCTTCTATTCCAACACTAGGCCGCGATTCGAGCAAACGGGCTCGAAAGGGTAGTTTGGTCATTATGTGTGCCACCAATCCTACCCCAGCTGGTGGCCTCCAGATCAGATCATTTGATCACAACAAGATCAAGGTAAGCTAAACTTGATTGATTTCAACTTGAATTTTGTTTTAGTTGGTTTTTTTAATATTTATTTATTCTCTCTGTTTTCACATGATTCATTATAGGTGTTTGAAGATAAACTAAATGGTATCATCTGCTACAAGGATGGAAATGGGGAGATAGTTTGCGAAGGATACGATGAGGGCCCTCGTTTTTCCCAACAAATTTCAAGATTCACTTGTAATTCAAGGTATCAATAACATGTATAATATTTGTCAAACAACATTTATTTTCACACATGTCTAGGACAAACAAAGGGTTCGAGTCCCACTCAAACTTGACTCGATTAGTTTTTCAGTAGCTCGACTCATATTTGACTCGATTACTTTATTTGTGACAGTGGAGATGCTGAGACAATTGACTCGCTTCATAGATGTTGGCTTCATGCTTCTGATGAGAAAGAACTGACTATATTTTAAGGATTTAGAAGTTGTCTGTATATTGAAACTATAATTATTTCTCCATAGAAATAAAATCCAATGTGAATGAAGTCACAATTCTATAAAACCATGTACTTCTTTCTTGAATATCTTACATTACAATGGTTAAATCGAGTTTATGGGAATTAAATCGTACGTAGGGATGCAAACAGGTACACTCCTATAAGCTCTCCATCCTCATGCGCTCTCACAAAAAACTGACTTTTATTTATAACAATGGTCACTTTTTTATAACAATTAATTTTATTCATAACAATGGTCACTTTTTATAACAATTAATTTTATTCATCATTTTAATTCAGAACAAATGTTATTATTGACACTTTTTCTGAGCGCATGATGAGGGAGAGCTCATACAAGTTTTTGTCGAATGTAAGCGAGTTGAATTGAGTAGAAAATTGGTAGGCTCAAACCCGAGCTTGATTCGAATTTTATGGTTAAACTTACTCAAAGTTTGAATCAAAATTATTAAGCTTGTAAATAGCTCAAGCTGGACATATAAAATGACTTATTTAGGTGAAATTTGAACTCAACAATAGGCTCGCCAACATATAAATGGGCAAGTCAACGAACTAACAAACTGAACCCTATCGGCTCGAAATCGAGGCTTAAGCTCAACTCAATAATTAAATGATTGAACTTCGGATGAATTTTGTCAAACTAGATTTGTATAACACGTGACAAATAGCAGAGATACAAAAGCGATCGAGAAAACGGGAGAAGTGAGAAGCTTCAAATATACAAAACTTGCATCGATATATTCCAACCGATTTACATCTTCAAATTCTTCCAATTCATGGGAGAAAACAGAGCAAAACAAAAAGAATGTGTACAATGGGACTTGCATACATTTTCCCTAAAAATAATAATAAATTCTACCTCTAAGTGAGACCCAAATAGCCATGCTTACAAAAGAATATAGAAATAAAGAAAATAGATATACAAAAAAAGAATGAGCTCCACAATATACACGCAAAGGATGTTATTTCACTCAGCATAGGGCATAATATTATGTGCAGCATCATTCTGTGACTCTGACTGTGACTGTGAGTTCTCTTCAGCCATCTCCAACTGCGACTGGCTACGGATGATCATAGGAGGTGACCACTGATCCGGGACCATCAAGAAATACGTCGTCATGGCTTTCCTGAATCTCCTCTTATACTGCTTAGGAGAGATCACGGTTGGTGAGGCATTCTTGGGCCCGCCCAGAATGCCCGATGCCTTCACCCATGTTTCAAGATGCTTGTCCCACGTGTACTGTCTCATGAAGTCGATGATCCCAAGAACGAGCTCGTGCTTCTCTTCATCAACCCCGACTAGTAGTGAGTAGTCCATCACGTCTATGGACTGCAGTCGAAGATAGGAAGAAATGTAAGTAAATGTGGTGCAACCTCACGAATGATAAGGAGAGAAGATGAGGATCTTACAGCAAGAAAAGCAGTGTCGTTCCACACCGCTCTTTCTAGTACTCGTTTGGCTTTGTTTCCGACAAATATGGGAGAAGTGGGCATTGCTTCGATCAAGTTCTGATCCAACAACACCTTATTACTCCCAGAAGAGTCGGGATTGTATCGCGATCTGGATGAGCCTTTGAGATCATATAGTCGCGTTATGTTTCTTCAAATAGCAGATTCTCCATCACCAACACATCCATTTTGGTTTCTTTCCCTCCCTTGAGATGTTTAGAAGATACCTTTTCAAAAAAAAAAAAAAAATTCAAACATGGTAAGATTTCAATCACCAGAAGCATATTATTCGAAACCAAGAAAAATAGAAAAACTAAAACTTTTCGCCTTTTCTTGACTAAGCATATATATGTTGTAGCATTGAAAGAGATTGTCTATGCTAATGATGATCGCCAAAGAAACCTCGATAGCTCTATCCATGACAAATATCAGAAAAGATAATTTAATTCAGCTATAAAGATTTAATTCTTTTGGATGGAGATATACCTGATAGATACCCAGGATCTTTGCCAGGCACGTTGGGCTTCCTGTCCCGATCGATTCAGACAGATATTTGAAGTAACCGGGAGCAAATTTGATGAAAGATTCCAGCTCAGTTTTCGTCACTTGTTTGATGATGAACCGATCATCCAAAGTTTTGCAAAGAAAACATTGCTCTTGCCACCTTGGGCGCCCACTTCTTGCAACGGCTAAGGGATCTGACGAAATCCACCTCTGACGGACAACTTATCCTCCTCAATGCATCAAAACGCTTTGCATAGTAACAGGTAACGGTGTATTTGACCTTCCCAAGGGGTCCGTCGTCCGTGAATGATACTCGTGCATGCAAAGATTTGGTATACGAGACCGGGTCCAAATTCAAGGAACTACGGAAGCTCGTCAACATGCCTTCATCTCCAGATCCAACACTTTTGTACGACTCCAACATCACCTCGTCCAAAGATGATAATGACGGAAAGGCCCCAACATCAAGGGAGTGCATGGAGATCATAGCTTCTGCATTGTCCTTAGGTTTGTTGGGCTCATCGGAGATTTGGCCAAAGTACTCGTGAGAAACAAGGGCGTAGGATATAAGACTTGTCGGCTCATCATCATACACAGGAATGACAGTCTCGTTGACCCCTGTGGAGAGAAGCAACCGGGCCCCACCTTGGAGTTCAGGATCCTGAAATGAGGAGATGTATATGGGATTGTATCCGCCCAACACATCCAGCTTCAGATCCAGCCCCGAGCAATTCTTGCTTGGTGACCGATAGTAGATGGAAAACGGCGTGGTCAGCCAGCTCCCAATGTCATCCACATCACCAGAACTTTTGATAGACGAGACGGAAGGCGAGTCCTCTCTGTCATCTTCTGTATCCAACTTGTCGAATCCTCTGACAGCGGATGAAGTATCGACTTCAGCTAATTCTGGAACACTGCACTTTTTTGAGACCCCTATTCCTGGATGACTCTCACCAGTCCAGGCGGCATCAAGCGTATCCGACAGAGATATAGGCGTTTGACCGTCTAAGAGAACTCTATGTACATTAACACTCAAAGCCAGAGGATCTGATTCATCAGACGAGAGTTCAAGCGGATTCTGATTTCCATGATCCGAATTTACAGATAAATCAGTTCTTTGAGGAACCACCTCAAGGTGATTGCTGTGCAGACTGACTGGGCCACGATCGGGATTTTCTTTGAGCTTTGCATCTGCAACAGTGGATTCAGAACTGATTAAAGTCTTACTCATGGTGACTGGGATGTTTACATCGAAAACTCTCTCAGTTTCACCAAGAGGTTTCTGAACCACCTCCGAAGTGGAAGCCTCCACTTTATTTGGTTTGCTATTGGAATCTAGACTGGCTGCGTATATTAGGCGCCGGTCCCACACGTAAGACTGAAAGACTAGCTCTCTGCGCAGCCGATTGAGCTCGAAGATATCAATGAGAGGTTGCCCTATCATTGCCTCCTTTCTCAAGATTTTCTGGAGCATTTCCTGCCAAAAGACCATAACATCTAAATCACATGAAAATTGCTTTAAACATGAAACTCCAGATTTGAAATTGATCCCAGACCTCAAATATAGACTTTTCCTTCTGCAAGAGCCCTTCTAGATCTGTGATCAGGTGTCTCGATTCATGAACGTTTGCGCCACCATTTGTCGAACCTACACTGCATTTTCTTTCTGCCAAAACACAGAGAGTATTGAGCACTTCAGAGAACAGAAGCTCAGCTCGCCCAACCACCTGTGAGATAGTTAGAGAAGTAAACGAAAGCACGTTTGAACATATCTCGAGAAACAGGAGAATCCAGAAGGAATAAAAATAAAGAATATCAGCATTTGTTTCACCTCATTCATTTCTTTTCTATCCACTCCTGATTTTTGTAGTTAAAATCAAGTTTTGCGGGAGGTAGGTACACTGAGTGAACATCAATCGATGCATAACGAAAGCAAGCAACCATTTGTCCAAAACTGCACCAACCCAAACATCATAAATTATGAAAAGGTGGCAGCATTGACATATTCCCATATTGCTAAAAGATCCAAGATGCGCTCATGATGCTTGAGTGGCGGTATAATGTTAAGGAAAATGAGAAATGGATCATACCCATAAAACCGAAGACAGTCTCTATGCAAAGAATGGCGCAGCTTGCCACTCTACTACAGCTGCATGGTTTGAAAAGCTTAGTTCAAAACTTTCCAAAGGACAACCCCCAGGCAGCATCAGACATCAAAACTCGTCTAGTTGCAGGCGGATATCCGTTAGCCCTAGGACATCTCAAGCAACGATGCCACATCCAAATCTTCCCATCCCGTTCACCAGGTAAAATAACTTCAGGTAATTTCTTCACTGAAATCGTCAGAGTGCCTTGTCGATGTGTATAGCACTGAACATGAGCCTCGGCAGGCATCTCACACAAGCGGCATACGAAACTCTGTAGCAGATGTTAGAATCATCAGTCTTATAAAACCTAGGACATCTCTAACAACAGTAAGACTGAATAGTTTGTCTTCATTTTGAGAGATAGAGATACCTGATCGAATAAATGATCCCGTAAAAAACGACCCAATGGTTTGTCAAAGCTACCATAATATTTGATCCGGAACAAATGTGATCTTTCACATACAGTACCCTTCCACACACATCTTGACGACAATGAGACTAAGATGCTCTGATGGTCTGACGGAGAAGGTGGAAATTCTTCTTTCAAAGCAGGTTGTTCGTCAGGAATTTTCAGACCATCCGTTTGCAAAGACGTCAGATTTGAAACTGCACTCTTAGCATCTACATTAAATCCATCACTTTCCATGATTTTGACATTTGAATCTCCACAATAACTAGAGGAGAAGATATCTCCCATGACAGCAGCTCCATCTATTTCACTAGGTTTTGCCTCGGTGGACAGGCCCAAGTCTAGAATAGCTTGATCTTCCGATCCCTGTTCGGCAGAAAATTGATTCGAGGAATAATGCTGAAAACCCTCCACAGAAGATGATACCAGAGGCTCGCCATACTGAGAGCTTAAAGGAGCCGGAAGATTATGTGTGTCTGAATACTCGTGAATCGATGCAATTGTCTCCCTGATTAGATCTGAAGGGGGTAAAGTATTCGACCTCGGTGGATCACCAACAGATTGAGGCCTGGGAGTGTTATCACTCGATGGAACTGAAAAACCAAGTACAGTCGAGATGGATCTGTCGATTGTTGATTGCTTTTCTGGTAGTGCCACCGTGATAGGAGAGTTCAAAGGAAGTGCTGGCAAAGAGGCACCTTCGTCAGCAAGAAAAGACGTCTCCAGAGCCAAGTGATAAGCTGCAAAAACACCATACTGTACAACATGCTTTACTTTCTTCAATTCATCCCCACTGGCTCCTCGAAGTATTATCTGAAGAAATCAACAGCACACAATAAATGTAATGTTCCATAATAAGGAAAAGTTACAAGATATTTGTTGGTAAACTTAGAAAATTACAAATGGATTCAACTCTTGCAAGACTTGGAAATTGCTGATTTCTCACATTAATTATCGTCTTCATATGATATTTTGAACCACATAGCTAACTTTGAATATTTAATTTTCATATGATAAATTTGTGGCTGTTTAGGCCATAGGTTGTCACACACTTACAGTGCATCCTTGTGGCTTCGGACAACCTTCGAAATACATCAGAGTCTTCACCAGCTTCTTTCCAGCCTGACCGGCACTGCCATGCTCTTCCGTAAACCTCATTACATTGAACATATCGCAATATCCCACCTTCTCCGATGATAGGTGATCAATTGAAGGGACAATTTGGGCACCAGTGCAACGGGCTATACGCTCCAGAAGAGGTCTTTTGATATTTAGAACAAGTGATATTTCTTTTGCAAGAAGGTACTCCTGTGCATAGCGTGAAACAGATTTCTCAACCAAGAGAATATTAGGAGTATGCACACTTATCTTCGCAACGGCCATCTTCAGATGATCCATTTCCTGGGAGCAATGACATGTTAAGTGCAATGGCCAAGGAAATTATGAGCTTAGGTTTAAATAAAGTGAAGTCAATAATCCTACCTGCTGCAACAGTGTGTCAAAGCTTGAAAGAGCATTAGAAACCCGCTGGTACTCAAGAGCCCCTCCGAGGATCAGTAAGCGAGGTTTCTCTACTCTCGATGTCATCCGTCGATGAGCCACGTTTTTCTTGCAAACAACTCCTCTGACCACCAAACTATTAAGGTAAAATTGTCATCATCAGAAGAATAAACATAATGATACAAGAGCAACATGCTTGCATCTCAAAAGTATGCCCTAGAACAATGACCTACTGTATCTCAAACATATGTCCTAGTTATCATTTACACCAGCAATCTTAAGTAGATCTGCATTAATACGAAGATGACAATGTCACAGAATCAAGCTATTATGTCCTCAGTAGCCAAGACTCAAAATTATGTGCAAGTTATCCTATAACCAGAGGTCTTAAGTAGACCTGTGTTACCAGAAATCACACAGAGAAAGAATATACTAACCATTTGCAAGTTACATGAAATAAAAAAATAGTTAAAGTAATTACCTCTCGCTTGAAGCCCTGAAGCTAAACATTTTACTTTGACATATCCCCCAGGGTCCATTTGTCCCCCCTGGCTCATATCTGGTTTTAACAATGTGGCAGCCTCCCACGACAAGGCAATAATTATTTCTAACCAACTCTCTTTGTCATTTTCATCCTCTGAAAGAAGATTCTCTACCTGCAAGAGTTGAGCTACTAAAGCCCGAAAATGGCCTTCAACCACACTCTTCATGGCTCTCTTATGCTCCTCGTTTGATTTCTCCCGACTACGAAACTCCCCACTCCCAGAGCTGCTTGAATTGTTGAAGTATCCCCATTCTCCAGCAGCATCCCCATCACCGTCATCCTCAAATGCAAGTGCTTCCCTTTCATCTTCTTCATCTTCAGGCTCGGGAGGGAGCCACAGAACTCCATTGTTTTCAAAATCAACAGGCTCAGCATTGACGTCTTCTGCTACATATAGAAGAAGGCGCCTCACATTCATCACCATTGTCATGTTCAACATCTTTCTCGGCAATCTGCTGTGATTCTTCAGAATTTTGGGAATTGAGACTATAACGCAATGGGGAGCTGTTCATACTTTTGAATCAACAGCATCTCCATCAGGATGAACTTTACGAGTTATAATCACTGTTGATATCCTCAAATTTAACGGACCATAGTAGCCATTGACCTGGGAAAAGTCACTAGCTATGGGACCTAACTGAGACATTCCAAATTCATCATCATCGTCATCACTCCTGTTACAAGGAAATGTATTTCGAATAATTAGTGATGACAGCCCTTAATCTCACAAAGAACAATCTCAGTTCCACTAAAATCCGAAATCATCTTCTATGATGTACAAGTCAAGGACAAACTTCATTAAACATCCCAAAGCACTTTGCAGATACTTTGGCAGTAAAAATATGAGAAACAACAATGTCTAAATTTATAAATTGCATTCAAGAAATGACAAGATTTGTATAGCAATTTTTCCAGCAGTCGGTATCAAAGAAAAGATGATTTTCACTCCTTATAATTAAATAAATTATTAAGCACTCAAACATGAAAATTTGCAAGCAAAATAATTTGTTATAGTCTTAAATTTCGGCTTATATTACACAGCCAGCACAGTGTCAGCATTATATGCTGGGAAAGATGTAGAGAAGCAAACATATGAGAAAAAGTAGAATCACTTCACCTAATTCTTTCCAGTTTTGAAATGTATGAGTCATCAATAAGCAGGCCATCACAAAACCATTGAATTTTTTAGCTATACAGCATAATATCCTTTTAACCATAATAAGTTCCTTCATCAGAAATAAAATTTCATTTCTTGTGCCTCTATTCAAACTTGATCTCTTGAAATACTCCCAAAGAAACTCACTATCTAAAACGTAATAAAAGGAAGAACAGAAATAACCTGTTTTGGAAATAACCAAATTGGTCTTCAGACAGGTTTTGCTCCTCCGTGACCACAGCAATATCATTGCTCTTTGCTGCTCCAACACTTTGTCTATCTAAATCTGCTTCCGTCAATGGTGATTGCATTGGGCTGAGTACAGTCGACTGCGGGGCTGACACAAACGTAGTGCTACTGCTACCACAGGTGCCACTAGATCTGGTGCTAAGGAAACTGGTTGCTGATGGAGAAGTACAGCTGATGTCCGGGAGGTCCACCTGAAGCCCATTTTCATCTGCCACAATCAACTCTTTTCCCCATTTCTCCTTTTCCCTTTGCTTGAAACAGTAGTTGCAGACCCTAATCTTATCCCAGTCTTCTAGTGAAAGCTTTGGCTCACTAGATCCAGTAGGAAGCCAATTGGAAGTACACTTGGCACAGAAGATCCGACCACAAAGACGACAATGATGTCTACGGTTAAACAAGGTGAACTGTGAATCACACTCGTAGCATACCCTGCAACTCTGGTCGGGCATCCAGAAATCCCTCGACACATGTGCAGGCTCCGACCGCCATGGCATCCAAGATTTAAGTAAGCCTACCAGATCAGAAAATGTCCTATCAGACTCGTCCATTGACTTAACAACCCTCCCTTCCCTCTCATTGTGATATACTCATTTCCTTCCGACTCAAACACCCATTCCCAACCCCTGACACAGAGAATCAGAAAAGATTAGGGATGAAACTTCTACTTCAACACACAAAAATAATCCAGTAAGTAGATACAATCAAACAACTAATCCAACATCCAGCAAACCAGATTGCAATCAGGTTTGTAGATTCTATATAGATAACTCAAAATTTAATGACTTAAAACAGCTGCAACAAACTTGATTCAATAACCAAATTCGAGTAAGCCCCACAAAATTTTAGCTCCCCCTCCCACAGTAACCGAGATCAAGCACAAAACCCAAATACCAGAATCAAATTTGTCTCCTCCCCACTTCCTTGATCAAGAACTAATAGCCCTCAATCCCAAATTCTAACACCGGCCCACTAACCGAAACTTGCAAGTCTACACACACGTATTTCACATCCTCAAAAAAGAAGGATCCAAGAATCCAAGATCAATCTCTCAGAGAAAACAGAGCAAGAACAAGAGAGCAATGAAAAAAAAACGAACCTTTATACATATAACCTCCAAGCGAAAATACGGAGAAGCACGCAATCACTGGATTAAAAATCAGTCTGTATCCTCTCTGTCGCACAATTCACTCTGAAAAACGCGGGATTACGGGGTGAATAGTTGTTCCCTTCTCATTCAAGATAAACAGCGAACGTCTGCCCTAATTTCTTGATCCTCAATATATGGAAAATTGGAAGTTGAATCACCAGATTAATCATAATGGGGCGTGAATTAATATAATTAATTAACTAATTTTCGAAATGGTTCTTCGTCGTCAGAGATTGCATGTTTATAATAATGGTAGAAATTCTGATTGAGAAGAAAGCGACTGAATGAATTGTGTGTGCTGGGCTGTACGTAGTCGTTTCATGCTTATTTAATAAATTATTACTCTACCACCACTAAAAATTACTGCTTTTAATGATATAAATTTTAATAAACATAAAATAAAATATATATTAATAAATAATAAAATGAAAAAGTAAATCATGTTATAAATAAATAATAGATTAAATATAATTAATATTTTTAAAATAAAATATATTTTTGAATATTTTTTAAAAAATGTAAGTTTCTCTTGGATTTTATGGATTGGATGGAGAGAATATTTGTTAGAACACAAAATTATGAAATAAACAGCCTATAGGAGAGCGAAAACGTGGCGACATGCCAATTGGCTGCAATCAAATATTGATATTTTTCTTTTCCTTTTCTGCTAGATTTGAAAGCTGACTTAATTTGTTTTATCAGGCAATAAAATAAATTCTTTTGAGTTATGGACTCTTTCATATTTGATAAACTAATATCTTTTCTAATTGAAAATAGTAGCTTAATAAGAAAAATCGCGATTGTTCTTAATTATTATTGATTAATTATATGTTATTCATCTGTGAATAAGGAAATGAAAAATAAGCTGGAGTATATCCTCTTCGTGGAAGTTTCCTATTATGGTTTGCATTAGGTCAGCAATTACTAGCTATTTGATAGCTGTCTTCAATTCTGGTGAATTTATTTAAATCTTCTAGTTAAAACTTTGGAACTCAATATATATATATATATATATATATATATATATATATATAGGGTTGGATCCAACGATAACTCATCTTTTTGAGAACTTGAGAACATGATAAGACGTTGAAGATAATGCATAACGAGATAAAGTTGTGCATAACGAAAACTTTCTAAAATTGTTGCACAACAAAATAATTTAAGAAAGTTTCGTTATGCACAACTTTATCCGCTTTCGCATCATCTTCAACGCCTTATCACGATTCTGAGTTCGCAAAAAGATGGTTCATTGATCCATTCCTATATATATATATATATATATATATATATATATATATATATGGTTTGATCCAATGATAACTTATCTTTTGAGAACTTGAGAATTATACATACATATAAAAATTGATTAACAAAATCTATAAATTTGTTCGTAACGAAACATTATAAAATTGTTGCATAAAAAATGATTTTAGAAAATTTTCGTTGTGCATAACTTTATACTTGTACTTATCATCACCTTTAGATGTTTTATGCACGGTTCACAAAAAAAATATAATTCTCATTTGATCCACTATATATATATATCTCGTTAAGTTTGATCCTCAAAAGATTGAGCTCCGATTACTGAGTCAAATTGCTCTGTTTCAAATCTTTCAACATACTCCTGCATTTTAATAATTAAGAGCTTCTTTGTTTATATTTTCCAACTTCTCTTTTTGGTAGGTTGATTCTTTTTATTTATTATTTATTTGAGAACTAAAGGATTGCGCACTCTAGGTGGCTTTCTCGTGAATAAATAAATTTTATGTGATAGGTTCTGCTTATAATGTTGTACATTCAAGAGTATTGCTAATTTTTATTAGAATGTCCCTGAAAAACTGAAACACACACACACACATAATAGAGAGAAATATAATCAACAATTTTCAGTTTAAATTTATTTTACAAGTAAAATTGCAGATTTCCCCTTATGAAGTGTTTACTTTTCATGATTAACATTTTGAATGATTGATTATTTGATGGATTAAATGTGTGATAAGATAATTTTTATCTATCAATCCTTTGTTTACTACAAAGGATCAATGAATGATTAAAATTGGGATAAATAATTATCCCTTTATTTGGAGGATAATTTCAATCCTACCTATATTGGTTGGATTAAAATTAATGAAGTACAATTCAAATGATTAAAATAATCCCGGGCTTTGGGATATCCTCAAATATTAATCCTTAAAAGTAAACACTTGATTAGGTTGGATTAATTTTATCTATCCAACCTAATCATGCAAAGTAAACACCACCTTAGTTTACAAAAATATTACAGCAATGAGTTGGTAATTCTGTCGATCTCAAAATTCAGGAAGAGTTGATTAGAAGTGTTAAAACAAATATGATCCGATTATACTCTAAGCTGAAATGCCCATCTGACAGACCCAAATTTTGTATTCTAAAATTTGACCTTTTGGGTTAAGCTATGATATTATTCCTTTTGGCGATAAGAATTTTAACAAAGTCCCATCGATCCCTTTCCTACTTTTAACAGTTCTAACACATACTTGATTGATATTTTGAATATAATCTCACCCCACGAATATAGTCTCGTTTCATAATTCACTTTCCACACATATATGCTCCATCCGTCTCAATATTCATGACTCATTTCTTTTTATACGTAGATTAAAGAGAATTGTATTTTGTGTATAGAGTAGTGGGTGATACGACATTCGATGTATTTTTTAGTGTAAAAAATATTTCTTTTTTTGAAAATGAACCAACTTAACAGGACAACCCTAAAAGAAAAACGAGTTAACAATAATGAGACGGATGGAATATAAAAGTATATTTGATTGTTCAATCAATTTACGGATGGAATATAAAAGTATATTTGATTGTTCAATCAATTTAATCAGCTTTTTTCGAAACGCAATTCTATAATTTAATATTCGGAATCCATTGAAATAGCGGCCGGCCCATCTCAATTCTCACCCATGTAAAATTGTCACCTCCATTTTTAACAAATAAATAAATATAAGGTTCAAGAGTTCTTTTTCTTATTCTTTTTCGTTGAAGTTGGAGGATTTGGATTCGTATTTTGGTCTATTATTTTTTATATAGAAGATAATTATCACTAAACTGTAATGTTCATGGTGGAATAAGATATCATTTAAATTGGCTAAATACAACAATTTTCCATCAACATAATATATCAAACTCTATCAATATAGTAATTTGCAGATAAATCGTTCACGTAAACTCTCACCTACTCCATAATATAAGCAATCAACATCATAACTTTGTTCGAATAAATAATTAAAAAGAATACACATACTCATAGGATGTATAAATACTTATTCTATGGTCTTTATAAAATAATATCTCACTTGGGTCTAATCTTCACCATGAAAATATAGACTATTCCATTATAGTCTAATTTCCGATTAAATGTAGAATATCTCATTTCAATGTAAATATATAACTTTCCCTACAATCCAAAGGGTAAATATCACTTTAAACCCTAAACTATACTCATTTTATCAAAAATATCATGAACTTTAAAAAAATATCATTTTAAACCCCAAACTATTAACATTTTATCAAAAAAAATCATAGACTTTGAGAAATATTACTTTAATCCTCAAATTGTTTATTTTTTTATCAAAAATACTATACATCAATTTTTCAACTCCCGAAATTGGATGAAAAATATCTTCTTCTCATTCGATGGTAGCACATCAAAATTTCAAACATACAATATCTCATTCTAACCAAAACTTAAGAGCATATAAACTACTACACTATTAAAAACATGCTATCTTATTTCAGTCTAAATTTCTTATAGTACTCTCTCTCTCGTTAAAAATGATATATTACTTTTAGACATATAGATTAAAGAATGTTATGTTTTGTGTGAAGTAGTAATTTATGAAATTCGAGACAATTTTCGTGTTTAAAATTATTCGTTTTTAGAATGAGTCATTTTTAATAGGATAGATTGAGTATGAAGCATGGAAAATTTTGAACCGTTGATCCTTGTAGTTGGATGACGTGGCGATCATCCAAGACTGCATCGGAGCTCTCTACTTCATTACGGAACCGTAGACAAGCTATTTCCTAAAACCTCCGACACCTCTGTCTAAATCCTCCGGAACATCTCCAAAACCCCGCCGGCAACGTCGGTTTCAAGGCGGAATCGCACAAATTCGGTTCTTATTTCAATTAATTCCGAACCAACCCCTCGAAAAGGTATTAATTTCACGAAAGGAGACAGATGTGGTATCGATCAGCTTCTTTCATCCTCGACAAGCAGGAGCAGAAGCGGAACGACGCCGCCAGGGACGCCGCTGAGAGTCGCCCACTCTCCCCTGCCTCCGCCGCTATGGTGTCGGCCGCGGAAAACCCTAGCGCTAACGTCTCAATGTACTACCAGACGCGCGCTGCCCACCACGGCGTCGTGACGAGCGATTGGCTGGCTCAGGCGCAGGCCGCAGTCGCCGGAAATTCAGACGACGCTGTTGCGGAGAACAACGTGTCCGGTGGCGAGGAGAAATGTAAGAGGTTCTCGGTGGTGGACGAGTTTAACAATTGGCGGAAACAGCCGGAGTTGGCGGAGGCTGTAGCGGCGATTAGGGCTTTGGCATCGGTCATTCGGTCGAGCCAAGCTAAGACGATGATGGAGCTTGAAATTGAGCTCAAAAAGGCATCCGATTCTCTTAAAGTACGCAAAATTATTTTGATTTTTGTCGATTTTTTTCTTTCTTTCTGTTTACAATGTTTTTGAATTATTGCAATTGAGTTTGTAATAATTTATCTGATTGTTTGGATTGTGTTAAGTAGAAAACCAATAATTTGTTTCGATCAGATAGATGATAGAACAATGAGTGGTGTCAATCAACCATTTGAGAGATGAATTTAAGCTCAAAAAAGCATCTGATTATTTGAAAGTGTGCAAATTATCTCGGTTTTGTTGACCTAATTGTTTTCTGGTTCCGTTATATTTGTATTTTTGCAGCTGAGTTTGTAAACTTGACATCTTCCACCATTTATCTAATTGTTTGGGTCGTGTGAAGTAGCAAATCACTAATTTGAATCAATTAGATTGTAGAACAACTTGCGAGATCATTTTACAGTGATCCAAATGGTATAGATTATTTTATGGATTGTTGCAATTTTATGCAGTCATGGGACACTACTTCAATCTCCTTAACAGCTGGTTGTGACCTTTTCATGCGTTATGTGACTAGAACTTCAGCTTTAGACCGTGAAGACTTCGGTTCAGCCAAGTCACGACTTCTTGAGCGTGCTGAGAAGTTCGGCGAGATATCATATAAGGTGTTCATTTGGTGGATAGTTTGGGGTTCTCAGCTATTCTGGAATTCAAAGATTTCACTTTTCTTTGTCATGACAGGCTCGGAGAATAATAGCTATGCTCAGTCAAGATTTTATATTCGATGGTTGCACCATTTTGGTGCATGGCTTCTCCAGGGTTGTGCTCGAAGCTCTGAGAACAGCAGCGGAGAATAAAAAACTGTTTCGAGTTCTCTGCACAGGTATGTGTTCCTGGCATCAACTCTACATCTTACTTGGCTGGATGAATTGATTTTGACTCAGCAACCTTGTAAATTATTCGACTTACTTCACTACCTTATTAGTAACAGATGTGATCCTTGTTTTCCTTCTTCCAAGTGCTTAGTACTTCAAAAAAGTCGTATAGATTTTTCTCAGAGCTCTCGAAAGTAGTGCAGGATTCCCATTTATCGTATCATTTTTTCTCAAAAAACAAAGGATTCCCATTTATCATAACAATTTTTCTCAAAAGACAGAACTCGACCTTCTATTGAATTGGATTCTTAGATGGCCATTGATCGAAATGCTTGTCATTCTTTTTAATATTAAGTAATGTGCGTGTTCTTGCAAGTAGTAACTGGCTTGCATATCAAGGATAAAAAGTACAGAACAATATGCATATATGAGACATACTTGTTTCTTTGGTTAGGATTGAATTTTCTGTTTACATTTCAAAAAAAGAAGCAAGGTATTTAGTCTATGAGATTACTCTGGAATGCAGAGGGGAGGCCGGACAGGTCAGGGTTACGCATATCCAATGAGCTCGCCAAACTGGATATCCCTGTTAAGCTCTTAATCGACTCTGCTGTGGCATATAGCATGGATGAAGTAGACATGGTGTTCGTTGGAGCAGATGGCGTTGTCGAAAGTGGAGGCATTATAAACATGATGGGAACCTACCAAATTGCATTGGTTGCTAAAGCCATGAACAAGCCAATGTACGTTGCTGCTGAAAGTTACAAGGTAATTAAACCATCCTCACTAGTTAAATCATTCTGCATTTTATTTAAATTTCTGAATATATTTCCTTCAGAGGGCCAGAGGCAAGGAGCCTCACATACAGTACAGTACTTAATTTGGTTAGGATGTATGCTTGTTCTTGCAGTTTGCTCGTCTTTACCCGTTGGATCAGAAAGACATGGTACCAGCCCTCGCCCCATTGATTTTGGGGTACCGATTCCATCAAAGGTGGAGGTTGAAACATCTGCTCGTGACTACACACCCCACAGTATCTTACCCTGCTCTTCACTGATCTTGGCGTTCTAACACCATCTGTAGTAGCGACGAGCTCATCCAGCTCTACCTATAGACTAAGCTCTGCAACCCTGTCAACCCACAATTTGCTTTGATGCTACAGCATTTTACTGTCAGTTCTTCAGGATTTGGATTAGCATGTTGGTGCACATGCTGAAATTTTGTTTCAAGATTAGTGTTTTATGATTTATTTGTGGACGACATGATTTGGTTGGAATATTTTTGTCTGATTGTAGTTGCGCAGAATTTGATCTTGTTGGAATAAATAGTGTGTGAATCCTTTTTGACATATAGAAAAGTAAAAGTACTTTTGTCACAGAAATAGTAATTGCACATTTTATTAGTCACGATTCTTGACAGAAATGAGTAACATCCATATAAATATTAGATTATATAGAGATATATTTAGTTTGATGGCGATGAGGAAGTGGGCTTCTTGTTGAGGAGTTTGGATCTGAGGTCTGCAGCGTCGACTTCTCCGAAGTGATTCTCAGGTATCCAGTTTCCTGTGTTGGGGTCTCTCATCCAGAATGCTTCTTTACCACTTGTGTTGCCGTCGGCAGTTTCGGCTGCTGCCTTACTGAGAGTCGGTGCTGTTGACCGGACTTTTACGTTCTCCGCTACCACGGAGTACGCCCTCCTGCTGCAATTTGAAATTTGGGTTTCAATAATATGATAGTAGCTGCGGATATCTTTTTAACTTTTTTTTTTACTATTGAAAATCACGAAAGAAAAATAGAGGTACATTAATGAATATCTATCTCATACACAAACTAAGGACATATAAACATTCGATTCGACGACAAATCTATGCTCCAACCTCTCATGATAATATTATTAGCTGAAAATGAGGAAAAGACATGCTCTAAATTTATATCCTGATCGGAGAAAATTATCTTACTTTAGAACATGTGAAAAAGGCGGAAAAAGTAGAAAATATATGTTTTCAACCCTTTTTCCATCAAAAAAGACATGCATTATATATATACCGTTATATCTTCTGAGTTTACTCATGAACAGGTATATGTGGAACAGGCTAATTTAAATGTATTAATGTCCACTTACATATAGGGGTTGGATCCAATGAGAACTCATCTTTTTTTAGAACTATGCATAGATAGTTGATGAACAAAATTTATAAAGTTATACATAACGAAAATATTCTAAAAATGTTATACAACAAAATAATTTTAGAAAGTTTTCGTTTTGCATAACTTTATACCTTCTATGCATCATCTTTACACGTCTTATGCAAAGTTCGCAAAAAAGCTGTAGTTCTCATTTGATCCACTATATATATATAGAGAGAGAGAGAGATATGGATCATGTAAGAGTAGGAATGATTTTTTGTAAGAAATAATAATAAATCTAAACTAGTGATTTTACTAAATCAATTGACAAGATTTATTTTCGTTATGCTATAAATTATAAGTATCGTGCTAAAAAAATCGTGTTTTCGTCAAAGATTAAATAAGTAATTTTATCTTTTAAGAATAAGTTTTTCCTTAATTTAAGGAAAGCAAGATTTTATACTTATTTTAGAGGTTTGTTGTAACTTATCCTTTAAATCATTATATGTAATATTATTTCAATTTCAATACTTAATATATACAAAATTATTTGAGATTCAAGCTAGCAAATACATACGAAACTTTGGTAAAATAATATATATTGATTCATGCATGTGGTTCTATACATCACTTGTATAACAGCTTTATAATATTTTTTAAATATTTTTGCACATACCATTAAAATTTCAAAATTATTGCCGTTTAGTTTATATGTTGTTATGTACATATGTTGTGCTTATTTTGTTTTTGTTACGTACATATGTCGTTGCACTAATAAAATATTTTTGTATCATTTTAGCGTATTCATTTTACACATACAGGTAAAAAATTATGTATTCATTCATATGTGTTTTAGTACTTATTGCCTTGGTGAAATATTTTCGTAGCACTTTTTACTTATTCATTCCACATAAGGTTTAATCTCATCATGATAATAATTTTGAAATTTTAGTGGTATGTACAACGAATAAGTAAAAAAATACTGCGAAAATTTTACACTAATACTATAGTTTGACCCACACGTATAAATAAATATATAGATTATTTTACATGAGTTTTTCATGGATTTGCTAACTTGAATCACAAATAAATTTGCATATATTAAGTTTTGAGCATTAAATAATGTTGTAGATAATAAGTTAAATGATTGATTAAAAGAAATCTTTAAAAATAAGGATAAAATCGTTTATTACCTTAAATTAAAGGGAAAAATTGATTCTTATAAGATTAAATTAATTATATAACTTTTACTGAAAACACATGTAAAATTCATTGAATATATAGTTATTATTTGTAGCACAACAAAAATAAATTTTGTCAATTGATTTACTGAAATCAATGAATTAGATTTATTCTTATTTCTTACATTTATTTTCATTCTCATAGGATTCACACACACACACACACACACACATATATATATATATATGGGTTAACGTGAAAATCATTTTTATCGTGAGAAACCAAAAAATGATAAATTGATTGTGAAGGTTAATGAATTCGTTTGGAAAGTTATTGAATCCAAAAAAATAGAATTTTTACCCCTCATGGGATCGGAACCCGGGTGAAATTTTTTGAATTCAGTAACTTTCGGATTCATCAACTTGCATAACTAATTCATTTGGTTATAAGTTTTAAGGATAAAAATGATTTTCATTTGAACTTATATATATATATGTGTGTGTGTGTGTATGTGTGAGGATTAACATAAAAATCATTTTTATTGTAAGAATGTGAGAACAAAAAAATCTTGAATTCGTTATAAAAGTTGATGAATCCGTTGGAAAAGTTATTGAATCCAAAAAAATAAAATTTTTGCTCTTCATGAGATTCGAACTCTGAGGAAAATTTTTGGATTCAATAATTTTTCAAACGGATACATTAACTTTCATAACGAATCTATTTTGTTCATAAATTTTTTTCATGATTTTTAGTTCTCATATTAAAATAGTTCTTAATTGAACTTATGAATCTACTCTCTCTCACTCGCACACACAGAGACGCATACACAACCAACGAAAGATAAACTATCAAACAAAGAACGGAATAAGGGATAAGAATGCATGCGAAAAAAGTAGCAGTAACCTCATCAAGAAAAGGCTGCCCGAAATCTTCGCCATAGCTGCAGAAAAGAAGAGGTGGCTGATGATTATATTTGTATAGAGTTTCTAGGGTTTAAGCATTAAATTGTTTATCTATATATAGAAGAGGGGAATTCTGAGTTGTATATTTAATGCAAAAGTATTATTATTCCATCTAAAAAAATGCCTTTTATTAAGAGGATACCATGATCCATATCCGACAATATAATGTTTTGGAGACTTGATTTTATCGAAACTTATTCGTAGAATCCGTTTCATAAATTTGAAAGTTATCTCATATTTAAATCACTTCAAATCTGATTTCTTGAAATGAAAGAACAATTTATTTATTTATTATTGTTGCGATTATTCAATTAGAAGACATATCACCCTAAAAGAAAAATTACGATATATTTGTTTAAATACATATTCAACTTTCGGCGCCTTCATTTATCATTAGGAAAATATTGAATTCATTATTTATAATAAAGTTGTCATAATCCAAAATTTAAACTAAAAGGCAGCTATTTTTAAAAAAACCGGTGGTAGTTGGGTCTTATATTGTAATTATATATAGTTGGGGACATTTTTGCTAAAAAGTTAATAGGTCGAAATTTCAAATGTAGTTATGCATAGGTCATGAAATTTTTGATAAACTCAATAATTTGGATTTTAAATCGTAATTTTTCTAAATAATAATTATTATGATAATATTTTAGAGAGCATTAATATTGTGTAAAGAAAAGGACGACATACTAACAGCAAAGAATGTGATTTTTCAAATTTTAAGAGTTAATTAATTCCCCCATTAATTTAAGAATGTCACATTATTGCCTATATTAGGAAAATAGAAAATAAGTAGGTTAGCAGGACACTGCGTCTTCCACGTATTTCCAATGGCAAATCGGAATAAGGTTCTGCCAATATATATTCCTAACTTTTGACAACCAATTTTAAAATATTGCTATTTTTTATGCTTTGCCTAATTCTCCAACTATTCCAAGAAAATATTATACCTTGAGGTGGTTTTACTTTGAATCTATTAAAAAGATATATAATTAAATATTTTCATTCTCGAATCTTTTCTATCCTAACTTTTGAGTGTGCGGAATTGCTACATGAGAAGTATAATATCTTATTTATAATTGAATAATAGTCTTATTTTATAGGAATAATAGCTTTTATGTATTGTAAAAAGTGTAAGACACTTAGACACCTGATGCCTACAGGCTACAGCTGAAGCTAGTACTTAGTAGGTGGATAATTATTTTTACTAGAACGGCTGTTTTTCGTTCATTTAGACTTTGAAACGAACAATATTATAATATGATCTACTTGTCAAATTATTTATTTGGATTTAACTAGCCATGCCTGATTAGTTTTACGTCTAGATAATGCGAATGGCCGATTCCTTTGTTTTTTATATCAAAAACTAATTTTGGGTGAGATCAACTTGTTGTAATATTTCAAAAGAAATATTTAAAAAATCGTTAAATTTGTTTATAAAATCTTCAAGGCATCATTATTGATCGTTGTTGACTACTTTTGAAGGAAAGATATTATCTTATTAAAAAAACTCTTGTATATATGTCCGTACGATGCAGATGGATAAAAATATCATTTATTGTTAAGAAAAATATTATTTACATTAAAGAAAAATATTATTTATTTTTTATTCTATAATTTAAAAATTATCATTTATACTGAAGAAAATATCAAAGTTCGTATATGCAAATGGATGTACAAGAGACCACCCCTTATCTTATTAAACCATTTGGCCCTAATTTAAATTTAAATCGTGATGACCATTTTGAAAAATATATAATACCGATATTATTTTCATGCAGCGAACAATGCCTATAAATAATATATATATATATTTTTGTCATTAAATACAAAATTTTAAAAGTAGCGTCGTCGGTGACTCGAACCCGAGACCTTTGGCCTCAAGCTTTAACCACTCTACCACTAGATCGGATTACAAGCTTCAAAAATTAATATTTCGTCGAGCCTCATTTTTTTTATACCTCTTCTCGTTATAAATGTATAGTTCTCGATTCTAACAGAAACAAGAGATCAGATAACTGTATAAAATAAAAATTCGGAATTCGTTAATATAGTAAAAATCCACACACCTTCATTTGCTTATGCTTAAAAGTTAAAACAGCTGGTCGTATCAGCACAAACACGCAACTTGATTCTATTCTGCCCCATCTATTTTGGTCGAGTGCTACAAGAATAATTATTTTCAAATATATAGTGATTGATTTATGCTAATTTGGTCAGGTAACTGTGCTCGAGTGCCATTTGGTCAAATATATAAAAACGTGAAAAATCATATCCAAAACGATGTCATGAGCTTTTTCAAGTTCTTTTTTAATTTTTATTTTGACGTGGAGTTCAGTATAGAATTTTGGTAGCCACGTAAGTGTTTGTATGTATGCATGAAATTGATCGATGGGATATTAAATAAAATTTTCTTAAATATTATGGACCAAAATAACAATATGATTACGTTGAGACATTAGATGAAAAAACACGAAAACGTTAGGATATAAATTAATATTTTTCTAACTTTATATTATAAACTAGAGCTAGCTAGCTAGGACCCACTTATTATATATCTATTAATTATATGTAGCATTATATATTCCCAGTATCTCATTCATCTACAATTCTACATAAGATTTTATAAAAAAAAATGTTCATATTTTTCTAAATCCCACAAAATATCATTGACACATATATCCTCTGAGGTTGCTAATAAGTTCAAAAGTCAAATCCACAAAAATATGTATATTGAATTTCCGTTTCAAAATTAGCAATGCACAAATCATGCGTACACCTTGTAGCCGCTATAAATAAATCAAACAATTGGTATTTATATAAAACCCATGTTCATGGGCGGATCAAGGTATGGGCTGCACCGGGCGCCAGCCCATTGCCACCCCCAAACTTTTTCTTCCGTCTATATATTATATTAAACTCAATTCAAAATTAGTCCAGTCCAAAATAATTAAAAAATTAAAACAAAGTTGTTATTGTTGGGTTTTCTTATAAGGTTATAAGAGTGAAAAGGATCAGCCACCAATTTTGAAAGGAGAAATTGGAGCAGTCAAAACATAAAAGAGAGCAGCAAAAATAGAAAATTCGTAGCCTTTTTTCCCCTTTCAGATTTTCAGTGACTTGAAAAATTCAGTTTTGGAGATTGAATTGTTAGATCACCGTGATTTTGGACAGCACACAGGACAACGTTTTGGACGGTGGAGATCGGATTTTCGAGTTCAAGGTTGGGTTTTCGTCGATCCGAACAGAGAGAATTTCGTGATATTTTCTTGATCTTTGCTCGATTTTGATTTCATATATCTTGATGTGCTTATTTAAGTGTATGATGTGTATGCCTCTAGTATAATCTAGATAAGATTGTGTACTACTCCATTATTGATGATAGTGGATTTAAACGGCTAATAGTCCGTGGTTTTTCATCTCTTTGGTTTTGAGAGGTTTTCCACGCTAAAATTTTGTTTCTCCTTATTGTTGCCTGCCTACTGTTTTGAGCGATGTATATTGGTGCTTTTAGAATACCCTATTTTTCTTCATCCTCAAATGTTCATACCAGTTGGGAAAATTAGCCAAACAAATGTGTCATATTCTTCCTCAACGCTACATCTATTCAAGTGTTTGCTGATGTTGCTCTCTACCTATTCAAGTTGTCAAGTTCAAGTTCAATCGCACCAAGTTTTGCGGTGGTTTGGCGGATGGATTCCATAAAATTTACGCTAAAGAAGGGTTTATATTGAAAGAAATTTTATTAAAATATAGATATAAGCTCAATTATTGATGAATTTTGTGTATTGAAATCTAAAGACAACTTATGAAAACATATAAATATTTTAACATTTATGATATTTAATACACCGAAGTACTTATTTTTCAGCTCACCCCATTATTAATTTCTGGATCCGCC
Organism: Salvia rosmarinus; assembly: GCA_036937905.1. Classification (NCBI taxonomy): domain Eukaryota; kingdom Viridiplantae; phylum Streptophyta; class Magnoliopsida; order Lamiales; family Lamiaceae; genus Salvia; species Salvia rosmarinus. Next base: position 11,437,055 of record CM072817.1, on the reverse strand, counting down.
CCTGCCCATGTTATATAGAAGCATTTAATCAACAAAGAAACACGTTAGTCAGTCAGTCTTGATTTATATGGAACTAGTGTATGACGGAAATCACTTCATGTTGTAATTTATAAACAGAGTTTATAAAATAATAATTCAAAAAATATTTATAGGAGGATGTTTATCGATTTTTTTACTTACTATATCTACAGAAAATCAATAGAGATTAAATTCAACATATATTTAAAAATATAATAATAAAATATTATTCTAAATATAGAAAGTGAAGACTAATTTAATTTTTTATTCTAAAATATGAAAAAAAATTAACTTTTTAATTATCCCACAATCTATCTAAAATTTCATTAACACATTAGTTATTGTATCGTGCATCTCATCATCTATCTAAAATTTCGTTACCAAGTGAAGATTAAACTTTTTAAATCACTTTTGCTAGTGACTCATAAGAGTACAACATAGAATTAACAATGACTAAATATATGTTTCAGTAGGTAAAGTCCTATTAGGTATCGTATATCTTTTTTAGGTTCATATATAGCAAAATAAATAGCTTCTATATCACGGTGATATGTCTAGATTTGATACATAAGTTGTATTCTATTAAGTTTCGATAAAGAATTACATTACATTGTACTTTATAAATATAAATTTTTAAAATAACTTATTATTTGGCTAGAGTTTAGTCATATTGAGTTGTTGATAGTGATAGTGAAGTGATATGATAGGCTAGAGTTAATCTACTCAGGTCGTTGATTGCAGTGAAGCAATGAGATAGCTCGAATAGATGAGACTAGGGTTTATCCAGATAAACTCGTATAGGATATACATACTTATGTCAATCCCAACTCGATTCAAAAGTGATTTTACTATCCGTTCTCATCTAAAACCTATAGTGATATTTGTAATTGCTAAAATTATTTGAATTTGTAAGTACAAATTATTACAGTAATTGGTTGTCTGTTTCAACAAAAACCTCAATATGACAAATTAAAATTAATAATAAATATTATAAACAAGAAACTACTAAAAATGGAGAATAATCAATGTAGGCATATGTCGGTTAACTTTCATATTTATTTAAAAATGAGTTTATTACTCAATCTCGTCTCGCACCTGCATAGTTTTAACTACTCGCTAATTACCCAAAGCTGTTAAATTTTATAAATATAAATTGTTACAAATATGATTATCCATCTCAACAAAAAACTATATATTATAAAATAAAAATAAATAATAAATAGTATAAATAAAAAGATCTAAAACTGAGAAAATTCACATAGGCACATTGATAAATGATTGAACCCGTTTAGAATTTTCATATTTCCAAACACTTTTTTATTTATAAAATATATAATAATCAAATATTAGTTTTTTATAATAATTGATTGTCGTTGAGGCTATAGTTCAGACACTCGAAGTCGTTGGTTGTAGTAGAGTAAGGCGATTGACCAAAATGATTAGGGTATGATTCAGCTATCTGAACTATCCAAAATGTTTATACTCATGTCTATCCAAAATTTAATTAAAACCTACTACTCTTTTCGTTTCAAACTCGTATGATGATATCTATAATTACTCATATATATTTAAATTTATAAATACAAACTATTAAAATAATTTATATTATATATATATATATATATATATATGCATAAAGAATTTATATTTTTTAAGTCAATTAATTAATAACAAACAATATGATAAGTTTGAGAATATGCACACATCCTGACTAAGACACTTATATGTAATTTTGGAATGAATAATAGTAAGATATAGATAATATTAGTAAATTTTATGGTAAATATAATACAGTATATACTTATATACTAATAATTTCAAGTTATATCAAATTTAACCTTTAAATAATAACATAAAATGAGTTTCTTGAAATGGAATAGATTTTTTTTACATTGGGGATGTCTTTGGTATATCAATGTTGGCATGTCCACTATGTATAATGCAAAAAGATCATCTCTTATAGCAATCCAGTCATAATAGCTATGTATTTTAAACTTTTATAGTTTATCATTTATGTAATGTGATGAAAATTGAGTTTTGTCATTTTTTAAAATATATTATATATTAATGGATATAGCTTATATTTATGAATTTTTGTAACAATTAAAATTAATTGGTATTGATGCATTTTGTATAACATTTTTTAGTTTGTTTATTATATTTAAACCATTATGTATGTTTTAAAGTTTATGAGTAAATATTTCAAAACTATTTTTGTAAGATTACATAAATGCACATCTGTTATGGATTAATATTTCGTACACTTTTAACATATTGTAAGAAAGCAATAATTATGACATAAAAATTAAAAATAAATATATATCTATTATTAGTATATAAAAATTAATACAATATAACAATCATAGTATCAATATTATTGCAATATGTCGACCTTGTGATTGATTAATTGGTTGATTGTTTGCATGCTAAATCAATATTTTCGTTAAATATAACTCGAACTATCAAAATGTGATGGAAGATTTCTTAATGAACTTACATGGTTTAAATATTAATCTCACAAAATTTATTCACAAAAATAAATATCACACTTAAAATATGTTATATTTCTAGAAAGAAAAAAAAAAGAAATGATTTGCTAGGATACATTGCATCATAATTAAAATACAATGATTTTAAATCAAATTGAAATTAAAGAATATTGATAATTATTTTTTGTAAAATGATAAATTAAATTAAATAAAATAATAAAGATACTTAGGCATTTATAATACCACATTTAATATTAACATAACAACCAGTCAACATATTAAATGATAAGTGGTTAAATAAAGAGATTTGTGATATTTAGAAAAATAAGAATAAAAAATCATAAAAATATCACATATGATTGTACATGAATATGGTGTCTTCAATATGTAATTGTTTTCTCTTATTGCTTGTTGTTGGTCTTGATAATACTGTAGCTTTCCCCATGCCCGTACTCAAAAAGGGAGGGCTGGGGGAAGCGGCTACGAGAGTTAAAAGAGAAAGCTCATAAGACTCATCCTGGAGCTCTGTAGCTCTTTTTTGTAGCTAGGCTGCTAGGGGATATTGTCGCTTTTAGTTAGGATGCTAGACGCCTGTGAGACCATCGTAGCGCGGCCTAAAACAGCAGTTTCACGATGCCCACGATAGATACCATTAAAGGTCAGGAAAACGTGGCTTAAAAGCCTCTATTTTCTTTTCTTTTACCAACTCGATAGTAAATCAACTCCAGCGTTCGAAAAGTCTATATATTAATAGATGCATGTAAATTTAGAAATATATAATTAATATAATTAATTTATATTATGTTGCCAATTATAAAATATTTGTAATTATAAATAGAGGAGGCGATGTGCCGTAGTATACTTGCAACTTTCACTTTCTCACACCAAATATTATAGCGAGTTATGTTAGAATGGATGTTACTTAGTTTCAGTGTTTTGTTTTAATGATATGGAAAAAAATCACTATTGTTTCTTTTTCGACGAATATTAAAACAAAAAAAAAGAGTATGTCTCCGACATTATCTTCCATTCAAAATATCGTTTCAAATCAACTTGGACTCTATAATTGATTTTGTGATTGCTTACTAAGTCCTGCATAGTATAAAGTTTATAAACATTTTAATTGATTTCAATTGTAATATTTTTTGTAGTTATATTATAGCTTTTTATTAATTATAATTTTTGTTAACTTTTTAGATATTGTACACGAGGTTGACATCTGTATGGCAATTTAACGTATATTGTGACCATATAATTTTTGTTGAACTTTTTAAATATATTTTGATATTTTCGTGTTTGGTTTATGAAATGATAAGTACATATGCTCAAGAAACTTTGGATTATAAATATTCATCATAATTATTGTTGGGAAAATTTCTAAGTATCAGGAATTCATAGATTTTAACTGTATATTTTGATTTGATCCCAAAACCTCGGATGACTATCTTGTTGAAGTAACAGATGCTACTTACTTGTTTTCGAGTTAGATGTTTTTGTTCTAAGTTTAAGCAGAACTACCAGCTTTGTGTATGCAAGATCGATGAAGTTCGCATACTTATATCCACCTTCATCGATATGAGTATCGATGTCAATAACCGAAGAAAGCGATCAAGGATCGCGTGCTGATGTCTGAAGACTGAATGAAGGTAAACTGAAGTATGAAGACAGAAGGGATGCGATACTGATGGACAACTACTATAAGAGTGAAGTCGAAGATTGAAGACTGACGTCAGAAGACTGAAGGTTGAAGATCAGAGACTGAAGACTCAACGATGCTGACAAGAAGGAGTCAAGGAAATGACTAACTATCAATATTTTAAGCAAGTTGACTGACTGACTACGAGAAAGTCAAAGTTTGGTACCAGTAGTCAAAGTTGGATATCAGAAGTCAATATTGTATACCAGTATTCAAAGCTGTCTATCTATATTCAAAGTTGGTTGATGAAAAATCAAATATGACTATATCTACGTCAAGATGATGCATTATACTGACTCGGGAGTTCAAAGCTGATAAAAGCCGGAAGTCTAAACTGTTGATAAAATACGAAGAAGTCTAGGCGGCCCAAACACAAGTCGGGCGATAAAACACGGAGTCTCATCAACTGAAGAAATACGAAGTTTCTTTTGCCTTTAGTTTTTAACCCGACACGTGTTGCAGTGTATCTGCAGAGGATCCTGACACGCTATGTCACAATTTCAGAGTTGCAGAGCTACAGTGTACGATGATCCAGAAATCTCACAACGACGTACAACGATTCAACGAAAAAATATTCAAAGACAAAATGGAAGAATTTGAATAGCAGTCTCCAATGGCTCTATTCTTATCCCTCTCTATATATATGCGCATGATCCAATATTTAGAGTTAACGAAAAGATGTGCAATCTTATACTCAAAGTAATTAAAGCTCAAAGCCTAAGAATATTAAACATTGATTTCGAAGAAGGAAGTTTACAGTGCTATCAGTGTGGGATACTGTAAGATGGTCTCAATATTTGGGTTTTACTCTTGTACCCTTAAGCAAGACTCGATCTGAAGTTAGTGGATTAATTGAGCAATCAGTCTGTGGATGTAGAAGTTGATCTTTCTGAACCACGTTCAAATCAACGTGTTATTTACTTTCAGTAATGCATTTAATATTACATGTTATTGAACAGTCATTATCAACACACAACAATACATCATCGATTTGAAACACTCTTATCAGTATCTGTTTGATACTGGAGAGATAAACTGAAAACCAACTAATCATTATTTGACTAAGTTTTATGAATCAGTTTTCTAAGGCAAACATGTAACCACCACATTCCAAAAGTACATCAGTTATCAGTCCAACTGATCAGCTGTCTCAGCAGTCAGTAGGTTTGCTAACTGATATCACTCATCTCAAGACTTCTTTTAACTGAACTGATCACCAATACTGTTATTAGTATTGGACTGTAGTTACCCGACAGCTATTCTCCATCCATACACCATATCGTACCCAACGAGACCCATCAGTTATATTAGAGTTTTAGTTGTTGCTATTCAATTTCATATTTCGAGTTGAATATTTCTTGCTCATTTAGTTAAAATGTGTTTGTGTTCATATTTTCGCTAGCTAATTATGTTAACTCACAAATTGATCATTACAAATTGATTACATAATATGACAAATAACTCCAATTTAACATCATATGTTTGGACGGGCATAATTATACAAAATTGATAGTTCGGGATTTCAAAAATATTTTCGATAGTTTAGACTATAATTCATAGTGTCAAAATAGTTTAAAGTTTATAGTGATATTTATCATTCATATTATAATTTTATCCGTCATCTAACATTACTTCCAATGAATTGTTAAAATAAAAGAGACTTATTTATTAATCCCTTTGTTTCGCTAAAAGCGACACGCTACTTTTGGACACGTAGATTAAAGAAGATTATATTTTATGCATGTAAAAATAATTCATTTTTTAGAATTAGTCATTTTTAATAATATAATTCAAAAAAGTAAAACGAATCAATTTTAATATGATGAAGAGAGTATAAAATAAAATGATTATGCGTTGAAACTCGATTAAATGTACTTTGTTAATTTTGTTACTAAGATTTGCAATCATATCTAGACAAAAGTAACATGGTAGGGCTCCTATAGCGTAGTAGGTAAAATGGCTATATACATCAAACAAATATATATAATCTTTATGTACCCTACATTATTTGTAAGCACCACTAGTAGTCTATGTTAACATTTTTCTTTCTCTTATAATTTTATTTTCTTACACCTTATAAATTCTGACCAACATCATATTTACAAATTATAATAAAATCAAAGCCTGTCTTTTTCTTTTATCCTTTAATTTCAAACAGATGAATAAAATCAATTAAATCAAGCTTTAATTTTTGTGATTTGTAAATTTGGTGATTTTGGTCAGAATTTCTAAAATATAAAAAAGACTTATTTAAACTAAAGTTCAGGTTATCACCAATGATGTAGGGTATATCAGGTTCTACATGAGCCAAACGTTATGTGTTTAATTTTGAAATCCAACACCAAACTATCGAAGACACTTCTTAAAAACACGTTATAACTATCACGAATTGGAAATTTTATCTCATTTACTTCCCATTATTAAGAGAAATTTTAAAGGAGTATTTATTTTTCATAATTAATAGAATATGTGATTGAATATTTTATCTGTATTTTTAGGATTTTTCAAATATTATTTTCTTTAATGGGATATGAATCAAAATAAATCTACTCAAATGATACAAATTATTAAGGATCTTGGATATTCCAAGGTTCCAATCTATCAAAATAAACAATGAATTAGGATAAATATCACTTTAAACCCCTAACTATACTCATTTTATCAAAAATATCATGAACTTTAAAAAATATCATTTTAAACCCAAAACTATTAACATTTTATCAAAAAATCTAAACTTTGAGAAGTGTCACTTTAAAACTCAAACTGTTAATTTTTTTTATCAAAAATACCCTACATCAATTTTTAAGCTCCCGAAATTAGATGAGAAATATCTTCTTCTCGTTCGATGAGCTACATCAAAATTTCAAAGGCAAGAAATGAACGGTAGATATATCTAATGAGTCAATCAGAAGATATTTCTCGTCTGATTTCGGAAGCTGAAAAATTGATGTAGGTTATTTTTAATTAAAAAATTAACAGTTTGAGGTTTAAAGTGACACTTCTCAAAATTTATGATTTTTTTTATAAAATGTTAATAGTTTGGAGTTTAAAATGATATTTTTTAAAGTTCGGGATATTTTTGATAAAATTGATATAGCATGGGATTTAAAGTGATATTTACCCAATGAATTAATATATACTAATTTTATCTATCTATCTATCTATCTAATCCTCAAAAGTAAATACACTTAAGTAAATTATTAAGAAAACGAGATGAATAACGAACCATTAAATACTCTTTTTGGTTTATACTCCATCCGTCTCCGGTATTATTACTCATTTCTTTTACACGTAGATTAAAGAGTTATGTTTTGTGGGTAAGTAATGTATGACGTGAAATTCGATATTTTTAATATAAAATTATTTCATTTTTGAAACGATCCAATAATAACAGACACGGTAAAAAAAAAGCAGCCAACAATAATGAGAGGGAGTATAAAATAATCGGTACTACTGAGCGCGACAGGTCGACCAGCTAACAAAATTAAAACGCCATGCACCACTTCCACGTTTTAAACAAAATTAATAAAGTATCATATAAAAAAGAGAAGATCGATCTTTTCATAATAATCTAATTGTATTCAGCTCACGGTTTCCTCACTGCCACATAATATTTTTCCTCATTTTTCACAGAGTACACACAGTGCCTCCTCCTACATAAATTCAACTGAGATTTGTTGAGGCCGTACATTCAAAATTTTAAATCATATAACTTTCCCAATTACACACACACATACTGTCGCATATTTTAGCAGAAAGTCATCATGCTATCATTAATGTGGAGGATGAAGAAAAAGGATTCTTCTGATAAATCATTCGCTTTTGAATTGTTTTCCAACTTGAATTATTTCAGTGAAAATAATACTATGAAATACGAAGATGGATTTTCTTGCGACCATTATCAATATTCATACAATTTTCTTAACTCTTGCTACATTTGCCACAAGCCCTCGAGTGGCAAAGAGATTTACATGTACAGGTAAATATTGAAATATTCATTATCTTCGTAGATGAGATCTCTGTTCTAAAATGATATTTCATCCCTGTAAAATTATCGTCCTGTGAAATTTAGTTACAAATCCTCATACGAATGTCATTTTGGAAAAGAGGATATATATTAGATTCAAAATGTCGAAGTATTGAGCTGCAATTTTATTTTAAATGTTGGAATATGTTTTGCAGGGGTGAAATGGGATTTTGCAGCGAGAAGTGTAGAAGCAGGCAAATGTATTTGGATGACATGAAGAAAATTGAAATCTCTACGAAAAGAATCTTGGCATCTTTTCACGAGCGCCGCCGCCACGGCGGTGACCGGTGCGAGGCTAGAGGTGTTGGAAGAGCATTGCCGGCGCTGGCGCCGCCCATATTCATCTGGATGTAGAGAAGTTTTGAGTTAATTTGTGGTAGTTGGAAAGGTGGTTTGTTAATATTTTTTGCGCATGTAGCTTGATTTTACTTAAGTTTGAATTCTAGTTTAACAACGTTTGAAACGTGAATAGCATGCATGCAACTTAGACCTATTTTAATCCATTGACGATAAGTAATTTATTTATTGTATACCTTAAAGTAGTGCATTTTGATGATATGTTATATCAGAACTCTTTCTTCACCCTGATAGATTTGTCTTCATTTAAAGGTGTTGAATCGCTTTCGTCTATGGAAGGATGAGATCGTTATCTCGTGCTTCATCCTGCTCTTAGACAATGTCCGGCGCATGTTGTCATCAAGTTGAGGATTTCTTGAGGATTCCTTAAAGTAGTGCATTTGATTTGTTATAGGTTTATGTATGTTGTTGCTACATACCGATAGGATCTGCCCAACTACTGGTCAAAGATCACGTCCAATATAAATGGACCCGACATTAAGCTCGGCTATGTGAATTCGCCCAAGAAGACTCCTCAACCAACTACAACTCAAATCGCAATTGGAGATGTAGAAGATTCGGATGCACATCTAAAAGAATCCTTATGAGAAAAGACTTTGTATTAGAGTCAAACTTAATATGATGGTATATAAATAGACGCTAGATTAGAGGGAAGAGATCATCTTCACTCTTTGTATTCGCTTCTTACATACTTAATAGAGATATTCACTCTTGCTCCGTGGACGTAGATCTATTTCAATAGATCGAACCACGTTACTTCCTCGTGTTCTTTACGTATTCATTACCCTACGAAAATAAGATCGATCACTGGTGCCGTCTGTGGGAACTCAATTCTGTGTTTTCGATCAATTTTTTCTCAGGGAATCAATCAAGACGATGAGGAATACACGAAGCGCTACATCCAGAGCTGTTTTCGGCAACAATAACGGCGAAAAAACACGCCAAGCACGGCCCGGGAAAAGCCCGATAAGAGATACGACCCCCGAAGGACACGTTCAAAGTCTGGATGAGCGAGGCAACCCTATCCTACATGAAGAAGAAGATCACCGCATCGAATGAGGTCGCAACAGCAACAGAGAGAAACCCCAAGCACCGCAGTTGAATCTCGACGAGGCGGTTAAAGGGTTCCTCGAAAAAAATAAGGAGAGCTTCCTCCAGTACCTCAGTCGAGAACAAGGTCGGCTTCGTCATGATGAAAAGGATGCCAAAGTCTCATCAAAACACGAGGCAGCACGGGCGAAGTGGATCCCCCAGCCTTCAGATGGTAGACACTCGTGCTGCGAATAATACCTCTACACGAGTCGGTTTCCAAACCGATCGTGCAAGGGATGAGCAACGTGTGGCAGGTCGCCGTGATCACCGCAAGGTCGATCCCTACAATTATAACAAGTACAGCCAACGAACTTGGCATCGCTCTCCGGGAGACGGGTTCGATGGGTACGGGAGGATTATTAACCCTTTCTCCAACGAGATACTCGATACTCCTCTCCCGGACAAGTACATGGTGCCAAGTATTCCCCCTATGACGGATTGCGTGACCCACAAAACTTCCTTTCTCAGTTCCAATACAACATGATCAATCAGCGTCTCAACACCACCCATATGTGCAAGCTGTTTCCGGAGTTGCTGATCGACAACGCTCGTCGGTGGTTCGACAGTTTACCATCCGGTAGTATTGGATCTTACCGAGATCTAATGGAAGTCTTTTATCGAAGGTTCTTCCAAAAGGTCGAGTCGAAGACCACGTCGGCTCATCTCCTCACTGTGAGGCAAGGCCAGGGTAAATCCATCAGCGACTTCATGACTAGGTTCATAAGAAGAGCTTAAAAGTCGAGGATGTGAACGACCTTCTCATTATCTCGGCTTTCGGAAGGCATCTTGCCTGGGCCCTATCTGAGGAGATCGTCAATCGAGCCCCGCACAATGCGTCGGAGCTATGGTGCATAGAAGATCGGTTCGCCAAGGCAGACGAAGCGGACAGGAGAAAGCGTGAAGCTGACAAGGTGGAACCCTCTGACAAGAAGAAGAAAGATGATGATCGAAGGGACCGAGACCGAAGTCGACGATAGAGAAGCTCGGTACAAGCAACAAGTAGCTCGGTATTATAACCAGCGTGTCAAATCCCTACAATTCCAAGTAGACGACCTCGTATTTCGAAATAACGAAGTCAGTAAAGCTGCAAAGCTCGACAAGTTAGAGGCCACCTGGGAAGGACCATATCGAGTTGAAGAAGTCCTCGGAAAAGGGTTATATGAGCTCGTCCATTTATCCGGTGAGCAAATATCTAATACGTGGCACATCATTCATCTGCATATCTTTTTCTTTATTTACTTCATATGCTCAGTCTTGCATATTTCATTTGTCACTTATGCATACTACATCTTCACCATTATAAAATACCCTCTAAGAGGATGATAAAAAAACCCAACACAGGGTAAAATAAACGCGCGTGAGGGGACCACCCCTATCGACACTTCTCGACAAATAAGGAACTTATACCTTCGTTTAATTACGAGGATGAATTACCTTCGTTTAATACGAGGATAAACTACATTCGTTTAATACGAGGACGAGCTACCTTCGTTTAATACGAGGACGAGCTACCTTCGTTTAATAAGAGGACGAGCTACCTTCGTTTGAATACGAGGACGAACCACCTTCGTTTAATACGAGGACGAACCACCTTCGTTAATCGAGGACGAATTACCTTCGTTTAATCACGGGACGAACTACCTTCGTTTATCACGAGGACGAACTACCTCGTTTGATTACGAGGACGACCTACCTTCGTTTAATTACGATGAATGTGGCGTGTTCGTGTTCGACCTCGGCACAAAGATCCCGTGTTCGACCTCGGCGGGGCGTTACACATTCGATCTCGACACGGCGTTATATATTCGACCTCGACACGAGATTACATATTCGACTTGGTGGGGCAACGAGTGTTCGACTTGACCAATTTATAGCGGACGACATTCAACTTCGGCGGATTATACGCATTCCACCGCTGACCACCAATTTCGGCGAGGCAATGTCGAACCACCGTCCCCCTCCATCACGACCTCACTTCTACATCTTTTTTTTTTTTTTGGAGGGTGTGATAGGATACGTCCAACTACTAGGCCCAAACATCAAGCCCAATATAAATGGGCCCCGACATTAAGCTCGGCCTATGTGAGTTCGGTCCAAGAAGACTCCTCAACCAACTACAACTGAAATCGCAATTGGAAATGTAGAAGATTCGGATGCATATCTAAATGAATCCTTATGAGAAAAGACTTTGTATTAGAGTCAAACTCAATATGATGGTATATAAATAGAGGCTAGATTAGAGGGAAGAGATCATCTACACTCTTTGTATTCGCTTCTTACATACTTAATAGAGATATTCACTCTTGCTCCGTGGACGTAGATCTATTTCAATAGATCGAACCACGTTACTTCCTCGTGTTCTTTATGCATTCATTACCCTACGAAAATAAGATCGATCAATACCATAGTTTGTGTATGACATTGTACATACTGACATATATTGATAGCTTATAAAGATGTTGAAGACGAACGTATAACTTGTAATTTGTTATATCGAGCCTGTAATACATTTGAAATTATATTACTCAGTTAATCAATTCATGTCATATATATGTATATTTACAGTCTCATTTGATACAATGACAGCGCCATTGAATATGCACATCCTATATTAACGCAAGTGACATATAATAGACGAAACTAAAATCTTTGTCCCAAAGGGGAAGTTTTCCCCCATGAAGCCACCCAAATCTCATCATAATGTGAGGGGGTAAATAACGGTGACTCAACGATTAAAAAACTATGAAGACTTTTACATAATGTCCACACGAAACTAAAACCTATTTCTATTATAAATGGATCTTGTTTTATATAATTTTGTTTACCAAATATACCCATATTATCATTTAATTTAAGAGCAATATAATAATCTAATATATTATAATATTTATCTATTTGTCTTATATATTCTTATGATCATACTTATAATATTCTTATATATATATATATATTAAATATTTGATATAAGATAAGAATAATTTTATATATATTATCAAAATTGGGACAAATTTATCAATTTTTTATATTTATTATTTAATATTAAATATTTTATGTACCTCGTACATACCATTACGTTAGTATAACTACATAATCTCGTAGAGCAGGGATATTGCTTACCTACTTGGCAAATGCCCGTTATTCATTTATTATTCTGTAATGAAAAAAAATTCTTAGAATTTCAGCAATTTATATGAATACTTTTAGTCAAATGCTTAGCCGATTCTTTTGTAGAAAAAGAAAAGAAAATAAAAAAAATAAAAATCTTGTAATGCATTATCAAGTAAAAGCCCAACTATTAAAATATGGGCTTGAAGTAAAATTTCATGTTGGACTCCATTTACTTGTTTTGAGGGCCACTTAAGCAAGCCTAATAATAGCATAGACAATTTCTAAAGTTATATTTAAATGTCGGTGGATAATAGTGTATCTTGATTCTTCAACATATCTGCTCGAAAAAAGGAAAAGTATCACCGACATAATAGTATATCGAATTTATAGTTACAATAATTATTCATCTTCGACCACTCACGTGACGGTAGATATGTAAGATTATATTTATTAACAATCATTACCAATTCAATCATTTAATTAAAAATGAATTTCTCTCTTTTTCACATACACAATATAAACCATAGTTAATATTCATCAATTTTTTATTTTAGTAATGACCACAATCAACCCAAAATATATATTTTTGTTATTATTTATAATTAATTTTTATAGTGTAAGAAATATATAAAATTATTTGTAATATTTAAAAGTGATAGTTAATAATAATGAAACAATTTAAAATTAATTTGAATTATTTGAATACACTATTTCAAGTGGTAGAATTTGGATTAATTTTATATTGTACTTCAAATGCTATTGATATTGGACTCTATTTAGAGATAATTTTAAGATGTATATTTTGATATATTTTTATTTTGAAATAATTATTTAAATTATTATCTATTTAAATTATTGGTAAACATCTACTCGTTCAATAGTATTATGCCATGTGTCAAAAATCCATTGGAAGATTGAAATTGTTCCACAAATTGGTCTACCAACTATTCTTCCAACCGGTTAACGCACAAAGTAATAGTTTTATATTTGTTTTTATATCCAACTTTTTGTCTTATAACTATGACCAATCAACTTTGGTCATTAATAAAGATAGTATAATTAGATGCAATATTATCACATTTAAATATTATATATATAGCAACATGTATGGTGGCACTGGCATCCCTTTATATAATCTACTTTATGGTGAAGTAGCCAAGAGGGTTAATCGCACAATTTGATACAATTTTCATCGTATTTATAATTATTCATAATTTTTTAAACCTTGCAAATACTACATAATCTTTCAATTATTTTACAATTCTAACACTCAAAATTTTCTTCATTGAGTGGCGTTAGATATGTACGTGTTGCAGAGCGGTCATGTGCATGATGAAACTTTTAAAAGTCTGAGTTTCTTACAAATAAGTTGAAGGTCATGCTATTTTTAAAAAAATATCTTTAATTTATCTTAAATATATCCATATGAGGTGGTATTCTATACGGATATTTGTATGTGCAGATATTAATAATATTTTTCAATGCAAATAATAGTTTTATTCAATGTAAATGATACTGACTAATTATAGGATAAAAAACAAATAATAATATTTTTCTTAAAAACAAATGATACTTTTGTCTGCCGTACCATGCGAACAGATTAACAGAAATTTTTGTCTATCCACATTAATAGAGAAAACATCGATTGCTACATCATCCTAGGGAGATAAATTCAACGGAATAGGCGGCGAAACTACTTCATGTGGTCAGTCGAGAACGCCATCAGGGCAAACAAAGAAGGTCATTGTAAGAAGAGTATCTAAAATATTTATATTCTTTCTACATTTTAAAAGCTCATTTTCTATCTAAATTTTCTATAAATTGAATTTTATAATTTTTTGTCAAATCTTTATTATTGTTAATGTAAAATTATATATGAATAAATATTTATGGTACCACAAATACCTAAGTTTAAAATGTGAATATATATATATCACACCAAAATTATATTTACATTATTTTAAATATTAAATTATTCGGGTTATGGTTAGACATTTATTGGATTATATTAAACAATTACGTAGTACATATATAATTGGTGATAAAGTGTCTACTTATTACATACTCCCTCTGTCCTAATAAGTGTGGTTCATTTTCCTTTATAAGTCATCACAAAAAAAGATTCATTTTAAAAATAAATTAATTTTGTTTAAAAAGGTGACTCAGATTTAGTGAGTCTCACTATTTTTACCCACAAAACGCAATCTTTTGTAATCTATATGCCAAAAAGTAATGATTCATATTTATTTGGAATGAAGAAAGTATATAATATTATCCATTAATTATGCTCCATATTTATGTTTACCGAGATTATAGCCGATGCGGAATCACATTTGTAGTTTTCGCGCTTACACTATTATAATTAGTTTTTGTCAATTGGCATAATTAAAGCAATGTACGTCAATTAGTCAATTAAAAAATACAGTAATCGTAATGGAATAAATCAGTTGTATCACTGCACCATAAGAAGGTACAACAAATTTCATTTCTTTAATCATTATCATTTGTGTGCGTGTGTTGGCCTAGTGGTAGAGTGGTTAATGTCCGATGCCAAAGGTCTCGGGTTCGAGTCCACCCTGACGCGACCTTTAAATTTCTGTATTAAATTGACCATAAAAAGATACAACAAAATTTTGCATCCATGTTGAGGATTTTTATTGCAGACTAGGCTGTTTAGTTGATGATCGTATTTCATATCACTTTATAAAAATACTTAGGTATTGACTTTCAAAGAATATATATCATCTTATGGGAAATTTCAGAAATTTTTATTTCTATTTTTCTAAAATTTGGAATCTACCTCAAATTTTATTTTCCTAATTGAAAATGTAAATAAAAGAATAAAATTTTAAATCTCATATCGATTTTTTATGTAGATTTATGAGAATCCAAATAAAGGGATACAATTCTTCTTAAATGGGAGGATTTGACTTAATATTAAGGTGGAAACAAAAAGTATCTTCAATTTGATTTGACAAAATAAATACTATTCTTCAAATGTATATTGAGATGAATAACCAATTATTATAACAATTTATATTAATTATTTAGATATTTTATAAATCTAAAAGAATTTAAATAATTAGCGGGTATTACCACATGAGACACCTTTAAACAACAATAACTAGACAATTGATTATTATTAAGACGGATGACCAATTATACATTGTAACAACTTATATCGATAAATTTATATGGATTTTAGTATTTAGTGGGTATTTCTATACGAGTTTCAGATAGACATGGGTAACTATTTTCAATAGATTTTTAGATATATAGATACGGGTATATAAATTCAAAATGAATGCGATAATTAATCTACAAGCCTACATAAATTTTTATCATTTCTAATATTTTATTATTTATATAGTTTATTATTAATATTTATGTTGTAATGTAATGAATAATCAAATATTGTGACACTTTATATTTATAAATTTAAACGAGTCCGGTAATCGGTTTTGCAATGGGTACATGCATATGTCCAGGTAGCTTAACCATGCCTCAATGTTTCGATTCATCTCAGAGCTTCGTCGAGATTTACGACTACGAATGACTTAACCATAGATTCATTGTTTCAGTACATCGTCGAGCTCTGTCACGATCAACGATTGAGGGTGACTAAAATATAGTCAGTTGCTAAGTTGTTTTTCCAGAAGTGATTATCCTTCGAAACTTGACGAAATACGACATACATACCACATTCAGAAGTATCGCCTTGAAATAACGATTGTATGTTTTAGGGACGGAGCTAATGTTTTAAGATTTGACAGACAAGATTATTATACTTATATATTTAGAAACAAAATTGAACGGGCAAATTTATATTATTTTATTTAGAAAATGGAGAAAAATTACAAAATGCAAAGTATATAGTATTCAAAAGTTTGTCAATATTATAATATAAAGTTATTCTATGTGAAAACTTGACGGATAATATATACAAATTACAAAATTAAATTTTCAAATATAACTGTACAAAATCCCTCTTGCTACATGTCACTTTTTGACGAGAAACCGTCACCACTTATTTGAATTTCCTAGTTTTTTTAAAACCATATCGCATGTCTACCTCAAATAAATCAATTTACATTCCAAAACAAAATATAATTTTTATTTTAGTATGTTAAAGATGACAAAACATAATTAAAATTAATAAGTATTTTAAGAAATAAAAATGGAACAAAAATGAAGTAGAATCAAACTGATAATCTTCGAATGCATCGGCTTTGAAATATATATAATATTAAAAAGATTAATATTTCAAAAGCCATTGAACATCTTATAAACTATTTGAAAAAACTAATAAACTCTGATGATGATAGATATAAGAGACTGAACTGATCACAAGCACAAAAATGGTCTCTAATAATTCATTTATTAATGCAATATTCCAACCATGCATGCATATACCATTTTACTAAAGATAAATATAACTATCAATTTAAAATTCATATGCATTCATATGAATTCGTACATGGATTCATAAAGAAACTCACTGAAATAATTATGAAAAGAGAAAAAATAAAGGACAACAAAAATGTTGGAAAAAGAGTTGCAAAAAAGAGGGAAGAAGATGACAACAATACGACACTCGTATTCCTCCAAGCGCCCAGAAATTTCTTCAGATTTCCCCTTAATTTATGGTAATCATAAACAATCAATCAAACCATGAAAAAATAATAATTTAAACAATGTTAGAAACTCAACACACAGATACTTGCGATTTGGTTTGGTTGGCTGACGAAATTGCAATGTAGTTTGACTTTGATAAGGCAAAAATATTGCAAGTAAATGGTTACTGCATTGAAGCTGACACAACATCCTAATAATAACAGCACACAAATTTCAAGTTAACAAATAATACAGGATTCAAGTTTAACAAATCGTTATGAAAAATTTAGTTTATTGCCACATTATATTAAAGATTTCCTTTTTGGATGGTGATGATTTAGCGGTGGATAGAGATAGTCCATCACTCGTTTCGAAGATCAATTGATAAAGATTCTTGAAACACACGATTTTTCTTTTCTTTTTTTCTTTTCATATTCTCTTACGGTTTGATTTTTATTGGGTTGGGGTTGAATTAAAAAGGCAGTGGCATTAGGGTTTTCTTTTTTTCTTACCTCTTTATGCGATAGGGGATTTGTTTTGTTGTGGAAGCGGCGATCTTTGTTGATTTCTCCATCTGGGCTGTTGAAGTTGTTCGGTTTCTTCATCCGGGTCGGTGAGTATGCTTGTTTCTCATCTGCGTTTTCTCAATCTTGATTTTTTTCTTTTCTGCTGATTTTTGTATTGTGCCTAAGTTTAAGGATTGAAGTCTAAGTATTTTTATGTGCCTTTTCTAAGTTCTGATTGCTGATGTTGCCGAGTTCTTGCTTTGTTTGATTTTGGTTCAGTTGATTTTCTGCAGATCAGAGATTGAATTTTCTGAGTTTTTTCTCCTTTGTTTGGGAAATAAGTCGTGAAGTTGGTGCTACAATTGAAGTGAAGTCTCATTCGTCATGCTGCTGTCATGATGCTTGAATGTGATTTTGAAGTGGAGAAGTGGATTTTTTGAGAAATCTTCTCATTGAAAGTTTCATTCTCTGTGGGAGTAAGACAACAGTGTTTTGGATATGTTCCACACCCAAGGAGCTTTGAAACACACTTGCAATCTCCTCGCTGTCTTGTGTTCGGAGCCCGCAGAGAGTAAGCGGATTCAAGATGTTTCGGAGGAGAAGAGGATGTTCCCCTTCCCAGAAATTGCATCTTCGGGGCGTTTAGAGGTGCAAAAATGATGCTTATTAGTTAGTTTAAGTCGAATGTTGATTGCAAAAATGTTGTTTGCTGCAGTTTGACATCTGTTCTGTTTGCATTATTAGGTCCAAACATTGAAGAATCCAACACAAGATGAATTCCGCAAAGCTCTTGATTCATGGCAGCCAAATCTCGTGTACTTGCAAGGGAAACTGTTGGAAAATGAGGAAGTTGGATCAATCTCTTGGGGAGGGGTAGAGCTATCCACTCCTGAAGCTTTTTATGGACTTTTTAGCTCCACAATGCCAACAACTGTATGTTATTGCTTTCTCCACCGAGTTGTCGCTATATTTCCTTTGTTTTAGAAACTGGCGTCTGGATTTGTCAGTGGTTCCGAAGTGCTAGTGCAAACGAATATGTTAAATGTCTTCTATAGGATTTTGAGTTCAATGCCCTTTTCATTTCTTATGTTAATGATAGTACCTGCTTATACTGGACCTTTGATTATGCAATTCGAACTACCACATGCTATTTGTCTTATTTAAGTATTTTGAATGCGTTTATTGATTGATTTTTGGTTATACTTGGTTAACCTTCTTGTGGATTTTCCTAGATTTTGTTAAATAGGTTGTATGGTCTTTGTTTGATGTAACCATAGCTACTGAATTTCAAGACATATATTCGCACATAGACTCTAGTATTGCCTAATGATTTAGAATGAGGCTTAGCGAAATCAATGGTTTGAATTGGAAGTGTTTCCTACAGGCTGACTTCAAATGTAAATTTAGCATTTCGAAAAACCGTGTATGAAATGCTGGTATTTCATGATTAGGTCTCTTATCTTTTGTAGTATCATCTGAGAAGTGATACAGAGGCAGAGAGGCTAGTGAAAGTGCTGAAAACTGAAGTCTTTTGTTTCGATACAAACTAACTACATGTCTGGTTGATTGGAATGGAGCTTTCTCGACTTGTCAATTTACACCAAAAATTTACAATTAACATTACGGCAGAAAATCTGTGTGTCCATGAATCTTATAGTGGAGGAGGCTGGAAGCGAGATAATTAATGGAAGAAATTATGACTTTGCTGTTCTTTTGTTTTGTTTTATGGGTGACCACTACATAGAGATTTGTTTTATTTTCTTCAGAATATAATCTAGGGTAAAGACAAAAAGTATTTTCTAGTTCATATAAAGATGAAGAGGAACTTGCATTGAATTCTGTATCAACTTGAGAAAAGACTTTCAGTGGTTAATGCCACTTTCTCCTTTGTAATGCGATCATCAGCTGGGAAAACACCACTAAAATCTATAGTTTGTGTTATTGATTTTTTATTTTTGTTGTTACTGCTCTGCATAGTCAGTTTTTAACTGTAATATCTATAATCCTCATGTAAAGTCTGATTGGAAGTAAACACTTATTGAAGGTTTATTTGGAGGTTCCAAATGGTGAAAGGTTGGCCAAGTCTCTTCATTCTAAGGTAAGCGAAGAGGAGTAGATTTGATTTTCGAAGGTGTTTGCAACTTTTGACAAAAAAAGAAACATATATGCAGAAGCCTGTGAATGATTCACAGAAGATTTTCCTTCAAGCTCACCATCTTCATCTGCAGGGTATTCCTTATGTAATATACTGGAAGAACTCATTTTCATGCTATGCGGCTACCCATTTCCGTAATGCATTATTCTCTGTAATACAAAGGTAATTATATTCGTTTCCGATTAATTTGATCATTAAATGACTTGATTATGTGTTTTATTGTCTGTTTACTTTGAGGTTTAGACTGTTAATGTAATATGGCATATATAGCGTATTCATGTACACTAGGTTTATTGTGCATACGAGAAAACAACCCAAACATGAGAAATGTTGCTGCTTTGTCCTTTTCTTCTACATTTTAAACAAATGCCGTTACTTTCACTTACTCGTATGACAAAGATATAAATGTAATAGCTGTTGAACATGAAGGAGACGCTTCAGGCTCTTCGCTTTCCTCCATCTATTCTTGTGTCCCTGTTTTGATATAAACTGCTAAAATCTTGACCCGAAGCCTTTCATTTTATCTACTGTAGCTCGTCGTGCCATACTTGGGATGCATTTCAACTAGCCGATGCCTCCTTCAGGCTTTACTGTCTTCGAGATAATTGTGTCCTCCCCGATGGTGAGAAAGTTAATGACGAGTTGTGTCCTAATATTTTTGGGGAGCCTCCTAGAATCGCTGTTGACATGCCTGAGATTGAGGATGCTGGAGTAGATGAGGAAAGCACTTCCGGCTCCCTTCCTGCAATAAAGATATATGATGACGACGTCAACATGAGGTTTCTTGTCTGGGAGTGGCTACTTCCTTGGTAATGCATAAACTACAATTTAAAATGTATCACTTAACGCATCATTTTGAAAAGAAAAGGAACTTGGAGCCCATGGATTATTATTTTCTCAGGACGCTCGCTTGTTGAGTCCACTGGAGGATGGTTTAAATGCCCTCCTCAGTATCGAAGTAAGCACCCTCCCAAAAAATGACGAAAAATCTATTTTTCCGTTATTGCTAATTTTATTGTTTAAGTAGTGATCTGTTTGAGCACTCATTTGGTATTTTTTGTTGTTTGTGCTAATTCAGATGCGAGGGAGCAAACTCCACAATCGGGTTAGGTGAGTTTCGCTTGCAATTCATAAGTCGTTGATATTTTTCGGATCATGAGTTGTACTTGTTACTTGTATGCCTATGGTTAAATATAGATCACTCTAGATCTTTTTGAAAGGTGGATCTGCTTGAAGGGTGAAAACTTGACCTATCTTTCATATGCGGTTGAGTTGAATCTGTTGCTTTTGATTTCATACTTAATGATCGCTAGCAAACCTGCTTTAGTGGAGCCTCATGCATTTCTAAATGAATAATTCAATCCATGCTTTTGTGTTGGTGTATGAGTTCTAAAAAACCTGCATCTTATTCCAGCGCTCTTCCTCCGCCCCTCCAAGCTGGCACATTTTCTCGGGGTGTCGTGACAATGCGATGTGATTTGTCAACCAGTAGTTCAGCTCACATTTCTCTTTTGGTATCGGGAAGTGCTCAGACATGTTTTGATGATCAGGTGATGATGCATTCTAACTTCTAATACTGTAGTTGGAATTATTTGTATTAGTTTCACTTTTTTGTCCTTATTATTCATGTATTTTGGCTGAACTTGGACAATGCCCTATTGGTATAGTTGTTGGAAAATCATATAAAGAGTGAGATCATTGACAAGAGCGAGCTGATCCATACACTGCCAAATTATGATGAAAACAAGCCACCCACATGCGAACCTCGAAGGTCAGTCTCCGTAGCGTGTGGAGCAGCAGTATTTGAAGTCTGTATGAAGGTCCCGATGTGGGCTTCACAGGTAATCTTCTAACCGATAGATTTATAACTAGTATGAAAGTCCCAGATTGATTCTTTCAGTTTCGACACTTAACAGCGTATGATTTATCAAAAAAAAATAAAAATCTAATTGCTTCTTGGTTTTGATTTCAGGTTTTGAGGCAACTAGCACCCGATGCTTCGTACCGTAATTTAGTGGCCCTTGGAATTGCCAGCATCCAGGGATTAGCAGTAGCTTCATTCGAGAGAGAAGATGCAGAACGGCTCCTATTTTTCTGTTCAAGGCAGGGAAGAATGGTTTCTCGAATAATCTAAGAATTAGCAGCCCTCCATCCTGGTTAAGGCCTCCTCCTCCTAGTCGAAAGAGGTCCTCTATTTGCCAGGAAATAAGCACCGGCGCTGTAAACGGTTTAGGAAACCTGGCCTACATTAAAAAAGAAGATAACAGGGACAAGGAACTTATGCTATCGAAGGGAGTCTGCTTGCCAAGTATGACCCACAGACGAAGAATTAAGATAGCTGCCTTAAGGCCCATCCCTCACGTTCGTCACCAAAAAATGCTCCCATTTTCTAGAATTTCGGAGGCAGATGTGCATGATGGAGGCCCGGTTAAGGCTACCTTGCCTGCTCCTCCAGCAAAACATAGTGCTGGAATGACTCCAGCCTCCTATCGAAAAGCAACTTCCAGTTCATATCAAGCGAAGCAGGTCATATCTTTGAACCCTCTCCCTCTGAAGAAGCATGGTTGTGGGAGGAGCCCATTGCACGTGTGCTCTGAGGTAAATTTCTTCAATGTACACGCCATTCGCTTCTGATTAAACTTATGAAATTATTTCACTTTGAAAAGTGAAAAACTAATATGGATTTATCGGTAGTCCTTTTCAGTTAGAGATGTGAAGAAAGTGGGCAAATTGTCTCTTTTTGAGTTGATTTTCATTTGAAGTGTTTTTCTCGAGTTCTCATCTTTCTGCTTCTTGTTTTGCAAAGGAGGAGTTTCTCAAGGATGTGATGCAATTCCTCATCCTTCGAGGGCATAATCGTCTTATCCTCAAGGAGGCCTCTCCGAGTTCCCAGATGCCATACTAAATGCAAAGCGTCTCGACCTATTTAACCTGTACCGGGAGGTGACTTTCCTTCAGTAATGCTTATTGAAAGATTGGAATAACAATTAGTAGCATAGTTTGACGCTGTTACTTGGATCGTGATCAGGTCGTCACACGAGGGGGTTTCCACGTTGGAAATGGCATTAACTGGAAAGGACAGGTTTTCTCAAAGATGCGCAACCACACGGTCACCAATAGAATGACTGTATACCCCGAAACTCAATTTCTTGATTTTGATACTTGTTACGTGTTTTTCCTACTTAAACTTAATAGGCGACATCATGTTTAAACCTGAAGCTTTTGCATGTTTCTTGAAACAGGGCGTCGGGAATACACTCAAACGGCACTATGAAACTTACCTTTTAGAATATGAATTGGCTCACGACGATGTTGATGGAGAGTGCTGCTTATTATGCCACAGGTTCTTCCTCAATCGTAACCCCCAAAACAGCCCTTGAGTCGATAACTAAAAGCTCGATGTTTCTAAAATATTCACCAATTGCCACTATTTCCCCCGATTTTTTTCTCTTTTCTTGAATTTTATGCTCTGCTGCACACACGGACACATGCATATGTGTGCATGGAGCTATTACACACTATTTTAGCTGTTGAGTCGACCACTAATGCTTGATGCTTAGAAAACATCGCCGGTTTCTCGTTTCTTGAATGTTATGCTCTGCTGCACACATACATGCGCCCACTCACACTCAGACACATGGAGAGAGCTATTACGGTTTGTGTTTAGCCCTTAAGTCTATCACTAATGCTCGACGTCTTTAAATATTCATCAGTAGCGCGCCCGGAGATTGGGTGAACTGCGGTTTGTGTGGGGAGTGGGCACATTTTGGCTGCGACCGACGACCCGGTTTGGGTGCCTTCAAGGTACCATTTCAAATCCTCAATATCTCTAAATTGTGAGCTATTATTTGGTTATTTCCATGGCTGAAAACCATAATTTCTTGATTTTTTGAGGATTATGCCAAGACAGATGGGCTGGAATACATATGCCCACAATGCAGTGTTTCAAATTACAAGAAAAAGATGAACAAATCGGGAAATGGATATTCTTGAGCCTTTGATAATTCTTTGTGACCCCTCATATTTTTTGGGTTATTCGACTCAAGACTCTATTTTCTGTGGAGGAAAAGGTAGTTTCTACTTTCTTCCCTCATATTACTGAAGAATGGGAGGGTTTCATGTATTGAGTTTGCAGACAAGTCCTGTGGAAGGGTGAAAGACGAAATGTTGAATACATGTGGGAAGGAAAATGTAATTTGGGAAAGAATTGTAGGTGGTAGTAAATGCTCCCAAAAGAGGAATTTGTGGGGCTAGTTGGAGATAGTAGCCAAATTAGTTGCTTAACGTGTAATTATATGGTTTCTGAGCCAAGACATTTTGTAGCTCATGTGTAGTTTTATGGAAAATGTTATTTGCCCATTTTGTTGTGCAATTGCACATGATAGATACCTCAAATGTTCTCTTTCTCTCTCTCTATATATATATATATATATATATATATATATATATATATATATATATATATATATATATATAGAATATCGGTTGCATATATTTTGTTGGGGGATATTGTTGTGTCCAAATCTGAAAGTTTTATGAAGGTTTGAAGGTTCTATATTTGAAGGTTTTGTGTTACAGAAGTAATATAGATTTACATTTGTTTTTTTCCCATTGATTTCTTTGGGTTGCTTCACCTCATCATTCATCAATTTAAGTGAGATAAGGATGAGGGGAAGTTATTATTAAAGCCAAAGATAGATCATAAATGGTATTTTGAAGAAGATAAAAAGTGGATCATTGGAAAGTGAAGAGATGAAGGAACATGTAATTTAAAATGAATCCTATATAAGGCTGTTTCTCCATGAGATGGAAAATTTTGAAAATTCGAATCTAATGAGGCCCGTCTACATTTGCAATTATTAATAAAATTTAAAATATGTTTTTAATATATGAGCTTGGAAAAATGGATGGATAAGCTTAGTGAAACCATAATTAATTATGGTATATTCATTATGAATTAATAGAATTAAATAATAGGTTTGAATATAGTAGATTAATTTGGTGTATTTATTTGTTCAAATCTAAAGATGAATGAGCTATTATTGCACAAAATTAGCTATTTAAATGGTTGAGAAAGACAAGTATTCCATATGAAAAACATATAACACACCTAAACTATTAATAAATGCATTCACACTAATAAAGAGTAATTAAGTGCGCTCCATTATGATTCATCCTAGTGGAATTTTAGTTACCAATTTTATGACTAACTAAGTGCCTATGAGAGTCCGGAGTCCGAGCATGTCGCATTGGGTGCACTTTACACGTGCGTATCATCATGAGGAGCTATGAGGAGTCCTGAGTTTTGCCCATGTAACTCATGGAGATGACTTGATGGCTTAAAATTGTGTTGCACACACGAATGGATGAGTTCGACCACGTGGCATGTGGCGGGCTCAGACATGGCGATTTTGTCTACGTGGCAGTGTGATGCGGCGCAAGTTGCGGATGATTTTATGAAACACGTGGATCATCCGAAGAATTGCCGCAATTCTGGAAAATTTCAGATTTCGAGGAAAACCTAGTGTTTTTAGGGTGGAATCGACGTTCCGAAAAATACTCATTTCTTTGCAATGATTGATGGCGGATTTCGGGTAAATTCCATCGTTTAGAGGGTCGAATTCGCAGTTTAGTGTTTTTCGGGGTTATTTTGCAATTTCGGATTTTTGTTTTGGGCCTTTTTGGCATTTCTTGTATTTTCGGAGATTATGGTTAGTATTTAATCTCCGTTTGCTTCTTTTCGTTGGCGGCTTTTGACATTTTTATGAAATCGAGATCTATCTCTTATCGTCAATTCTCGGTATTCCTTTGAATCAACGAGTTTTGATCTTGTTCTTCTTGTTCCACACACGCACGTTGCATCAGAGTGCCATTGGGTGCGTGTCAGATTCACTCATGGGTTGAATCAATGAGTTTTTAGCTACCTATTTTATGGCTAACCAAATGCATATAAGAGTTTGGAGTCTAATCACGTCGCATTAGGCGCACTTTGCACATGTGCATCGTCGTGAGAAACTATGAGGAGTTCTGCGTTTTGCTAATGTAACTTATGGAGATGACTCGGTGGCTTAGGAGTATGTTGCACACACCAATTGGGTTCGACCACGTGGCATATGTGGCAGAGCAGTTCGGTGTGTAGTGAGGCTCACGCATGTCAGTTTTGTCTACGTGGCAGTGTTGTTGGGCGCGTGCCAGATTCATGAGTGGCCTGAACCATCTAGCGGGTTCGGGTTGCCATGTTGGGCCACAGACTGATGTGTCAAAAATCGGTTATAGGTTAATTATCGAATCGAATTGAAAAATCAGTTATCGGTAACAAATTTTACCTCGATTAGGTAATCAAAATACATTTAACGAATTAACTGATTATCGATAAATATTGAACACCTAGGGTTTCCGCCGACTAAGTATATTGCGTGTTTGATTCTCTTTTAGAACAAAATTTAATAAAAAATGAATTTTCAAAAATTAATGGCCCAATTCCAGTGGTCTGGGTCACCACCGGTTTAAATTGGGCCAAATTTATTTTCTGACTAGCCCAACTAAAAACCATAGCGAATACATCGGCCCAACTCAAGTCCAAATTTGAAAAATCAATATGTGAGTCTGAGGCTGACTTTTTTATTCTTGTGAAAAATAATATTTGAAAAAAAGAAAGAAAAAACCCTCTCACACTTATACACAAACCCAGTCAAATAAATTGGGCCTGGACATGTCGGTCTATTTTGAACACAAGCTAAGCTCCTAACCTTTTGGGCCATAATTAATACTCTATCCGTCCATCAAATATGTTCATTTAGTTTCATTTTGTTTCGTCTACAAAAAATGTTCTTTTTCTTTTTTTGGAAACATCAACTTCATATTTTTATTCTAAACCTATCCACTTATTTAAAAAAATCACCCATAACCCACATTTTTACACCCACTATCCATTAATACATTCATTTATTATTCTCATAGTCTACCTTTTTACATCCATTTACTTTACACTTATTACAATTTATTAAAACTCGTGCCATCGAAATCAAGGAATGGTTTTGGTGGACGGAGGGAGTATATAGTTCAATCATTTTGTTGAGCAATAGGTTAATTAAATTTATATTTACATAAATTACGAACTTCGAATATAACTTAATGGATTCGAATCCCGACTTCTTAAGTTGAAATTAATTGTGTGCTCGAATGAAGCAATGTCAAAAACTAAACAATGGGTGCCAAGAAAACTATAGATTTGTATGCTTTCCTAGGTCTCCCAAGGGTAGATCAACTCATGTTCAGCTCGATAAAGCTCATTCATGTAACGATGGGTGATAAATAATCGATCTAGTTCTACATAATTTTTAGAAGTTGATAATATTTAATAATGTATTTTCAGCTGAATTTGACTTGTGTTCTGCACTAACTTGAACACATAGGAAACTTGGAATTATTTGGTATTAATTTCTAGTCATTGATAACTGATAATTATGTACGATGTGGTGCACCTCTATTGTTTTTTGTGCTTTCTTCCCGGTTAAGAATGAAGATTATTAATATTTTTTATTGCTGCATTTCTTTGACAAGTTGTAAACTTGCAGATAAACGATTAAAGGATAAATTAATTATTTATCTCATCGTTGCAAGTTGATGGAGGCTGCTTGGCGACTTGCACTCTTTTGATAAGAACAAAATCAAAAGGAAGACACATCTATTCATTGTTGTGGTCCAAAAATATGTAAAAGAAACCAATGCTTATCACCTTTTTTTATTGATTCAAAATAGTGTATTTGTATATATATAATATATTATATATAATTAATCAAGATGATACTCAAATCAAATTAAGTTAGTATAAACTAGACCATATATCCAAATAAATAGAAATATAACCTATACGTCGGTAGAATTTGAACCGATGACCTTTTACAATAATAGAGAGACTTTGATGTTTCAATTTTGCAACTTGAACTATTATCTTATCGATTTGAGATTATATGTATGTTCCTATGTGTGTATGCATGTGATGTAACTGATCTTTTAGGTGAAATTATTTATATGTATTTTGCACAAATTCATCATATCACATGGATGTTTGTGCGTCAGATTTAGGAGGATGCTATAAATTGAAAATCAAATAAAAGTGTTATTTTATAATTAATTGTAATTAAAATTATAAAGAGTCACGCGTCTAACATGTCAAAATTTGAATATAAATCCTATTAAAAATGTAAATATGTCATTGGGATATATATTTAAGTTCTGATATTTGATGTCTGACGGTAAGGTACAATTTTTTGTAGAAAAATATACTTAATATTTGCTAGACACAATTTAATCAAAAGATTTTGGTTGAATATTTGGATATTTCCTCACTTCTTCTCCATCAAACCACTAATTACATAGAGCTCCACTTGACATTTGACTGCAGAAATTTAATATATTTGTTGGAAACAGCTGCAAATAGAATATATTTTATGCCCAAGTTGTCAAAATTATATTATATATATTTAGTTATAATATTGATTAGTTACTTTAAATCTGAGTTGGACGACATTGAAAATTTTCAGGATAAATAAGGTTTGTGATTTTTTCTTCTACAAAGTAATAAGATTTTTTCAGTTGAGATGTAGAGTTTAAATCTAAGTCGTGTTACAAAATATATATAATAATTTTAAATATTGACTAGTGCTCATGGTTGGACGAATTGCCTTCAGATATGGTACAACTTCATTTTACTAGTAGAAAAAGCACAAATTAGAAGGATGTCATAGTACACTAGTGTATGTCGCACATCATTTAGTATAACTCCGATATTTTTCATATTGAAATTCAATTTTAAGCAAATAAATATACTACTATAATCTATTCGAAACATTAAAGCTACACATGGCATTTAATTTCGTAAAACTTAAATATTTAATTACAAGAAATTCGATCAAAATGGGACTCTCATTTCATGGAAACCAAGTTAATTTCCAAAAAAAATATTTTGTACTTTGTAAAAATCCGATTATAGTAAAATTTGTGACCACAAAGCTTAGGATATAGTCACACGTTTTAGTGAATCTAATATATTGTGAATCCAATATATCGAAGGTGTCACATTTATTCTTCCTCTTTATTATCTTATTTCATTTTATGTAAAATATTAATAAATTAGGCAAACATCGCTAATTCACAATATTTTCAACCTATATAGCAATCTGGATCATTTGGAATCTTCACTTCTGAGTATATTTACGTATAGTAGTCATATTATACAGTCCTTTAACTTGTAGAATCATATAATGATATAAAAATTTAAATAAAACGTAAGAAGCCCAACTTAAGAACTTATAAAATGAGATAAAGATAAGTTTTGTCTGCTTAAAAGGGTGTTAAACATTAATTGGGACAGCCGTCCATTTTATCTTTCCAATCAATCACCCAAACTAGAATATTTTAGAAAAATGCTTCGCATGATCGCTTGTAAAAACTGCATACAAAATTGCACAATAATGGTCTTGATTTATGGGTAATTATATTTTTTTATTGACATATAGAATCTTAGACTGGAACTAGGGCTGTAAACAAACCAAACCGTTAGTGAGCTTCTTGGAGCTCGGCTCGAAAAAAACTCGCTCGAAATTGATCGTTTTGTAAGCGAGCCGAACTCGAGCTCGAATCGAGCTCGATAAGTTTATCGAGCCGAACTCGAGCTTAGAGATGTTCGGCTCGTAGGCTCGCGAACATGTTTGGTTCGAACTCAAACGAGCCATTTCGCGAACATGTTCGCGAACTCTTATTCGAACATGTTCACGAACCTTGATTCGAACATGTTCGCGAACCTGATTCGAACATGTTCGCGAACCTTACTGAACATGTTCGCGAACATGTTCATGACGATAAAATAATAGATTATTTATACATATTTAAATAATTAAAATGAATAATAAATTATAATATATATGTTAATTATAATTATTTAGCAACAAATAAGCATATATATGAAGTATTGATAATAAATTATTTATATATTTAAATAATTAAAATAAATAATAAATTACAAATATATATTTTAGTATAAATTTTTCATCTAACTTATATAACTAATTAACTAATTATCCTATTTATACTAGTATAATATTTTTGAAAAGTAAATGTAATGGAATGATATTGAATAGTATATTCGGTTTTAGTATATATATATATATATATATATATATATATATATATATATATATATATATATATATATATATATATATACTTTAATCAAATCTTAATATATATTTTCATGTGTGTTATAAAATAAAATCATTAAATGAACAATTAATTAATATAATGAGATATTGATTTGGAAAACTAAAAAATAATAACATGATTTATTAAGTTATCTTATGAACAAAAATATCGATTTAGATAATTATAATGTATAAGTATACAAGTATACTTGAGTTACATAGTTATATTTATATCTCTATAATTATAATTCTAAAAATAAATTACAAATAACTTACATAACTAATTGACTATGAGATAAATATAATAATAATTCATAATTCTAATATAAAGTTCATCTACCTTTATAACTAAGTAACTATGAGATAAAATAATTATAATTTATAACTCATAAGTAGATTTTGAAAAGTAAATGTAATAGAATGATATTGAATATTATCAAATGAAATATTGAGTTGGAAAATTAAAAAAAAAAAAACATGATCTACTAAGTTATCTTATGAACAAAAATATCAATATAGATCATTATAATATATAAATATACAAGTATGAGTTACGTAATTATATTTATATCTCTATATTCTAAAATAAATAACATCTAAATTACATAATTAATTTCTATGAGATAAATATAATAATAATAATTCGTAAGTATATGAATGGAGTAGATGTATTCGAATGATATTAAATAGTATATTAATTTTAAATATTGTATAGTCTATATCCAAAACTAGTTAGAATCGGACATCTTTTTCTAATATGAATCTCATCCAAAACTAGTTAGAATTAGACATATTTTTCTTTTGCTAGTTGTGAAAATTTCACTTGGTAATGAATCTTGTTAAACTTCTTATTGTAATTGTTGTTTGATTATGATTAATTAGTTGACTATGCATCCTTTGAATTAATGGAATCATATAGTGAATTATGATAAAATAGTGTTTTAAGTTTAGTCGAACTTGAATTCGAGTTCGATCTCGAATAACACATTATCAAACCGAATTCGAGCTCGAGTTCGAGCTCGAAAACGAGCAAAGTCGAACACGAGCAGAGTTCGAGCTCGAGTTCGAATATATCTCATAAACGAGTAGTTATCGAACCGAATTCGAGTAGCTCGCGAGCTCAAAAATTTTATAACGAACCGAGCTCGAGCTCAATTTAAAGCTCGAATTCGAACTCGAGCCGAACTCGAGACGAATAAAATTTAAACGAGCCGAGCTCGAGCTTGACAAAGATGTTCGGCTCGGTTCGGTTCGTATCGACCTAATCGAACTATCATAAAAATTAAAGTACTCAAAAGCGAAATTTAACTTTCTTCAGCGTGGTAAAATATTACGGGCACGTAATATGATATTTTCGTTGACAAATACATATGATCTTCGATATAAGAGAGTGAAATCAAATGAAAATTCAATTTTTTAAGAATTAAAAATTAATGAGGCTCTTTCATTTTTTATAATTTAATGCTCAAAATTAATAATTATTTTTTTATTATTTTCAGATTTTAATGGTAATTTTTTTCAGCCATATAATTAAGGAATTTATATATTTATTTACTGTAGTTGTAATTGTTGGAATTTCCTAATATTAAATTAAAAGAGTTTTGTCCCACATTGATTTTATAAGCAAAGTGAGGAGCTCATTAGAGTTATATAAGGAGCATAAAGTTCTTTGTTACAAGTGCATCAATCACTACATTATAGTCTTATGATTAAATTCTAGTTTAAATTCATTTCTTAATTTCTCTTGTGAGAATCTTGATAGAATGATGATAGTTTGTCAAATGATTGTAATAGTGTAGGAGGGTCGAGAGAGAGAGGTATCTTGTGTGATTGTAGAAATCTATCATATATTGATTTTTCCTCCGTGGTCGTGGTTTTCTCCGATTTTGGAATTGTTCACATTAAATTCTTGTGTTGAGATTGTTGTTCATTTTCTTCCTAATTTTTCGTTTCTTTCCTAAGTAAGAATGAGGACCTGATGTTCCAACAGTGGTATCAGAGCTTGGTCTAGGTCTCTTGATATTCTGAGTATACTCTATGGTTGCAATGTTGTCTGATCTTCCACATCAGAAAGGAATTCTTGAAAAAAGTTTGGGTATCTCTTATGAGGTGGTTATTCATTTAGGAGGTGTAGAAACTTATGTCAAGGGCTTCAAGTTCAATGAAGTTTGACGTGGAGAAATTTGATGGAAGAATCAATTTTGGCTTATGGCAAGTGCAAGTCAAGGATGCGTTGATACAATCTGGTGCGAACAATGCTTTAAAAGGTAGGTTGGGTTCAACTGAAGATACAAAAAAAAGTTCTGGTATCAGTGATGAAGATTGGGAAGATCTGGATCTGAGGGCAGCAAATACAATTCGTCTATGTTTGGCTAAGAATGTTCTTGCAAATTGTACATGAGATTTCGAGTGCTAAGGAGTTGTGGAAAAAGTTAGAAACTCTATACCAAGCAAAGGGCATCTCAAATTGGTTGTACATGAAAGAACAATTTCACACCCTGCGGATGGATGAAGGTACGAAAATTTCAGATCATTTGAGTACTCTTAATGTGTTATCTCTGAACTAGAAGCAATTGGAGTGAAAATTGAAGATGAGGACAAGACGCTAAGGCCCATCTTGTCTCTTCCTCATTCATATGAGCACATGAAGTCAATCCTGATGTATGGGAAGGAATCGTTGATTTTTGTTGAAGACACGAGAAAACTTCTTTCCGAGGAGAGAAGGCTGGCAAGTGAAGTGCTAAATTAAACGAAAAAATTAGCAATGGTGGCTTTTAGCAAAGGGAGGAAGGAAGACTCCAAATGTGTTGTTTGTTGGAACTGTGGAAGAACTGGGCATACGAAGCGAAACTGTCCCGGTGGAGCTAATCAAGGTGGAGCGGGTGCGACAAATAGCTCCGACCATGAAGCTAACATTGTGATAGAAGATCTCTTTTGAAGAGATGAACACCTTATGGCATGTCCAACTGCCATGAACAAGGATGGTGATTATGTTAGTTGGACCGTATGTGCATTGGTTTGACATAGATGTAAGGTGTGTAGTGAAAGTTATGTTGATGGTTGAATAACTTCTAGGATAGCCAAAAACTAAAAGTTGCACCATATTTTTATCAGCAAGTTTCAACATGTGTCGAAGAAAATTCTTAAAATGGTTGATTCTAAGTGTTCTACTCATATGGTGGAGTAGGTTTATTCTCTTTTTTGAGGATGATGGTTCTTTATGTTAAGAATCATGATTGTTGGTGAAGACAATGAAATATTCTTTTATTTTAACAAGGTAAAGATTGTTGGAATTTCAATATGTTAAATTAAAGAGTCTTGTCCCATTGATTTTGTAAGCAAAGTGAGAGTCCATTAGGGTTTATATAAGGAGCATAAAGTTTTTTGTTACAAGTGCACCAATCACTACATTATAGTTTTGTGATTAAATTTTAATTTTAATTTCTTTCTTAGTTTCTCTTGTGAGAATATTGATAGAATGGTGAGAGTTTATCAAATACTTGTAATAGTGTAGGGGGGTCGAGAGGGAGAGGTATACTGTGTGATTATAGAAATTTATCATATAGTGATTTTTCCACCGTGGGTCGTGGTTTTTCTCCGATTTTAGAGTTTTTCACGTTAAATTCTTGTGTTGAGATTGTTGTTTTTTTTTCTTCCCAATTTTTCGTTTCTTTCATATGTATGAATGGGGACCTGATGTCCCAACAGTTATCACATGCACAATATACAATTATGTAAACAATAGCATGAATTACATGAACAGAATAATGAATTAAAATGTGAAAGATCTAACATGAACAAGAATAACGAAGATCATGCATGCATAAGAACTACGATTATATACACAGTGGAGAATGAAATGTGAAAGATTTTCGGATAAAGATCTCCAAATAGAATTTGAGAGATTTTCAAGATCTGGATCTCCAAGTAGCGAAAAATTAGAGATTTGATCATTTTTTATCATAATTTAATTTTAAATCGTCCGATCTTATTCAATATAAGGGTAGTTATTGGTCATTAATTATTACCTTAGAGATTGTTCCTTCTATAATCAATCTCTAGATATAGACTCTGAAAGGGAAAGCATATATAAACAATATTATTAAAATTTCAAGCCCTGTATTGAATAGAGATTCAAAACGTATTTCCCCGGATTTAGTTCGATTGGTTGAGAGCAAATAGATTTGAGATAAGAGATTCAAAACTGTACACATCGCAAGTACAATCTAACCCTTTGATGTAATACTTACAATCCACAATTGATACCAATACGACATTGTTTCATTTAATAATATCTAGAGAGTCCTTCATTGTAAAAATAAAATAAAGCAGAAAACACTATAACAATCCAAAAAGATAGAATCCAAGTGTTGACATGAACCACACGTTCGTGACATGTTATTACTGATTAGCTGGTGTCAATTGGGAGACAAAGGTACAACAAATTACTGTACTATAGTCTAGACACATCTATTTTCAAATAATATTCTATGTCATTTATATTATTAAAATGTTGTACATATATGTATAAATAACGGAGAAAGGTCGATTTATTTCATATAAACTAATATGAATGCCTACTTATTCATCCAAACATAGTCCATGATTATTATTTACGTGATTTTATCGTTTATGTTAATTACGACTATTGTTTATAAATGCGTCTTGATAACTTGACTAAAAAAATACTTACATAAAATATAATCTTTCATCCCTAAGGTGACATGTCTGACCAACTGATCCACCGAACATGGCAAATTAATTCATGAATTAGGAAAAAAACTTATATTTAAAATTGATGTCAACTCGAGCTCAAGGACAGAATCTAAATGTAGAATGTGATTGAGATTACACAATTTCTTTTTCCAAATCTAAATATAGGATTAGGAGGTGATTGAGATTACATAATTTCCTTTTCGAGTGGACAAATTACACATTTTTAAAGCTTCACTAATACTAAAAAAAAGAATACATGAAACTTAGTTGAATATATCATCATTTAATTGTGATAATTTTTTTATTTGTGTAATGTAAGACGACAAAGAGAACAAAGCACACACTAACTGCACATTTAACATCGTCTTGGAACAGTCTAGTGATAAAATGGATATTCCTAAGATTCAAGGTTTCAGTTCTAATTTCACTAACATTTCTATAAATCTTAATTTGTCACACTCACTTTTTTAAGTGTAGTTTACATGCAATTGTTATAGGTCTCAGTTTTCCGAC
Organism: Salvia rosmarinus; assembly: GCA_036937905.1. Classification (NCBI taxonomy): domain Eukaryota; kingdom Viridiplantae; phylum Streptophyta; class Magnoliopsida; order Lamiales; family Lamiaceae; genus Salvia; species Salvia rosmarinus. The sequence goes on along the minus strand of CM072817.1, from coordinate 11,401,562 downwards.
ATATTCAACCTAACATAAATTGATACTTTTTACAAATATCGGAATCTTTTAAAAAATAAAAAAAAGATCCATATTTTTAAGAAAAAGTTCCAAATTTTGAGAAATTAATTATATAGCCCCTCATATAATCACCTACAAAATTCACGCAATTTATAATAGAGAATTACGAGTGACATCCTCAATAGCCAAAAAAGATTGAAAAAATAGTGATGGAGGTCAAATACTTTATATTTGAATCTATTATGACTTAACTTTTAAAATTGTCAGTATTAGTTTTAAAAAAAAGACAGAAAAATAATTTAAAAAGACTATATTTCTTTTGCATTATTTTCGTACGGAAATTAGAAGGTTTTCTCTCCTGCGAGTCACGGTGAGTCGGTGACTAAAAATCAACGATCAATCTTGTCGAGCGTGTGGGTTCCATAAGTTCGTTCGCAGTGGGTCCCAATTGTGTAGTAGCTTATCTTAAGCTCGTGAATGTTGCTTTAACGACTTTTCAGGCGGCCCCACCAAATTCAGGTGACGTGGCTCCGGTGCATGCACACTGCTCTTTCCTCGCTAATAACAGTGTTTTTTTCTTTATGAAGGTTAATCACAATTTCAATCCGGATACGTTTATTTTATTATTTCGTTTTTAAATTATACTCTTCACATCTCATTCAAGACGATCCATTTCTTTTCGATACGATTATTTACGAAAAAGATATAAAGTAATTAAAGTGATAAAAAAATAGGTAGAATCCATAATTTTTGAATATATAATTATTTACTAAAAAAGAAACATGTCATCTTGGATAGGACATTCCAAAAAAATACATATCGTGAGTGGACAGATGAAGTATCAAATTGTGTAATTATTCCTTTTGAAATCGAAGCTCGAATAGTTATTCCTTATTTATTAACTCATCAACAGAAAACGAAAATTTGCTACTATTAAGTTTTTGTATCTGGAAAGAAAATTCAAACATTATGACAAAATATGGTATTTTCTTCAATTCTTTTTTTAAGTTATACGTTCCAATTTTTCCAAATATACACAACCATTAAACTCTAAGCATGCATAGAGTATTTATATTTATATTTTATTATGAAATTATTATTTCACCAGCTAAGTCCAATGAGATATTTCAACACGAAATAAAATCTTATCAACATAATAAATTTATTCTAATAATTTCCAACCTAGTCCTTCCACGTGCTACATACTGAACGGGGAGGGTGAAAAGGTGATTAATAAAATTAGTCAATTAAAATTAGGTGAATCTATTGTTTTCCAGTACTTTCTTGAAAAGATTAGGCTACAATTGCATCGTCTAAAGTCATAACTACTGATGTATTTGAATTTGTAATTAATCAATTAAGCAAGAAATGTCAAATCTAAAAATCTGCAAGTGAATTTGTATTTTAACATTATGTTACATTCTATAATATTAGTATATATAACCAGTGTTCTAAAACGCTGCTTACGCTTTATAAAAAGTTTAATTGAAAGGAAAAAATATCAATAACAACTTTTATAACGGCAATAATAAATATAAATATCAAATGGGTAATTATAAAGTTCAACCATCGTATAACGTAAAAAATATTAATGCATGTCTTATATATAGTATGATATCATTATATATAATATGTATATTTATTCTTATTCGGCCATTTGACAAAGTCCATGAAGTAAATATTGGTTTGCTATTCCAAAACCTATACTATAATCGAAAGGTAATTCTTTTCTTAACCGCCTATATTAAATAATAAAGTTGAAAATTTAATACTCCATCTGTCATATTTAAAATATCTTTCTTTTTTGGATTGTCTTATTATAAATGTCATATTTTATTTCAGAAAATAATTATACCTTCAAAAAATATGATTTATATTTATTTTTAATATTTTAATTATTTTATATTTTTTTCCTAAATATCCGTGTTTAAAAAAAATGTGAGATATTTAAGGAACTTAGATTAAAAGATTCCAGCATTTGTTTCCTGTCAATGAAAGACACCTTCTGACTCTATCTGTACCAAATAATTTTCAGTTTGAATGAAACAAATGAATAGCAAAATAGAATTAATGTCAGAAGACATGTTTGCCCTCCAAAGATTGTTCAGATAACATAACATTAATTGATTGGTTTTACCCCCTCTCTCTCTCTCAATTATATGAGAATAATTACGATAAACAGACTTCAAATTTTTAACGATCATAATAAGAGCTGATTTCCCATCAATTTTCATGTAAATTTTACCATGGTTTCTTTAGTGTAAAATTGTTTCTTTTTGGAGCGGACCATCGATAATGGACAACCCAAAAGAAAAATGGCCAACAATAATGGGAAGAAAGAGACTTCTTGTTGTGATCAATGTAGTAAACATGAAAAACTAGCTCATTTCGAATAATATAGTTAAATTTTATCAATTTCATTAAAGTCGAATATATTGTATATTATTTGTATTAGGGTTAAATATTTGACCGGTTTGACTGAACCGTAAATCCAAATCCAATGAACCAAAACTTTTAGAATGACTAAACAAACAAACCAAACGTTATCTTCGACTTGAATCGAAGTTCAAACTTTAGTTTCATTTTTAATTTTTATTTGACCAAATTTTACAATATGTACCAAATAAAATTCTAACCACACCTATTGTCAAAAATAGCCAAAAAGGGAAAAATATGAAGTTTCTCTAACTACGACAAAAAACGCAACAAACTAAAACAACTTTGTTTAGAAAATCTTCACTCTCAATAAAATTTCAATCATTTCAGTTTGGATCGAAATTTTAGAAACCCAAACTGCATTAAAACAAATTTCGATTTTGAAAAATAGATACAAGAAACCAAACCAAATCTATCGAAATGCTATAATTCCATTATTTGTTTCTTGTCCGATTTTGGTCGCCACTATTACTTTACCTTATCTGACTTGGACTTCAACTTCATGCATTGTTAGCAAAGTAATTACATGCAATTAAAGTTAAATTAAAGCAATTAATTTCAAGGGCATTTTAGTCAAACCACCTCAAACACGTAATTACTTCCCTCCGCAGGGGTACAAACGTCACATGCAGACACCCACCTCGTTCCTCTCGATTTCTTACCTGCCTCTTTATGCCAACCTCTCTGCATATAAAAAAAGGTGTCATCTCTTAAACCACACTCCAGTACTTTCTTTCTCATTTTACACAAAAACAAACCATTTTCATTTACAAAATCGAGGAATTCGCTCGACGAATCGAAGGAAAAATCTACCTCTGCAATGTGTGGTGGAGCTATAATATCCGATATCGTGGCGCCGGCGAGCCGGTCGTCGACCCGGCTGACGGCGGATTTGCTATGGGGAAGCGCCGTCGCCGGCCTGAACAAGATGAAGCATCGCGCGAGCTACCGCTCCAAGCCACTGAGATCTGCGCCGATCATCGATTTGGAGGATGACTTCGAGGCTGATTTTCAGGAATTCAAGGATCACTCAGACAATGAGGACGAGATTGGCGTGAAGAAGCCGCTCGGTATCTCCGCTTCGAAGAGTTCTGGTTTAAAAGGTAACGATGATTCTTCTCGTGCTGATGTTGTTGTTAGGTTGGTCTGTTCTTATTATTGTTTTTTAACTACTCAGCATGCGATTTCTGGAATGAAGTTGTGAATTTCTGCTTCTTATTTTATCTTATTTGTGTTTTTTAGGTATTAGGTTAGTAAATGGTTAGTAGTAGGTAGCTCAACTTTCTAGTTAGGATGTGCTTTTGGTATGGATTTTTTTATTGTTGTTTGTTTTATTTTTTTGATGATTCTGATTGAATTGGATGAACAAAGGTATGGAGACGTTCAAGTTAATTTCTGTAATCTGATCGAACCATTAGTTTGTAATTATTGAATCGGTATATCTCTCTATTCTTGATCACAATCTTTTTTGTGAAGCAGACGTTTCATGTTTTAGGTCATATGTGGTGATTGATTGTATGGTTTGAATTTATGTTTCACAAATTACAGTAAGCGATACCATATTTTACTAGAATAATAGGTTCTAAAATTGCTCAGGGAAATTTTCCAATAATTGGTTTATCTTCCTCAACTTGAATCTAAGAGAAAGCAATTGTACACTTGTCATAGATTATATCTAAAAGATATCAAGTATTACTCTGTTGTTGGACCGTGTAGATGTTTTTCGTTTAATCGTTGTTGTAATCTTATGGAATTGATATGTCTGTCCTGTAATTGAGAAGATAGGAAATACTGTTGATTCCGATAAGGCTTTGGTTCAGTAGCATAAATTGGTGTGGCCCTTTCCCAGAATCCACCACCACTACATTTATGGCTGCTGATAGTATCTTTCAATGTTGTTCCTCTTTGATGTTTGTGGTCTCTTGTTGCTTTTATGAAGGTATGATGCTTACGGACAATGTTGAATCTGATGAGGAGGCTGAAAAGCCTTCGAAAAGAAAGAGGAAGAATCAGTATAGAGGATCAGACAACGTCCTTGGGGAAATGGGCAGCTGAGATCCGTGACCCGAGGAAAGGGGTTCGTGTGTGGCTTGGTACCTTTAACACTGCCGAGGAAGCTGCTAGAGCCTATGATACTGAGGCTCGGAGGATCAGGGCAAGAAAGCTAAAGTGAATTTCCCTGAAGATGCTCTGCCTACTGCCTCAAGATGTACTGTTAAGGAAACTCGCATCAAGAGATTCCTAAGGAAAGCCTGAGGCAGTTCAGCCCAACTACAGCGAAAGCCTGAATTTCATGAAGATGCTAAATAATGACTACTATGATTCATTTGGTGTCGCTGAAGAGAAACCACAAACGGAGCAGTTCTGCTATGCTGAAACCTACCCTACAGCTGATGAGAGCAGTCTAAAACCACTTACTCCTAACGATGGAACAGATGTTTGCTTCAGCTCTGATCAGGAAAGCAATTCTCTCGATTGCTCAGACTTTGGTTGGGGTGAAAACTGTGCAAAAACTTCAGAAATAACATCTGTACTGTCAACGGTTCTCGAGGATGAACAAGCTCAGTTTATGGAGGATGCTGTTCCAGCGAAGAAAGCCAAGACCAATCCTGCGAATCTCGTGCCTAGTGATGAGAACACCATCTCTGATGATCTATCAGCATTTGACTCCCAAATGAAGCACTTTCAGATGCCATATCTTGAGAGCAATTGGGATGCTTCACTCGAAGCTTTCCTAAATGGAGATGCAACTCAAGATGGTGGAAGCGCAATGGATCTTTGGTCTTTTGATGATGTTCCGGCTATGCTGGGCCATACCTACTGAGGTTGCTTAGCGTGTTAATGCCAGCTTTCTGTAAATAAGGCTACATGTTAGTGCTTTTTCACTTTCTCAGTCATTAGTCTCTATTCATAAATCAATTTTGCTTTAATAAAAATTTATATCTTGAGATGAATCCGTGATTAGTGTTGTTGATATCTATCCCTTGCCTTTTCTATAGGTGCGTTTGTTGCTGGTGATCAAGAGCGGCAACCTTCAAAGCATGCATAAGCCATGGATGGTGATTTACTAGGATATGCTTATTTTGCATTACATAGGTAAACTAGGTGAATTTCGCACTTGAGACTTTGAAAATTCGATAATGATATGCCTGTATGGATATGATTTACTATGTGTTAAACTTATATCATACCCTATCTGCCTGTTTGTTTCCAGCACCATTTGTTTGTTCATTGCATCAATCATCTCCAGAAAGAGGTAGCAGTAATATCTGGAGCTGGAGGCAGCATGCATCTTTCAAAACCTGCTTTCTGGCTGACAGATATACATAAATATATCTGGTTTTATTGATTCATATCCTACATTAAAAAATGCTGTATGCCAGTTGTAAATTTGCTAAATTTTGATTAAAATGGGCTTCTCTTCCTCGTCGCCGCCTGTCGTTATTCTCATTTTAAATTCGATTCAATAATGTTTGGATGGTTGATATGTGGATGAGGTTGGCTTTTAGTGGACATGATTTATATATATAGCAAGTTGGGGGAGCATGGACTATGGAATAGATCTCCAATTAAAATTATCTGAATTGGTTGTGAAATATCATATTTGGCAACTTGTGAAGCAAAGGGTAGCGTTAGGTGAAAATTGGAAGTGTTGTTAGGCTAAAGTCTCTCGAGAGTTCGGAGGATTATTTCCTGTTGCTAGTCAAAAAGTAGTAGGAGCAAAACAATTGAAAATTATTTTAGGCAGAGGCGTCTGTGTAGATATTCGTATATGTAGACATTGATATTTTTAATTAATATAAATGATACTTGTTAATGATATGGTAACAAATGTTTTTTCTTAAGAATAAATGATACTTTTATTTGTTCATATCATGTGGATGAATGTATAGTAGTTTTGTGTTTTAGATTTATCAACTTGTTTAAGATTGACTCGTTTGCGATTAAATTGTTCATTGGAAAGTTAGAGATTGATTATTGTTTTTTAATCAGGGTTCAGAGTATTTAAATAGTTCTAGACGTTTTTAATGCGTCTAACGCCGTAACGCATCCAACTTGGTTATTTATGGGTTAGTCTACCAAATTTGACCCCCTAATCCCTGCCTCGACAGTAAAAAAACTTCATTTTATTAATTCTTGACAAAGTTTGCATGCATTAATTTAATAATAGAGTGGTTGATTTCAAATATCAAAAATCTTAAATTTGAATTCACTGACATATTGTCTTTAAAATTATCTTTTTACCTACAAAATAAAAATAAAAAATCTCTAGTTAATACAATTTGCCAACACTCTAGGGAGTAATAATCGTGACTTTTACGTTAAATTGAGGAACGGACTAAAGTAGCAAATTATTGATTCAGAATCATCATGTCATTTTATTATTAGAGACAGAGAATTAACTTGGGATGATAATTGGGAAATGAAGCAACACTTCGGATTTTGCAAATAGAAGAATGAATAAAGTTGAAGGATCTTGTTCGAGATATAAAGTTGATTACCCAACGTACTTAACAAGAATGATTTTATGAATCTTCTTAGATTTTTGCACAAGCATAAAACAATCAAAATCAAAAGCACTCATGCCCTAAAAAATTCCAAAGAATTTGCAGCAAGAAAAGAATAGGAGCAAGATAAATCCATACGAAAAACATCACATTCCGTTTCTAGAGAGCATCTTAAAAACCTCGAAATCAACTATTAAGACATCACAGAAATCTCCCAAAAAATGAAGATTTTTTTAAATGAAGAACCGAACATCTTCAAACCATTCACTTTGTCATGATCTAAACATCCCATTCTCTTACAAGAAAACTCTATTCTTTTCCTCGTCTTCAGTTTGTTGATAATCTTCATTGTTGGAGTGCCTCTTCTTTGCATCTTCTTCGTTTTGAAGCCAAAGTTACCGATTTCTCTCTCAAACAGTCGATGTGGAATCCTACAAGCTCGACTTGAGCTCCCAAAATCTCGTCGTTTCGTCAGTTTTCTCTCTCAACTTGAAAGCAGACAATCCAAATAAGGTTGGATTGAGCTTCGAAGCTTCAAGATTTTATGTCCTAAGCCAAGGATTAGTGGTCGGATTGATCAGAATTCCTCCGTTTCATCAACCCCATTGAGCAAAAACGTGAGCGTCCAGACACGAGTGTTGTTTGAATGCGTGAATGTTTCTGAAATTATGGATAGAAATTCAAGAAAATTCAGTCTTCCAAGGGAGCTTTTGATGATATCCGAATATTAGGCGATGTCGCAGCGCAAGTCAGGGTTTTAACATCGTTTTACCAAAGATCAAGGTAAAATTCAGACTCCCGATTACGTTTTATAAGTTGAGATACCTTGTGCATAGAAACAATGGGCCTTGAGTTTTTCCCTGAAGTAAATAAAATACGTACTACTAGCTAAATTAGCACAGTTTACAATGTATTTACTTGTGTTATTTTCACTAGTGTAATTTTGTTGTTCCTTGGGACATCAAACTAATACACTATCATCCATTATTGTTGCTTCGTTTTCTTTTGGATTTTTCTGCTATTAGTGGTCCGTTCCAAAAATGAAATAATTTCTGTAAAATTACTTGAATTTAGTGTAGCATAGTATTTTACATACAAATACAACTATTTTTAATCTACGTGCAAAAAGCGTATCAACAATACGGACGAATGAAGTATAATTTTGTTAGATTTCAAAGTCAATATATTTAGAATTAGGTAAAATTATTTGGGATCCTTATTCGATCAAAATCTTGGCTCAGTCAGGGCTTGTGAATACATTAAGTTTATACACATATCATAAACACACACTTAATGTGTTTTTTCTGTGTTGTAAGATTGCTTTGGATTGTGGTGTAAATGTCAGCCAGTCGAAGTTGTCAGTTAGCAATATTGAAGTGTACAGCATGAGATGGAGTCCTAATCAACTGGTATTCCTCTTCTGAATTTATTTCTTACTTTATAATTGGTTATTAACTTTTTTGTTATTGATTATAATATTTATGTGATGAATTTGCAGTTTTCAGTCCCTCTCAATTCTCAGACCGTCTCCAAGAAATGCTCTCTAGCTATATTGATGTAGCCAATAATTGCAATATTTCAAGAATTATGATAGATATAGTTGCATGAAGATTGTTATTGACGCTTTTCAAGCAAATTCTTTTGTATATGTATTTGTATCTATAGTGAAACTATTGGAAGTAGTGGCCAAATATCACTTTATGTCTCAATCTTTGATGGTTTTCACAAATATATTTCTACATTTAATCAATAATAATTCATATCTATCATCACGAAATTTATAATTGTGTCATCTATCTCATTTTCGGTGCCTAATGGATGGTGTGTCTTCTTGAAACACCAACGTAGCATAATATACGTAGAAACAGCCAAGTGACGTGAAAATCAAAGCAATCATCTTTCTTTTATGCCTAATTGTGTGTTCCTTTGGGAATGGTATTTTCATGAATTGGATCTAAAATTGGAATTCAGTCGAAATCCTCTATAATTTCAAGCTTATCGAGATATGATAAAACCCCTTGCCCCTTTAATGTAGCCACAATTACTACACAATCTCAATCACCTTGAATATCTGATACAAAATGTGGGATAGAAAATCTCAAATGAACATTTCTAAATGCAAAGTTCCTTATTGTTGAATAAATTGGTTTTTATTTGTAGGGGCAAAATAGTTTTTTTTTAATATTCTAATATTAATCAAATATATGACTACCAAAAATAAAATAGAAGCTATATTTAGAATTATCCAAAATTTATTCACGTTCATTTTTTTTGCACTTCATAACTCCATGAATTGAAATATATATATTTTTTTAATAGACTCATCTACCTCTAATCTATAGCTGAATTACTTGAAATCATTTAGTCTCGTTCTGATATTTTATGGGTCCTATGTTAAACAAAAATAAAAACATTGTTCTGTACTTAAATTTTTGTTAAATTTTCAAACCTCAAAAGATGAAAGTGATCATCGACAATTAAAGGAGTCGGGATAGCTTCTAATAATTTTTTAATGAAATTAGATTTGTACGAGGCCTTCTAGTCGGGCCTAAATGAGAAGAAAAATAGATTGAATGACATGACATTTTTTCCAATATAACAGACTTTTTTTTGAGATCCCTTCCGGCCCTGGCTGCCACTTCGGACAGCTAGGCCTGGTCCTAACAAACTAAAAGAAATGTCTCTAATTAGGTGTGTAAAATAATGTTCATTCGATGCCGTTTAAAGTGTCCATTTTCTTTGACAAGTATTTAGAAAACGTATAAAATAATTAAAGCGATAAAAATTGGTAGGATCCATACTTTTAAGGGATAATTACTTCCTAAAATGGAATAGAACATTTGTAATAAGACAATTCAAAAGAAAGTAAGACATTTTAAATGGGACGAGGGGTATGTAATACTAATAATTTTACTATTCGTAATTATGCAGAGCCCTGATCAAAATAATAACAGGTAAAAATTTAAATTTCGAATAAATTTAAAAAGATTAAAAGATAGGTATTTATGAAATAGCAGACATAGAGGAATTCGGTTGAGTAATTGATTGATTTAGTTCGTAACTTTATCAAATATAGAATAGGGAGAGGGAATTATAATTTGAGTGGTTTTCGAATTTCGAAGCAGTTCATGAAAGAAAATAAGATGAGAAAAGGATAAAACAAAACAAACCTCCTTCGTTTCATCGTATGTTTGGCTTTTAGGGATACAATCGAATCAATCTACTTCAATTTTGGAACAATCTTAGAACAATGCTCTTGTATAGTCATAGATTGAGAATTATGATTCGATTGGTTTGCAAATCAATGCTTTAATTTAATTTTTGAATTTGGGATTAAACTGGCCAGATTTATTTTCTTTTGGGCTTTGAGGTTGCGGATTGCTGCTACAAGAAGCCCAAGATGTATCAAATAAAACAACAAGAAGGTATAATTTTTAGATAAAATAAAAAGGAGTAAGAAAATAAACCAAAAATGACGTACATGGACAGCAAACCTTATCATATCTTAATAGAAAGTCACTAACGAGAACCAGAGTTGTGATGGCGTTCTCAACAGGGCTCTTTCATGGCTCCTTCTCCGGCACGGCCATCTTCCGCCACGCCACGGCAGCGCCGCCTCGAAGCCCGATACGGGTCGTGATCAGAGCCGTACAATCCGCCGAGAACGAGAAGAAGGTTGCTGACAGCAAAGACGACCAAAAACCTCCTGCGGCAACTGCTGCTAGGCCTAAGAAACCAGTTTACTCGAGTCAGTTTAGTTTATATAAAATCATTTATATATTAATCGTCATATCTCTCCCTAAATATGTTGTGTATCTTGATATGCTTTTGTTAGTGAAGAAGGGCCAGATCGTGAGAGTCGACAAGGAAAAATATCTCAATAGTGTAAATGTGAGTGACAATAATTATCTAGAGTTTTCTCGACCATATTTTAGTCATTGTTTCGGAAACTTTTTTTTTTTTTGGAAAGCTTAATTACTTGTAGGTTCGAATTATGAAGTTGTATACATACAATTATGGCTTAAATTACAGATAAAACTATCGAGTTAACTGGGGCAATTAATCATTCATATTATTCAATATCAAAAAAATCATAATCACACATGTCTAGATAATCTTTTGGGGTTTGATAATTTTTCAGCTTTGAACGAAAATTTCAATCGCTCAAACCTTGAAATAATCTATTTTCGGATACCACATCGTTAAATTTTAGTTTTGTTGTTTCTGTTTCCAGTATTTGTCTGTTGGGCATCCGCCTTACTACAAAGGGCTGGACTACATATATGAAGACCGGGGTGAGGTTGTATTAATTCTAATTTTCTCAAAAAGTACATATATATATAATAGTAATTAGTTTTCTCATTAATATTTGATCTTGTATTAGCTAGGTGCTCGACTTGCGCATATTTGAGACGGGCGAATATGCACTTGTAAGTACATGAGTTGTGTGTGCGTGTGAGAGAGAGAGAGAGAGAGATTTTGTAGATTTGATGAATTATACGTCATGGGATGCAGATTGCATGGGTTGGAATACCAACTGCACCAGCTTGGTTACCAACAGAAATGCTAATCCAGGTTAGTAATAATTTATACAAGTTTCTCTGTTTTTTCCAGAAAAGAAGAAGAAAGATATTTTAGAACTTATTTTAATCGTGGATTTTCGTCACTTTTATCAAATTATTAAGTTCAAACTTAATTACGAATTTCGTGAATGATGACGATGATTCTAACTAACTTTGCAGTCGGAGAAGCTCGATTACGAGAGAATATAATACAGATTGCAGTGGGAGATTAAATTAATCTAGTTTGATTTATTAAGATAATAGTTGCAAAGTGTTGGATTTATTTTCTCTTGCGAATGCACCTATATTATATTGATTCATTTTATCAGTAACTTAAGATGTAAATGAGTTTCAAGTAATTAAGTAATTGAGGCAAGTCCAGGCTGTCTAGCTGTGTTGCTACAATACTGATTTAGAGGGCAGTTATTATTATTATTATTATTATTATTATTATTATTATTATTATTATTATTATTATATCGAGTATAGCAATATTTATGTACGTGTCAATTTATTCCAATTTATTCTCACGTTTTGTATTGCTCTGAAACAAATATACGTATGCATGAACTTCTTTGCTTATCATATATCTATATATATTATCATTATATATGAGTTTCTCACAGTTGGTCTCTTTATCACGAGTCTATTCTGTTAAGATTTTGATTTTTTTAAATATAAAACAATTTTCTTTTAACCCTTTTCGACAGTAAATAAATCGTGAATTATGTGTTTCTGATATTAGATCTGGTGACATCCGAGCCAATTAAGACCTTCTTGTTTATATATTGAGTTAATTGTTCATTAATGTACGAAACTTAGCAGTATTTATTATGTAGTGTACATAATTAATTTGATTAAATGCTCAATTCATTTGTACTTTATATTTTTGGTTATTTGATATGCCAATTTCTATGTTTTGTTGAGTAGGTTTAGTTTTCTTTCAAAATTTGTATTTTTATATTAAATATAGAAAATAACAAGTGATACACTAGATCAAAAAAAATTAAAAGGACTAGCAAAACAAACCAATCTTTGATAATTTATATTAACTAAAACAAAATTTCAAGAATGGTCATGCACTTCACCATTAGACAGTGGGAATCCTTATAATGTAGTGTGTCTAATTCGAATGAGCCCTCTCAAACTCAAGAAAAAACTATGAATTTGAGTGGTTCAAGTACTATTAGTGTGTCATTAGAGAAAAAAGAATTGGTTTATGATGTCGAACACGAGAAAAATTAAAAACAATTGATTATCGCCAAATCAGCAGGATTCAATTATGATAAAATTATTTGTCGCACCTTCCAAATACAAAATCCTAGCTCCACCAATGATCCAGCTTGAGCAGTAGGCGTTACGATGCACCGCACAGCAGGCACGAAGCGTGGTGTCTCTCTCCTCTCCTCTCAACAAATGAGTTGAATCCTAAACCAAGAATTTTGATTTTGATGTGTAAATATGTGTTGAAACTTAATCCAACGTATTGAACTTTGTGAAAATGTATTTAGCACATTAAATACGGATTAAATTCACATTAAATACGTATTAAATTTGTATTTTCTGAACAGAACGCCCCCCTCAAAAAAAACATATTAGATACGTATTTAAAGCGTATTTAATTCGTATTCATATTAAATACGTATTTCTGGAATACTCCTACACTTTTAGCGTATTGGTGCTACCTAAAATAGGGTTGTAAGAGCATGTTCAAGTTTGTTTAATGAGGCTCGTTAACATAATCAAATCAAGCTCTAGTTTCACAGTGTTCGGTTATCAACTGATAATTGAGCATATTTCCCTCGGTCTGAATCAAGATAGAAGCTTTCACCTAATGACATAACTAATTTCCTTTATCTAAAATGGAGACTTTATTTCTACACCTAATTACTCCTTAATCCTTAAACCCTTTGAGCGTGTATATACATAAAATTTGCAAGTTGAAAACAAGTAAAATTAAATAATAAATAGGAGGGACACTGGTAAGTGGTAAATCATCAGGCCGCAAGTATGTTAAAGCAAGTTTAGTTGCCTACTTAACAAAAATTCCAAGCTTATATCATGACAAATATAGAGGTCCAGATAAAAGATCGTAGCTTACCTAATAAAACCCGGCTTTTACCATCTTCAAGTTCATCCGTGCCATTTACTTCCAGATACCAGGCATCATAATTCCAATAATGAGTCTTGATAGAAACCTGTCACTTTTCAATCTGGCAGCAAAAGTGAGCATATGGCGAAGTGAAAGTTCACGACAAAATCAGACGAACACTAATAGGTATGAAATCCTGGAATTCCAGAAAGACTGCAAATTTTTCAACCTTTAACTCAAAGAAGAAGAATTCGTGAGTTATTCATTCGACTCGATAAAGTTCGATTCGAGTTCATTTAGTGAAGCTCGTTAGCTAAACAAACCAAGCTTGAGCATGATAGTATTATTTCGTTAGCTACGTGAACAAGTTAGATTAATTGTTTTACTTTGAAAATATAAAATTATTAACTAGATATAATTATTTTCTTTCTATAATTAGTAATTATTGTGTTAAATCTCTAACTATTTTATTTGTTCTAAGAAATCAATAAATATATTGTGTTATTATGGATAAAATAATTTATTTTAAAATAAAATAATCAATATTATAAACATATATCTAAATTTAGAAAGCTTGTTTGGGTTCGATTAAAGCTCGAATAAGCTCGTGAGCTCGAAATATTCGATAAATAAAATTCGAGACTCATTTCGATCTTAAACAAACCAAGCTTGAAGACGATGGTGTTGCTTCATTTCGATTCGATTCGATTACACCCTAGGTGTGGCTGAATATATCTAGAGAAAAACTAAATCGTATAAAGATAATAGAGTTGTGGGACAATTCTCGTGAATGATAGAATATATAGATGAAGAAAATATAGGTTACTTTAATAACTTAATTAATTATTTAATTTTAAAAAAATTTAATTATATATTTTATTTATCTATCGAAAAATAAATATCCTTTACATAATTATCATTCGAGTTTCCTAGAGGAATTATCACCCACACCTAAATGTGTGTGTAATAGAGAGTTGCAAGACTTGGTGGAGATGGGCCTATAAATAACTATTGGACTCATAAAAAGGCCAGCCCAATAGCGACAAGATATCTGAGAAACCCGCATGCTTATGGCCCACGAACCCAGGGTCGTGGAAATTGTCATTGTCATGGACCTTTCCCAACCCAATCTCATCCCTAGTGTATCGTATACAAACATATATATTGGTCCTTTCGCGCTTTTTTTTTCAAAACTATTCAGATTTTTGAAAATTATCAAAAATAGCCCGAATGTTTTTTTTTCAAATTTATCTTCGGAGACAACCTCTATTCCCAGAAAATAGTTTATTTTTGTTCGGTATTTGTATATTTGAGAGGAACAGCGGGGACTTGGGAATTTTCTTATACAAGTGAGTTATGCTGTGCTGCAATGTCACTATTTTGGCGCCGAAAACTCGCTCCCATGATAGAATTGGAAAAACAAATGCGAAAAATGGGGTTACTATTTTATACTCCCTCCGTCTCATTATTGTTGGCTCGTTTTTCTTTTTGGGTTATCTCATTAAGAGGGTGTTTGGCTGAGCTTATAAGCTGTTTTTTAAGTTTAAAAAACAACTTATAAACTGTTTTGGGGGAGCTTATAAGCTCAGCCAAACACCCTCTAAGTTGACCTGTTTCTAAAAAAAGAAATATTTTTTACACTAAAAAATGTATCGAATTTCGTGTCATACACTACTTTACATACAAAACACAACTCTCTTTAATCTACGTACAAAAAAGAAATGTATCATGAATATTGGGACGAAGAGAGTACTTTTTAAACGTCTTGATAATTTCAAAACCAAAAGCCGCAAAATGTGGGAAAAGAAAGTATAATTAATCCTAACATGACGATATTGCATGCTACCTTTTGTATCACAAGGAAATTTTATGCATTTTAACACATCTAGCATGATAACATCCGTCATATCAAGGCACGTCTCCGACCAGTAGCTTCGACCTGATTTCTATGAAATTGATGGAATAAGTTTTACCACGTGATTCAAATATTGAATAAGACGTACGATGATTTCATGCTCGTGATTAGTTGTGCTCGTATTCCTAAATTTCGGAGAATTGAGATGTTTCCCAGGCCTGAGACTTCTCAAAACAGAAACAGATTCTGGGTGTTTGGAAGAAGCTTCAGATTTATCAAAACTACATAACAAAAAACTCAATAATCTGCTGGTTAAAATGGATCAACAGCTGCATGGTTTCAAGTATTTCCTCTATGACTTCAAAAGCAGTCTTGCACAAAAGACAACTCAACCCCTCAAAAATGGTACACACCTCGTTCCATTTTCACTTGTATGATCGTCCTCGTGTTTTGCTACAGCAAAGAAACACGACATCCAAACCTTGCAGGGTTCAAGGGAGGGAAGATGGCGTGCTGTGGGACGGGGCGTTTCAATGGGGTATTAAGCTGTGGAGGAAAGAGGCTGGTGAAGGAATTTCAAGTGTGTGAAAATCCAAGCAAGTATGTTTTGGGACTCTTATCATCTCACAAAGAGGGTTAACAAACAAACGGCAGATGAAATGTGGAATGCAAGCACAAAGAGAAACAACAGCCTCAAGAAACTATACCTATGCTTCTAATGCTTTGCTAGTTCGCTCTTTGGTAATTTATGATAGCTTTCTATTTTTCTTTTTTTGGTTATATGTTGATCAGCTATGATGGACATGGACTTTTATTTGTTTAGAACAACTAATTCATGATTCATACTGGTATTCTGTGGCCAGATACACCGTATCTCCTAATGATCAACAATCAGTAGGCCTAGAAATAGGGTTGTAAGAGCATGTTCAAGTTTGTTTAATGAGGCTCGTTAACATAATCAAATCAAGCTCTAGTTTGACAGTGTTTGGTTATCAACTGATAATTGAGCATATTTCCCCTCGGTCTGAATCAAGATAGAAGCTTTCACCTAATGACATAACTAATTTCCTTTATCTAAAATGGAGACTTTATTTCTACACCTAATTACTCCTTAATCCTTAAACCCTTTGAGCGTGTATATACATAAAATTTGCAAGTTGAAAACAAGTAAAATTAAATAATAAATAGGAGGGGCACTGGTAAGTGGTAAATCATCAGGCCGCAAGTACGTTAAAGCAAGTTTAGTTGCCTACTTATACAAAAATTCCAAGCTTATATCATGACAAATATAGAGGTCCAGATAAAAGATCGTAGCTTACCTTGCTTTTACCATCTTCAAGTTCATCCGTGCCATTTACTTCCAGATATCAGGCATCATAATTCCAATAATGAGTCTTGATAGAATCCTGTCACTTTTCAATCTGGCAGCAAAAGTGAGCATATGGCGAAGTGAAAGTTCACGACAAAATCAGACGAACACAAATAGGTATGAAATCCTGGAATTCCAGAAAGACTGCAAAATTTTCAACCTTTAACTCAAAGAAGAATTACATCACAAGTTTATCTGTATGACAGAATCTAGTAAAAATCGTGAAGAACCTCAAGTAAAGCAGTCTGCTTCACCAAAAATCATTACAACTACACGATCCATCTCTAAAATGGTGAAATCTCTTGCTATCACGCAACAATTTCCTGCCAACTATCTTGAGATAATCTTAAATACATTGTGGCAATCGCTGCACACACGAAGATTCTTTATTATACGTATAGAAGCACGCTGGAGAAGTCAAGAAACCATGTGCAGCTGCAAGTCTCTCGCTATGAGCCATGAGAGCTTCCTCCTTGGTTTCTTGGTCAACATCATGGAGCACACATTTCATCTCTGGTATATATCCAGCCTCTTTCATATGCTGCTTCAACGCCCTCAGTAATCCATATAACCTTTCATTATCGGGATGAGATCTATCTCCTGCTCTATATTCATGGACTCTATGCTAACATCAAGGGGCCTTGACCAATCGATTTCTTTTCTCTTTCTCTTTATCCATATCACTGGCTGCTAGTGGTATGAGACCTTCCCTCGATTGCCCATTCAGGCGCAAGGGATCAAGGAGCTGAACAAGCTCAGCACATTGGTCCCCAAGCACCACGTTTCCATGTATTCTGCAGAAATTCATCAAGGTTTCCCATATTTCTACAGATGGTTCGACTGGCATCTTTTGAATGAATTCTAGTGCTTCATCTAAGCATCCTGCATTTCCGAACATGCCCACTATGCTAGCATAGTGTTCCATGCCAGGAATGATACCATAATCGTTCATCATGGACTCAAAGTGCAGCATTCCTTCAGCAACATCACCTATAATGCCACACGCAGAAAACACACCAAGAAACATTTGTCCATCAGGTCTTAGTCCAGACTGTTTGAATTCTGCAAACAATTCAAGGGACTCTTCTCCATGACCATTCTTAGCAAGCCAAGATATCATAATATCCCAAGAAGTCAGATTACGTTCAGGCATTTGATCAAAGACCGCAAAAGCATCTTCCATGGAACCACATTTGGAATACATCTCAATTATCTGATTATACATTCTGACTTCAAGATAAACCTTCGACTTCACAAAATGCTTGTGAACAGATTTAGCTTCGGGCAAAGCCTCATTCTCACCGCATGCTTTCACCAATGCCAGATACTGGGGCAGCTCAACTCGGATCCTCCCTTTCTCAAGCAGTACCAGAAGATCCACTGCCTCCTTCAGTTTCCCTTCCCTTGTAAATTGATCGAGATCATCCAGTTCGCTAGTGGATCGACTCTCTCGAGCAACATCAACTGATCCCGCATCCATAGCCAAATCAGTCGTTACTACTCCACTCTGAGATTCAATCAAACTTCTCTGGTAGTCCCCTGCATTAGAATAATAACTCCCATCAACATTTAGTGGATGAGCTCCAGAATTTCCAGCATTTTTAACCGGCATATCCGCCGTTCTACCATAAGAACCTCCTCTTGAATTCTCCAAACGCCCTCCGCCATGATTTAGAGGCATCGCATCCAAATTTCCACCATTGCTATAACCATTTGAGCTCACATTCTGCTGAAATGTACCATTTCCCATCCCCCCACCAAAATTCTGCCTGTTCGGAATCCGGTCCGCCTCACCGCCGACAACATTCCGGCCATGATTCCGACTATCAAAACTCGAATAAATATAACCCGACTGGTTCTGAACACTACCACTACCATTACCAAATGTGTCGGACAAATTCAATCTATCAGTCCCAATTTGCCCATAAACCCTATTAGGATTTTGCTTCTGCTCAACTCCACCTAAACTCCTGCCATAGAACTGATCATTTCGATTGAAATTTACGTAACCCGATTGATTTTCAGCGCTATCTCTATCAAAATTGCTGTAAGCGTCAGCTGATTCAGCGGCAGTTCTGAAACTCCTAACAAAATTAGGGATTTCCACGGAGCAGCAAAAATCGGAGGGATTTCTCCGACATACCTTGACTGCGCGTCTCAGAAAAGTGAACGTGACGAGCGCAGCTCTCCTGGTGTACATCGCCCGATGCAACTCAGTTAGTCGATCGTTTTTAGGTCGCGGCTTGCAGAATTTTGGGAGACAGTTTCAAAATGGAGAGTGAGATGACGCAGGGCAACTATAAATGGGTCGGGTCTGAAGTCTGAATACCAGATCCTATTAAATTAACCCGAATTCTTTGGTTTTTGGCTTTCCTTTTGCAGTTTAGCTATGTTTGTGGATTAGTAGTATGAACCCAATTTTTTAGGCCGAGCTCAATTTTCCAATTTTTTTATATTAGCAAACACTTTTTAGGTATTTTTCCAAATGAAATGTTTATATATATTTAGCATTAGAATTGATAACTGAGATGCGCTTGGAAAATGGAAGTTTCCTAAAATGTGTATTAAGCTCGTGAAATGTTTAGCTATTATTCAAATATAATATGATCTTTCTTTTATATTTGTATATTCTTAAATTTCATTTTGTCAGATGATTGTGTACGAGTCTCCAATTCAAAATATATTTGTATATAATAATAATATCATACATCGAGTAAGTAATGTTTATACGGTTTATATTGCATATGAATGGCCTCAACCCTAAAAAAATGTATGAGCTCAATAATTTGTTTTAACAATGTGGATTTATCATTAAGATTACGTTTATCAACAACCACATCCCCAACCCAACCTTCCCACCTTTATATTATTATATTCATTTTTCTCTCTTCTATAAATTTATTATTCCTCCCACCCACCCACCTTCATTTTTATAGGTTTATCAATGACCTCATTCTCAACCCAACCTTCACACCTTTATATTATTAAATTAATTTTCTATATATTATTATTTAATTAACTTTTTTAATTAACCCAACATTCTCAAGCCAAAGTTGGGTTTCCAACGAAAGTTTTTCCGTACCAAAGTTGGGTTTCCATCAAAGCTATTTTCCATCAAATTTGGGTTTCCAACCAAAGCGCTTTCCGATAAAGTCGGTTTCCATCTGTAATGGAAAGAAAATTTTGAGAGTTTGAGCATTTGTTTGATTTTGGAGTTGGAGTATGTATGATATAATCCAAACTTGACACATTTATACAAGGGAAAACTAGAAAATGAAAGATCCGTTAGTTTGAGCAAAACTGAAAAAAAATGAAAGAGCCGTTGAAATGAATATAAAAAATAGATATGAGATGTTAATGAAAGGAGAATAAGAAATGATTTCTAAATTGTGAATAATTATGTCAAAATTGGTCTCTATTTATAGAGAAAAAAATAATAAGAATTTTGATATAATTTATTTATTTTTTAAATATATTATACAAAAGTTAAATTGATTTTATGATCATATTATGATAAATATATATTAAACAAAAATAGTAAATGGGTGGGTGGGTGAAGTTCTGTGGATTCCTTCAATCCCACCCACCATTTACATCAAATCTTATTTCATCTTTTTTAATTGCTTGGTGGATGCATGACACCACCACGAGCCGATAAATGTAGTCTAATGAGTCCGATGTGCGGTCATGCGAGACAAGTCCACGACCCGTGCGGCAGGGTCTCCTTCAATCCCACCCACCATTTACATCAAATCTTATTTCATCTTTTTTTTAATTGCTTGGTGGACTGCATGACACCCACCATGAGCGCCGATAAATGCAGTCTAATGAGTCCGATGTACAGTCATGCGAGACAAGTCCCCGACCCCGTGCGCTTGGGGGTTGCGATTTGGCTGTGCAGCGACTTTTCATGCATTCGATCGACTAATTTGATTAATGCCGCCATTTTTTCTTCTTAAATAAAAGAAAGAAGAAAGACTATAGTCTATATTATATAGCAGACTTATTGAATTTAAATTCACGAATTGGGATTGAGAATTTTCTAAGATCTAATTTTGTGTATTTAGCTCGTTGGATTATTTAAATATCATTTAAGCATGTTCATTCGGTGACATCCAAGCGATGAGATTTATTCTATATAAAAGTGATGTATAGAATTTAATTCTCACCGCCCCTTCTCCCAACTCAAAAATTATATTCAAATATAATTCAAAGTTACTTTTACGTTTATACATTGAAATTTTATCCCAAAGTAATTAGTCATAATATTTGTGTATCCAACTATAAAAAATCGAGATGAGCCAAAACTAAAGTACTTTATCTTCTATTAACTAAAAGTCTTAGTAGTCTTGATCAAAATAATTTTGATTTTAATACGATTGCTTAATTAAACAACTCAGCAGGAAAATAGCTTAATATATTTAAAAACCCAAATAGCCGTCATAAAAAGTAAAATAGAATACGACCACCAACAAAATGCTACCAACTTACTCCCACAATTTTGAGGGTGTTTGGCTGAGTTTATAAAATTTCTTTAAAAGCTGCTATAAAGTTATTTAGGAGAACATAAGTTGTTGCAAAGTGTTTGTGAAAATAAAGCTCAAACAAACATAAGTGTGAAAATAAGACCAACAATTTATAAACTCCCTAAAAATAAGTTGGTCAACCATAACTTATTTTTTCATAAACTTAAGCAATCATTAATTTATCAAAATAACTTTATTATAGTTCGTTATTTCTACACATACATAATCAACTTCACATCTCGTCGATTTGATCTCTAACTCACGATTCTTTCTGCAAACATAAGATCAATTATCCAAATACTTTAACAACCTATAATGACTTGGGCATTATCTCTTATAAAGTTCTTGAAACATCTTATAAGCTCTTGGAGCTTATAAGCTCTCTAAAATAAGCTTAACCAAACACCCCCTTCGTCAATCTTCATATAAATTAAATAACTTTGAAGTTCTCTTTAAATAAATAATATAAATCATATTATACATTATCGATCCGTAACATCGTATAACAATCAAACCTAAATCGAAAATGGATCTGCAGCCATGGCCCAATCACAACAAGGACCAATCACCAATTTTTAAGACATTGTCATTATTTAGGGTCCCAACACATTTTACACGCCAGCAATGATCAATTATCATTATTAATATTATTATTTTATGCTTATTTCCTTTTCAACTCTTTGTGAGTCATCAAAACTGAACAGAAACAATAATTAAAAAATAAATTGTCCACATTGTTTGTGAAAAAACCCACGATTTTCACGAGCTATAAATCACAACCACACTTTTAATTTCACATTGCCATATCAATATCCAAGTCCTACTTTCACACAAAGTGCTTTTGCTGTCCAAGACTCCAAAGTTGTTAGCCACTGAAAATTACATTTGATTCTGGCAATTGATGTAAGCACTATGATGAAATTACGCATGAATATATTGTTGTTCTCATGTTCATTTTTCGAATATACGATGTTTAAGCAGGTTTGTTTTTTTATCATATACTTTTTTTGTGTAATTTTTTAATACGTTAATTTTTGTAAATATAGATATTAAATGACAGTGATATTGTTAGACACCTAAATTGATGTTACTACTGTTTGCACTAGTTCCTCGTGTACGCACAACAGAAATTTGAATTTCGAGTTGATATTTAGCAATCCATGCATCCAATTATTTTTCCTACTTTCCTCAATGGTTTTATTTCTGAAAATCAATCGGGAACCTTTTCCTCTATAATAAACCTCTTACTTTGCACTTCTTCTGAACATTGTCTAGCAACCATTTCCTATATATAGAGACAGCCAATGGTTAAGGTGGATTATCGGTCATAGGTTCTGTAACGACCCGACTTCAGATTAACGGTTGACCACATTCTGACGTGTGAGTTCTTCGGTATGTTTTATCACTCACACACTCCCCGAGAAAACTTGCAGGGATCACCCATCTACAATTGCTCCAGTCAATGCGCAATTTTAGAGTTTTATGAGATGGACTAGAAAGAAGATGTATCTTGTTTTCGAAATTCATCTCATAAAAACTCTAAAAGTAAGCGTGATGCTGGAAGCAATTATGAATATGACCCCAGAAAGTTTCTCATGGAGTGTGTCGATGACAAAGCTGTTGAAAAAAGACTGTGTTAACATGTGGGGTAAGTCGTCAATCCCAGGCCGGATCGTTCGAGATGGTATCGAGCCGAACCTCTCGATGCGATGTGGTTCGGGGCGAACCAAGTGGAAGCGGTGGGCATCGATGCCGGGCGAGAATCTGGAGTGATTAGGGGTGTGCATCGGTCGGTCGGTTTGACCGATCGATCGAAATTTTTCAAACCAAAAATCAAACCGAATATATTTTTTTGAACCGAACCGAATCGATTTATAGTATCGATAACCAAAAAAACCGATCGGTTTCGATCGGACCGAAAAACCGACCGAAACATATATATTATATATATATTTTTTAAATAAACGTATTTTAATCCTAATTATTTAATTAAAATATTAATTAATTATTATATAAAATATAAAAATAATATTTTCGGTTCGGTTCGGTTACCGATCGAACTTAAACTGTAAAATCGAAAAACGAACCGAAAATAGATTTTAATTGAAAATTTGAACCGAACCGAAAATTAACTTTCTCAAAAATCAAACCGTACTAATCGAAACCGATTGATTTTTTCGGTTCGGTTCGTTCCGTGCACACCCCTAGGAGTGATCGTCGGTGTAGAGGCATGGATAATGAACGACTCCGATTAAGGCTTCAAAACGGAGGGATACATGAATGAATCGAAACGCACCGGAATGAGAGTGATTTCGAGAATATGCAGGTATGAGACTGCATATTTGATGATAGCTTAAATGATTTGATATGTGCTACTAATACCAACAAGATACATCTTCTTTTCGGAAATCCATCTCATAAAACTCTAAAGTTAAAAGTGCTTGCCTTGGAGCAATTGTGAGATATGTGACCCCACAGGAAGTTTCTCGGGAGTGTGTGAATGAGGACAAAGACACTGAAAATACTCGTGTTGGTCTGTGGGATCAGCCGTCAATTCAGAAGTCGGATCGTTACAGGTTCGAACCCCACCAAACGTTTCTATGGGTTTGAACCTATCATACCTGATTTTCTAAGCCGTCAATTCAGAAATCGGATCGTTATAAGTTCGAACCCCACCAAACGTTTCTATGGGTTTGAATTTGTCATACTTATGGGTGTAATCGAACCGAGCCGAGCCGAACACCATCGTGCTCAAGCTTGGTTTATTTAATATCGAGCCGAGTCTCGAATTATATTTATCGAATATTTCGAGCTCACGAGCTTATTCGAGCTTTAATCGAACCCAATAAACTTTCCAAATTTAGATATATGTTTAGAATATTAATTATTTTATCCAAAATAACACAATATATTAATTGATTTCTTATAACAAATAAAAGTATTTAAAAGATTTAACACAATAATTACTAATTATAGAAATAAAATAATTATATTTAGTTAATAATTTTATATTTTTAAGCTAAATCAGTTAACGAACTTGTTCACGAGCTAACGAGCCGAATACTACCATGCTCAAGCTTGATTTGTTTAGCTAACGAGCTTCACTAAACAAACTCATACGAACTTTTATCGAGCCGAGCTCCGAATAGCTCACGAATATTTTGACTCATTTACAGCCTTAGTCATACTTGATTTTCCAAGTGTGATTTATCTATCTCGTGTAATTTGCATATTATTGTATAGGAACGTGGAATTTACCCAATGCGTACTATAAGTAACGATTACGGGTTCCCCATGATACAAAAAAAAAATCTCAATAGAAAACTGATCATATTTCTCATTGCAATTTATGAAATATAAGAAAAATAAAAATAGTAAACCCAGACTATACGTGTGGGACAAAAATGTCATTCATACCTTACGGGATCTCATCATATTACAAGATATTAATCTATAAAAATATGATTTACTAAAATATCCATCACAAAGTGTATATAAAATGCAACCGCATCATCTCAAAAGAAATAATTTCAAAATGTCGATCATGAAGTGTATATAAATAATAAAATGCAATTGCATCGATTCACGTTACACTATGGGGGGAGTTACCTTTTTGTTTGTCTTAATTTATCACACGTCTTCTTTCTAGATATACCTAATCATATGTAAATTATGGATAGTTCAACCGAAAATATTCACATTATCGAGTGAAATATTAAAATTGACGTCTCACATGCAAAATCTTGGAAAATATTATATATTTCGTCAGTAAAGATAAGGTGAAACAAAATTTTGTGTACATGACGAAAATGATTATAAATTAACTTTTGTGATTAAATCATTATTTGTAAATGATTTTATTCATTATAAATTTTGGTTTCTACAGTAACGTAGACTTACTGCAAGACTTGCCTTCATATACATGTGACGATAAATCTGAAAAAGTACGTATATTTCAGAAAGTTGAAATACAAAACTTTTTTCTCATAATTAATATCAGAATTATTAGTAATCGAAAATAAGTTTTACGATTCATATTCTACAACTCTCCTATTCTCAATGTTTCTTTAAAGGATAAGAAATATAGTAAAGCAAGTCACGATTGCATCAACTTCATTAGCACAATGCTCGAGTGATGGAATACGACGTGTTTGTAGAAAATCTATAATTTAATCATCACGTAATTTATTAATAATTACAAGTATATTATATATATACCAAACAAAAGAAGTTTCTAACTTAGTGACAAATTTCTTTACTTTGTCGATAATATTCTATATAGTCTCGCCCCTCAATTATTCACCTCTCTCTCTCACACACATATACAGCTTCTTGTGCGTGTAGACCTATATTTTAAATCACAACCCAAAAGAAAGTAAAGAAAATACAATGTCAAGATCTTAGCTAAGCAAGCAAAAGTTGGTATTTTAATTTGAACATTCCCAATAAAAATACCTTTTTGTAATGAGGGCGGTATAAATAAAAAATAAATATACGGGCTTCAAATAAATGGTTTTCTTTTTCAAACAACTGAAAAAGAATAAGGAGTATTGAATTTTGTGTGATTTATGATTGTCTTAGAAATTGAAAATTAATATGCACAATAAAGTTTTATGTGATTTAACTAAAAAAATAGATATACATACATCATTGATCTTTATATAATAGTATGATTGTGAATAATGAATGACATATCAATTATATATATATGGGTGGATTATTCTATGAACTCCCTTAAGATGAAAAATAATAACTCATCTCCACTCTTGATTTATTATAAATATATGGGGTACAAAATTTATCTAGCAATTATGTAAATTCCACCAAATTTAACATATTTTCTCCATCTCCCCCATTTCATGCATAGTATTCTCTCTTATCTCCTCTCTTGTATTTTCTCCTCTCTCCTCTTCTAGATATTTGCAATTTTAACGTAATAGATTCGTATACTCGCATTAATTTACGCTTTGAAGAAACTCTATCTGCAATAAAAACTCATCTATTTGCAACAATTTCAAAGTTTTCATTTTATAACTCATATTTTTGCAATTAACATGTATATTGTTTGCATATAAATATTTTTAGGATTTAGGTTTGCAAAAATACATGTTATATATTAGCTGCAAACAGTTCATTTTGTTAATTGCAAAAAATTGAGTTTTAAAATGAGAAATTCTAATCTTTTTACAAATATATCATTATTTATTTTAAATAATAGTAAACAAAATGAAAATCTTCATATAATCTGAATCACAAATCTAGAAAATTTAAAAGTTCCAAATTAGTTCTTATTTCCTATTTAAATAGTGGTTTGTATTTGAACCATGCGTTCTCATATACGGATGTCCTCGTAGAAGACTCTGTCTTTCATAAAATTAATCATTGCACTTTTTTCTACTTCAAGGAAATGAAACTCAAAGTTTATATGCCTTATATTCCATTTTAAAATTTTGTAATTTTTTCAAATATATATACATATACATATATATAATAGTCCATCCGTCCCAATATCTATGACACGTTTCTTTTTTGTATGTAGATTAATGATAATTGTGTTTTATGTGCAAAGTAGTGGGTAACACGAAATCAGATGCATTTTTTAGTGTAAAAAGTGTTTCTTTTTTGGAAACGAACCAACTTAATGGAACAGTCCAAAAAGGAAAACGTGTCATGATTGGGATGGATGGAGTATTATTTATTCTTATATGGAGGTATAAATCCTTAAAATGAGATAAAAAAAAATATGACTTATCATAATATGAAGTTTATTCCTAAATATAACTGGTCCTGAATTGAAATCATGATTTTTTATTGCTCTATAAAATTTATTCTTAAATAAAATATTCCTATATGAAGTTTACAATGTAATCAACTCCATTATCCTCTTTTAGAAGATGAGAGAAATCCACCGCGTTATTTTTAGCACAAGTAATTGCCTAGAACTGCCACCATTGTTGTCATCTTGAAGACCATGAACAGCCAAAAGGAAATTGGTGAAGATACAACTGTAGCAATATATCAAATTCCATGCACCAATTTATTGTTTTTTTTTTTGGATGAGACAACTTTATAACGAATTCAAAATCCATAACACTATTAAAATGGATTTTTGAATGGTTTATGCATTTAAAAAGCATTTTAAAATAAATTCGTTCAGTTGGTTTCCCAAATTTGACCTCAAATTAAATACTTGATTATTTTCTTTTGAAATGAGAGTGTTCAAAATTATTCGATAAGTGTTAAGGACAGACTTTACAAAGCAATAGCGACCAGATGATTTATATGTACATATTTTTCTAAAAACCCACATCATTTATATAGGATTCAAGAGGGGTTGCTATCAAATTATTGTTACTAATATTAAAGTGCGAAAAAGTTTAGAGTTGGGATTATCTTTTTGACCACGCACAAAGTTCATATTTGTGTACATCTATTTATGCTTTACCTAACCTCAAAACTGTCGTTTTATGAATAGCATAGGTTTGATACCTAAAATAAATATATGTAAACTATATATCCAATGTAAATTTAATACTCCATCCGTCCCAGCCCAATTGGCACACTTGCCAAAAATAGCAAAGATTAAACCCCTTAATCTATTTTATCTCTCTATTCATTCACGTCTCTCGAGATTCTACCCTCTCTCTCTTCAAATTCTATTTCTCCCTCTTGCTTTATTAACATTAAATCTTGTGGGACCAACACCATTAAACCCCTTAACCCATTTTTTCTTAATATTTGCGCAAAAAGTGTTGTGCCAATTGGCCGAGACGGAGGGAGTAGTTCATATTATTGATTATTTTTGGGAATGCAACGAATACTTTACAATACATACATCCACGATATATATAATATTTCTCGTTTCTTTTAGGAGTCGAAACAATGCAAATTTGAACAATTACATCATATATGTACATGGATATCTATCAAGAGCGCCCATAAACATGCGTTTAAGGGCTCATTATAAAAAGAGTATAAAAATCAATAGAATCAGAAGTACTACTAAACAGACAGAGGGGCGGGGGTTGCTTTGACTGGGCTTTAGCGTTTCTGCTTAATCCTTATTTTTCTCTACGTGATTTCATTACATGTACTCTCTGATATCTATACAAGTTAATACTTCTAAGGGCTTAGAAAGCCGGTTATGATTTGTCCCTTTATTCTGAAAACCAAACTTCCATATGATTTATTGATTCACATCGATAGAACAAGTTGTGTGCTACAGACTTTACTTTTAAATTATTATAACATGTTCTCATTTAATGACTTCTTCATAATTTGAGTATCGACTAATTTTTTTTATTACAATGAGAACTTGAAATAATAGACGAATTTAAGTTGATTAGAACCAGTCTATACTAAGAATAAAAATCCCCCATCACTAAAAAAGTTACTCATTCCTAAAGAAGAAGAAGAAAAAAAGTATAAAAACTCTAGTCATGAAACCATAAATTGTTCGTTCACAAATGTGTGCGCAATATTTTTGTCAATTTTAACGCAATATGTATATATTGTATTCCCCAATACAAGGATTTTTTTATTTTTAGTTTTATTTATGGAAAGAATAATGCTGATGATTGAATTCTATCTCTTTATCTTATTGAAAATAGGTTTCATCGTGTGAATATTTCAAAAAAAACAATACAAGATTGTTGCCAAAGTATAACTTGAGTTTAAATTCATCCAAGTCAGATGAAACCGTTAGTACTTTATTTCGAATTCAAATAAACGAAAAAATAATACTTATCATATTTATTAAAAATAATATTTATCATATTTATTGGCACGTAACAAATTTTGTTGAGACATTTAATTTACGAATAAATGTTGCACGTTTTAAAATTTAGGGTGGAGTTTGTGAATATATGTTAGTTGAGGGGCCAACCTGTTAGAGTAAAATAATGATGATAAGGATTTTATTTTGGGGCCGATTATTGAGCGTCGTACTTATATCACTGTTGCTAAAACACGTGGCGAAGCTGTCATCTCAAAAAATTGCGTGTACGTGAAAATTAGCCCTAAAATAAATAAAAAATACTCCATCGGTCCCATCATTCTTGTTTCATTTCTTTTTACACGTAGATTAAAGAGAGTTGTGTTTTGTTTGTAAAAAGAAGGTGGTACGAAATTCGAGATATTTTTTAATGCAAAATTGTTTCCTTTTACGTGCCAACTTATTGGGACAACCCAAAAAAGAAAACGAGCCAAGAATGGTGGGACGGATGTACTATTTATTTTCAGGTATATTCTACGTTAGACTTGGATAACAAATTTAACAAAATTCGAACATGAGAACACTAAATGCTCTCATATAAAGTGAATTGTAATTATAGTCCTCAACATTCCTAATTTTTTGTAGATTTAAACTACGTCATTTTAGTGGTATAGTATATTGAATAAATTTGATGAAGAAAATGGGATTAATGTTGTGATTGTAAAAATTCCTAAAATATTTTGATAATTGTGACATTTTAAGAAGGAATAGGGTATAATTTTGGACTTGGAGTATCATTGTAGTTTCAATTCTAGACCACTCTTTAAAGGGATGGTCTCATGCGTGCGCACAAGCACAAGGTGAGACCACCCTTAATTAATTAACTTTAATTAATTAATTAATTAGTTAATTCATAATCCTAATTAATTAATTCTAATTAATTCTAATTAATTAATTCTAATTTAACTAGTTTAATAAAATTTAATTGTAAATTAATAAATAATAATTTTGAATTAATATATCTTAATTTTGAATTAGTAAACTCTAATTGTGAAATAATAAACCCTAATTGTGAATTAATAAATCCTAATTTTGAATTAATAAACCCTATTTGGAATCAATAAACCCTAATTTTTAATTAATAAATCCTAATTGGAAATAATAAACCCTAACTTTGAATTAATAAACCCTAATTGAAAATAATAAACCCTAATTTTGAATAATAAACCCTAATTATGAATTAATAAACCCTAACTTTGAATTAATAAACCCTACTTGTGAATTAAAAAACATTAATTATGAATTAATAAACCTCAATTATGAATTAATAAATCATGATTATGAATTAATAAAATCTAATTTTGAATTAAAATTATAATTAAAATTAATAAATTTAATTATACATTAACAAAATCTAATTATCCTTACTCACCATAATTAATATATAATTATTTTAATAAAAACAAGGTGAAGCTTTCAGCGGTGGTGGAGCTCACCCAAGTTTTTGTCCTCTTTAAATGTTAAAAAATTGATCTTGTAAATATATCTCGACTCAAATCTAGAACCAAAACAATTTTATGATTAATTTATTTCTAGAAAGTAAAATAAAATTAAGTTATAAAACTATTTCTCAATAGTTTGGTTGTAGGGTATAACTAGTTTTTACACATCATTTATATTAATTTTCGAGATATAATATTAAGTTGAATCTATATTTCATCCGAATTAAATTTATGAAGTCCGTTTCTGTAGATAGCTAATGTATTCTATAACTAAAACGCTGCTAATACTTGTGTCCTAAAGTGCACTTTTTCCTTTAAAAAATTGTTGTAAAAAATATAATTTCAGACAAATATTGTGTTGCTTTCGACAATCGACATTATAAAGATTGTGGTATATCGATTGAATTCAATGAACTCATATATATATATATATATATGGGAGGGTTAACGTGAGAACTATTTTTATTGTGAGAATGTGAGAACCAAAAAATGATGAATTCACTGTGAAAGTTGATGAATCCGTTGGGAAAGTTATCGAATCCAAAAATAAAATTTTCGTCCCTCATGGATTCGAACCGGTGAAAAATTAAATTCTTTGAATTCATTAAGTTTCTCAACG
Organism: Salvia rosmarinus; assembly: GCA_036937905.1. NCBI lineage: Eukaryota > Viridiplantae > Streptophyta > Magnoliopsida > Lamiales > Lamiaceae > Salvia > Salvia rosmarinus. The sequence goes on along the minus strand of CM072817.1, from coordinate 11,370,379 downwards.
GATTCATCAATTTTCATAACGAATTCATTTGGTTCTTAGTTTTAGGATAAGAATGGTTACCATTTGAATCAAACTCTCTCTCTCTCTCTCTCTATATATATATATATATATATATATATATCAAAATACCATCATTGTTAAAAAATATTTAATTTGTTTGTACTACTGTAACATAATTTTTTGTATTTAAATTTTATAAATACAAAATCAATATGATTTGAATTTGATGTATTTGAGTTAGTTCGATCTTCTATTTATCCTCTGATTCTACTTCTTCAATGTGATTTCTTGAACGATCTTGATGTTCTTCGAGTTGTTTGGAGGGGATGCGATTTCTTGATCTCCTTGAACTTGAAGTTTGGATTTGATGATGTTGGTCTGAAGGACTTCAGTCTTGTTTTCAGATCAACTACCAGATTTTGGTTTGCTTTGTTGAAGAACGTTTAAAGATCTTCAAGTTTGAGCGTCAATGCGGAGGGTATATTCACCATATTTTTGAATTGAACGTCATCTTTTGATTTGATTTGGAGGATGATCTTGACGAAGAACGTGGTGATTTATACGAAGAACGCCTTGATGCTTGAAGAAGACTTGAATGTCGGAGAATGCTTTGTAGATGATTCTTCGAGTGTCTCGAGCTCTTCAATTCTTCACCTTCTTCACTTCACTTCACCTCTTTTTACGAGAGCCTTCAGGCCTATTTATAGATGTAGGCTAGTGGACTTATGTGCTTATGGTCCTATGGGCCTTTTGGGCCATCAAGCCATGAGCTTGGGCTTATGGGCCATCAAACCATTGGCTTGAGCTTGAGTTTGGGCTTATGGCCCTTTTAGATCATCAAACCACGGGTTTAAGCTTGGGCTTGGGTTTATGGGCCTTTTATAGCTCGTTTGGCACAATTTGAGTGATTATTCATCTCCGATGTACCGTTGCCACATGTCATGCTCCTATTCGCCGATTAAATCAAATATTAATCACATATCTATTTAATTTTTGGAATAAATTTCATTAATAAAATAGGAGTATAATTAATTATTTAATTCGTATTTTACACGTGGTGCAATATAATTTGCTAACAATTTTTAATTGTCTACAACTACTTATAGTAAACTAAATACTAGTAATTAGTAAAGTACTGGCTATTGGTGAATAATTTATAATATACAACAAAGTCATGATCAATGTTACATAATATTCTCTTCGTCCCATTATTGTTGATCGTGTTTCTTTTTAGGTTATCCTATTATTATCAATATATATTATAAATGAAATAAATTTCAAACTAAAAAAATATATTGAATTTTATGTCACAAATTATTTTATATATAAAATATTTTTTTTTAATTTACGTATTCAAAGATAAAGAACTAATAATAATAGAACGGAATCAGTATTACCGATATATTTATATACATAAGTCCATACTAACAAAATGTTTGTGGATTGGACAATGCTTCGTTTAGTTATTCGTATTTGAATCTTTATCTTTTTAGTTATATGTACTCTCGTTTTTGTCGGCGTAGTGTTTGATAAGTATAAGAAAATTGTTGATGAGAAGGAATATAGATAATAATCGGCGAATATCTTTTTTTCTTTTATTTGTTATGAAACTGATGAGTATCTTCTCGATAGGCCCACAATATATTTAATAGCCATAAGAATATATATATATATATATATATATATATATATATATATATATATGTAAAAGTACTATATGCTTTTTACATGATAAATATATTATATATATAGAGATTACTAATTAATTTCCATTTATCTGGGTATTAGGTATTTGGATAATTAGGTATTTCAGAATTCAAAGCGAACGCTTCTTTATTTCATTGAATTATGTGTAAAAGTACTACATGCTTTTTTACATGATAATATATATATAGAGACATAGATTACTAGTCAATTTCCATTTATCTGGGAATTAGGTATTTCAGAATTCATCGGGAAGGCTTCTTTATTTCATTGAATTATGCTTTTTCATTTTTGAATTAAATGAATTAATGATGGACAAAATTAAATGCAAAATCCATCTAATAATAAATTTAAACATCGTATTTAATTATTATTTTGTAATTGGTGTGAGCGATATTTATTCTATCAACACATTCGTGAATAAGTATTAAAGACACAAAACATTGCTTTTATATGAGAAAATACGGAGTTTTATATTTTATAAAATAATATATCATACGGGCTCTCGCATACGAACAAAGGATAATGTAGAGCAATATTTTGCAGCAAAACAAACACCTGTATAATTTTTAAAGTAAAGAATTGGAGCCGTAATTTTAAAAGGAGAATGGAAAACAAATAAAATAAAATAAAGCCACCGAATATTTGACTTATGTGAGTCGGAACGCTATTAAGCATATGCTGTAAACAGCTGGCATATTCTGGATGGCCAAACACAGCATCTTATTTATATTATATTAAAAGTCATTTTTAACCATTAAAATAATCACATATATGTTATGTGTGACTACTCCACGTAAACTATAGACTTATATAATATATATATATATCGAGTGACGTAAAATAATATTTACATCGCCAAAATGATAAAAATTATATTATACATCGATGTAAATATTTCCTATACATAATTAGAGTTGGCAAATGGGCAGTTCAGTCGACCCGGTTCGGTCCGAGCTCACCGGACTTTCTCAAAAAATCGACTGGATCGGGACTAAAATTAGTCAGGTCGAAAAAATCGAAATCCAACCAAACCCGAAAGACATTTTTTAGTATAAATTTTTTGGGTTGGGATGGCTCGGGCCCCTCACACATTGGTTAGTTATGGGCGGGCCCGACCCGATCTAAAATTCTACAGGGTGTGTTTTTATTGAACTCAAATTCGGATCAGGTCAGACCCGTTTTACCACCTCTATATGGAACTGATATGATAATAAGTAGTAGTATTTCTTTTAAAATCTAGTTTTATATATATATATATATATAGAGTTTGGTTCAAATGATAACCATTATTATCCTAAAAATTAAGAACCAAATGAATTCGTTATGAAAATTGATGAATCCGTTGAGAAACTTAATGAATTCAACAATTGATTTTTCACCGGGTTCGAATCCCATGAGGGACAAAATTTTATTTTTTGATTCATGAACTTTCCCAATGATTCATCAACTTTCACTATGAATTCATCATTTTTTGGTTCTCACGCTCACAATAAAAATGGTTCTCACGTTAACCTCCCCTATATATATATATATATATATATATATAGAGAGAGAGAGAGAGAGAGAGAGAGAGTGAGGTTCAAATAAGAACCAATTTTAACGTGGAACTAAAACTACGAAAATTCTTTACGAACAAAATGAATATGCTATGAAAGTTAATGAATACGTGCAGTTAATGAATCCAAAATTCGAATTTTCACCAGTGTTCGAATCCCATGAGAGGCTTAAAATTCTATTTTTTATTCATTAACTTTCGCAGTCAGATTCATTTACTTTCATAGATATTCATTTCTCATGTTCTCACAATAAAATGGTTCTCACGTTAACCCTTCCCTATATATATATATATATATATATATATATATATATATATAGATGAATCGGTAGGAAATTATAATTTGGTAGGAAATATGAATTAATCCTGGACCTTTGATTATTTGGATCAATGATTGGGATTTAATTTTGATTGTGCTACAGTTTTATGTTTTATGTGCTACGTGGATTATTGTGTAGCACTAAAACCCTTATTGTGCTACGCTGCGATATAAGATGTGTTAAACTAATATATTTAGCATATGTGCTACGAAAAGATGAAATATGTGCTAAACTAACATGTGCAACATAGTAATTCTGATTTTGCTAGACAAATATGAAAGATATGCTAGACTTGTTGTATATCTATTCATATTTCCTACAATTATTTTCATTCTCACAGGAACCATCATATATATATATAGGAGATGGATCAGGTAGGAAATTATAATTTGGTAGGAAATGAGAATGAATCTGGTCTTTGATTCGTTGGATCAATGGTTGAGATTTAATTTCGGTTGTCTTCTGCTTTATGTTTTGTGTGCTACGCGGATTCTTCAGTCAAGACTATAACCCTTCTTGTCTTCTGTTAGAATGAAAGATGTCTAAACTAATATATTTAACATGTGTTACGAAGAGATGAAATATGTGCAACATAATAATTACGATTGTCTTCACAAATATGAAAGATATGCTATACTTATATCTATTCTTATTTCCTACACTTATTTTCATTCTCACATGAACCATCCCTATATATATATATATATATATATATATATATATATGGAGGAGTTATGGTGAGAATAGATATATATGTAAGAAATAAGAATATATCTTAACCACTCATTACAAAAAATGAATGATCCAGATTATCCTAATTTATCATTGTTTGCATTTCTTTCTTATATTACACAAATCAAGCAAAGGTTAAAATGGGTAAATTAGAAAAAAAGCGATTAAAAACGCATTTGCTATTTTCAAGGCATGAAAAAATCTTCTTTAATATTTGGATATCTCATCAAATTGATAAAAGATAACAATAAAAAAAGTAAAATCTCTTGCGCATTGAATACACAAAATATTCAAGAAGCATAAGACGTCATTCTCGCCTTTTTTTATTTTCATTGCATTACAGAACTCCAAAAGTCATTTTCATTGTTTCCTACAGAAACCATTTTCAAAACTTCTATACTTCATTACAAAGAAGCAACTAACGAAAAAAAAAATGGGTGATGACGATGAAAGCAGTAGGCGCGGGAGAGTGCAAAAAAAATGATGGTATGTTATTTTTATATGTTTTGGTTTTTTTTTTTTTTTTTTTGTGTTTCTGGATTTTATCTTTTTTTTTTTCCTTTTCGTTCAATTAGTGTTACTGCATTTGTTTGTATCTTCTTCCAGATTTAGTATATGTGACAACAATAATTTGTACAGAATCTATGATTTATATGGATTTTATAAAAAAAAATTGCAATGTGTCATAGATTTTGTGCTTTTGTTATATAATATAATGAATGTGGTCCCAAAAGTTTGACCTTTGTTTTGTATAGAAAATTAATCCGTTCCAACAAATCATAGTCTATAGTTTTTTTGCCAATGTTGAACAACCAAAACATTTTGAACACATTTTAAAAGACCGTTCATATATTACATTCATCATGTAAATAATTTGAACTTATTCATAGCACGTGATTATAATATAAGTTGCATATTATTATTGTATCTTTTGCACAGATTGTTCGTATAAATGTATCATACAAATGGCATTCCTTGTTACATTTGTCTAACAATATGTAGCTGTTATTCAATAGTAATCTAGCACATAATATTAGAAGTATTTTCACAATAACTGATAACTTGTTGCACAATTTACAAATAAATGTAGCATATATCCGGTATTGGTTGTTGCATTTTCTTAAACATATGTATCTCTTGATCAATAGTAATCCAACGCACATTCATAATTGTACAATTTAAATATGAATGTAGCATACTATCAATATTAATTGTTGCATTTTCATAACAATATGTAGCTCTCGATCAATAATAATGTAGCATATAATAATCAAATATTTTGCACATCAAGGGTTAAACTGTTGCGCATATTTAAATATGAATGCAGCATACTATCGGTATTAATTGTTGCGTTTTCAGAACAATATGTAGCTCTTGATCAATAGTAATGTAGCATATAATAGTCAAATATTTTGCACATTAAGGGTTAAACTGTTGCACAGATTAAAAATAATTGTAGCATACTATCGGTATTGATTGTTGTATTTTCATAACAATATGTAGCTCTTGTTCAATAGTAATGTAGCATATAATAATCAAATATTTTGCACATCAAGGATTAAACTGTTGCACAGATTAAAAATGAATGTAGCATACTATCGATATTAATTGTTGCATTTTCAGAACAATATGTAGCTCTTGATCAATAGTAATGTAGCATATAATAGTCAAAATTGTAACATAGTATCGGTATTGATTGTTGCATTTTTATAACAATATGTAACTCTTATTCAATAGTAATGTAGCATATAATAATCAAATATTTTGCACATCAAGGGTTAAATTGTTGCCCAGATTAAAAATGAATGCAGCATACTATCGATTAATTGTTGCATTTTCAGAATAATATGTAGCTCTTGATCAACAGTAATGTAGCATATAATAGTATGTCTTGTTTACTGGTATACATTATTAATCATTGTTGGTTATAGAATTTTTATAATTTGCATATTATTTGTTTACCGTATGCACAAGTTTAATTTATAATGTAGCATACTGTGTGTACTGATTATTGTAATATTATCATTGGTTGTTGCATTTAAACTATATTATTGTAATTGTTATAGTTTTATTTTTTTTTAGATCGTGGTAAGCAAAAAGTTACTGAAGGCATTAGGACAAAACGCGAAAAAGGTGTGGATACCGATAAAGCCAAGAAGAAGAAACAAAGGGCTGATCCGAAAAAAAGTACGTTAGCAATTGAACATGTTCCAGAAGAAGAAACTACTGAGGCTTTGGTGGATCAGAGTGCAAACAATGACAACAATAGTGATGACTTTGGTTTTCCAAAGCTGGCAAACAGATGTAATATGAATACATATTTTGACACTCTCTCGAACAATGAACTGTGTAACACATTCATTATATTATATAAATTGTGTAAACGAAAAGATTAAACGAAACAATGAACTGTGTAACATATGAAAACACGATTGAAGATGTAAAACTCAAAATAAATCTCAAATGCAACATTATATAAACGAAAAGCTATGAACTGTGTAACATATGCAAATAATATTAATATTCTATTATAACATAAAAATTGAACAAGAAATTTAACGACAAATTATAAACAAACCTGCACCTTCCATTTTCTTGTGTTCAAAATCTTTAAATGTATTAGGTTTTAATCGATAAAGATGATACAGAATAAACGTGTAGAAATATAACTAACCATATCCAATCATACTCCTTTGAAAATGCCATGAAATTAGGAACTACCATAATTTAAAAAACGTAAAAATACAATCATACCCCTTTGAAAATCGAAAACTGCAAATTGAGTAGCACACAGTATGTTTTATCACGGCATTTTTATAATTAAATCTGCACCTAGATCTATCATATTAAATGGCTTAAATTCATTCTTATTTCTCACAAAAATATCTATTTCATATGATCTCATCTATATATATATATATATATATATATATATATATATATATATATATATATATATATAGAGAGAGAGAGAGAGAGAGATAGAGTGGTTATTGTAAAATCATCTTTAGCGTATAAACTACGAACTTTTGAAAGCGTGAATTAAATGTGAAAACGTCAATTTGTCATATAAGTAATCGGATTAATAAAAATAAAAATCCACCTATTATGGGATTCAAACTCATACATTTGAGTTCATCAAGTAAGATGATGAATTCACCGTAGATCTTCACGAATCAAGAGTTGAAAATGATTTATATTTTATACTTTAAGATTTGTTTGTATTTGATATCATTCATATATATATATATATATATATATATATATATATATAGAGAGAGAGAGAGAGAGAGAGAGAGAGAGAGAGAGAGAAAATCAAATGAGAACTATAACTTTTTTGATACCTAAAAACTAATGTGATCCATCCATCTTTTATAATCTAATGGTCAAGATGAATTATATATCGTTTATTATCTTTTGATTTTAATGGTAACCGTTTAGCCTTATAATAAATATACTTTATATATTTATTTACGGTAACAGTTCACATATGCACAATCATTACGATTACATGCACAACAACATGAATTGTATGAACATAACAATTAATTGGAATGTGATAGTATACACAAGAACTATGATTATACGAACAACAATATGAATTACACGAACAACGAATAATAGAATGTGAAATATCTAAATTGCAAAAAAATTGGAATCTTAACTATTGTTATCATTAAATAATTATGAGTCGTCTAATCTTATATAATCTAACGTAATTTATTGGTTCTTAGTTCTTATTTAAAAGGTAATTCCCTATATAGCCAACTCATATATATATATATATATATATATATATATATATGAGTGAGTTATTATAAAAACCTTTGTTATCCCACAAACGTGAGAACAATACATTATCCTTGAAAATTACTGCACTAAACAAAAATATTTGAATTTTCGCTCCCATGAGATTCGAACTCGGATGGTGTATAATGCACTCTTCCAATAAAGTGATATATCACCGTTGATCTTCGTGATATAATGACTGAAAATGGTTCTCACTTTCTCATTTTAAATAAGGTTTTTATTTGAATCTACTTATATATATATATATAGAGAGAGAGAGAGAGAGAGATTCAAATAAGAATCATTTTTATCATTAAAACTAAGAATTAGAAAAATGCGCAACGAATCAAATGAATTCACTATGAAAGTTATGAATTTGATGGAAAAGTTACTGAATCAAAAATTCAGAAATTTTCACCTGGACTCGAATCCCATGAGGGACGAAAATTACATTTTTTTTTTGATTTAGTAATTTTCCTTATAAATTCATCAACCTTTTGATTTTCACGATAAAAATAGTTTTTACATTAACACTCATCTATATATATATATATATATATATATTTCATAAATCATATAATTTCAAATTTGTATTTTAAATTTAATTTTAATATTTTCTATATATTACAAAAATATTTTCTTCAAGTAGACATCACTTTTTATATTTATAAGAATCTTTTATTAGTATCTTTTCAATCATATCTGTAATTTGATTTTTATTAGTTTCTTGCATATAAATAAAATTAATTTTTTGAAGAAGTACTATTCTTACTTATTTTTCTATTTACAATTTTATACTGTACTCTAACACTTTTTTTTTCAATTAATTATCAAAATAGAATATAAACTTATTTTTTCATTTCATTCTTATAAATTATAAAATAAATTGATTTCCTTGACAACATGTTATACACTAGTCAATATTTAATAGAATTATTCCAAATATACTCCCTCGATTCATATTGCACCAATTTTCCTTGAAAACTGCAATATTACAAAGCGGTGTTAATCAAAACAAATTTCGACCAATTTTTATGTGAACCACGTATCCCGCAGACAACAACAATAATCTAGCCTATTATTGAGTTTGCCAATCAAGATCTATAAAAATCAATGAATTTAGTTTATGTAATCTGATTTATAGTTGTGATGACAATTAGATAGACTCGACCACAAAATAGTTCCCAGTTTTATTAATTAAGTGCAGTTTTTGACATTTGAACGATTATTAATAAATATTTCAAATACTGATTAATGAAACTTAGAAGAATTAATGACTCTAAACAAAGGATAATATATGGTCAATGAGTTGGGATTAGCGGTGGAGGTGTTAGTATGATCGAAGTCTAGTAAGTTGTTTAATCTGCATAATATTGTATTACAAAATAAAAAATCGACACTCAATTTAAAATATTTTTCAACGGTATTTAATCAAAATATAAATCCTTTTTTTATGAAGGGATGAAAATATAGATCTCTTATTATAATATTGTTAAACAAAAATATGTTGCCGATTAAATTTCAGCCTGTTAATTCAAATTTGTCAAATAAATACATAACATAATAATCATGTTGGGACAATTTTTTTTTAAAAAATTCATTGACTATTATAATTGCGTTTTTTTCATATAATATGATATAATTACTGACCTAAAAAACATGATATTCATTACCGGGTTATAATATTATGAGCCATAATTATCGAGCAACCGCCGCAATTAATAAAACTTTTATATATTTATTTAGGAAAGGAAGAAACTTGCTTCAAGAAATAAGCTGGTGCAAAATATCGGCTACTTTTAAAAACGAAGACACACAATAATTACACAGCTACAGAATAAAAAAAATATTATATTCCTTATTCTCTCTACACGCCAATTTTTTGTGGACGCAGTCGCCGGAGCTTTGCTTCTCAATCTCCTCTCTCGATCTACGCACAAAAACGCTAATTTTCAATCGCATCCTCCTCAATTTGCAGCGTTGCTCACATATTTTGCTGTTACCGAGTTTTCCGGATTTTTTGTAGGTGAAAACGAGTCTCATTGTAGTGATAGTTGTTGGTGAGAAAGAGTAGTATATCTGGATTTGTGATGCGTGCGTGAGCTCCGTTGTTTGCCGAAGTTAGGGTTTATGGAGTGGAGTTGACTTGCAGCTTTCGCTTGGAGAATTTTGTATGCAATAATTGGATTTAAGAAGCCCGAGCTCGAGGCTCGGGAATGGGAAGTATGGCCTCGGAGAATGAGACGAAGGATCCGTTCAATGTGGAAGCGAACTTTGGCGACGTTGGCAGTGGCGGCGGCGGCAGCGGCGGCAGCAGCGACGACAAGTTTCAGAAATTCATGCTCTACGAGACTCGTTCGGTATAACTCTCTGATCTCGTTGTTGTTTGCTTGTTTGAACGTGAATTATTGTTTTATTTTGTGTTTTGCTTTGCGTGCTTTGAATTGGGAAAAAGTTGCTGATTTTGATTGGTGGAGCTGCGTTAAGTTTGTCCATTTTGTTATCCTTTATTCATAAGGAATAGACCTATATGTTAACATCAGATTTCAATTTATTCAGCTGTGATTGTTAATAGGAGAAGGTTTTCGGGAGATTAAAATCTTCCTTAGGGAGCTACAGTAACAGCCTTTACATTATTCCTTTTTTGGAGTTGGTATTTTGAAGATATCTGACTGATTCTGCGACATATATGTTTGTTTCCTGCTTTTACAAGGAGCTTATTCATTTTTTCTTGCTCCAGAACTTCTATATGTTTGGATTTGAGAGAAGGAAAAAGTACTGGAAAGTCTTGAAGATAAGCAGATTAGATCAATCCGAGCTTAGTGTCGTTGAAGATTTGACAATATACACTCAGGATGAACAATCCGAGCTCCTACAAAGAATTGCTGATGGGAACAAGTCTACTGGTGGACTAAAATTTGTCACGACGTGCTATGGAATTGTTGGTTTGTTACATCTTTTTATTCTTAGTCTAAACAAATAGATTTTGTTAAATCTGTTAAAAAGTATATATTTATCGCCTGACTTGCTTGTGGTTATTCCTGTGTTCACAGGATTCATAAAATTCTTGGGACCTCATTACATGATTATTATCACTAAAGAAGGAAGATTGGCACAATTTGTGGCCATGCAGTGTATTCCATTGCCAAGAGCGAGATGATTCCAGTACCCCATTCTTCTGTGCACTCGAATATGGCTCATTCTAAGAATGAGAACAGGTCTTTTGCCAATTCCCATGTAAAAAGTCAATGTGTTATTCTGAGAGAATAGAACTATAAGATCGAATATGCTTGTTATGTTTCTGTATCTTGGTTAATTGTTGTTAATGTAGTTGTTCTTTAAGCAATTTAATGCTTTACCTTTGTTATAGCGTCTCCTGCAAGTTCTACATTTTGGAGATGATTTTTCTATATATATTTTGAGTGCATCCTACGCTAATCTCAGCCATATGATGCTAATTGTTTACATCATTATAGTATCTGATTGTTATATCCCAATATAAAGGATAGTTCAATGGTCATATATTCCTTTTACAGATCATCTTAAGCACAGTTCTTAGTGTATTCACCATAGTTAAATTCTTCTTAGTGCCTGTTGCAAGTTTTTCCTAGTGAATGTGCAGGGGCAAACCACATTGGATATGTGATGTTTATTTAACATTTTGAATGAGGCAAGGTATCATAAGAGGAGTTCAGGAGGACATCTCCTGCCTTTAGTTTTTATGTTATTTAGCATTGTTCTCTTATATCTTACTTTTGGTATGGACTTCTATTGACTTGTTTTGAATCTGCCTTCTCTTTTGTCAATAAATAGATACAAGAAGCTCCTACGCAACGTGGATCTTACCAGGGACTTCTTTTTTAGCTACTCCTATCATGTTATGCTTAGTCTTCAAAGGAATCTAAGCAAGCATGAAACAGGATTATCCTTTATGAGACAATGTTTGTCTGGAATGAGTTTTAACCCGTGGTATTCGTAATCAGCTGAAGAATTCGGTTTGGACTGTTGCATTGGTTTATGGATTCTTTAAGCAGGTAAATTACGATCAAAAGTTGTCCATAAGTGTTAACTGATCGTCTTTATTTGTCCTCATTTGTTATTGTATCTCTGATGTTTCATTTTCTGATAGATGTTGCTCTTATGATTTTGTTATTCTGAGTCCTTTATGATAAGAAGACTATGTTTTCCACGCTTGTTGTAGGTTATGCTATCTTTTCTGTTGTTTTTTCTTGAAATTATTTCTAAATTGTTCACCAACAACATTTTTTTGTTGTTGGCTATTAAGTTCATTTGTATGAAGTTGCAATATTCCAGGGTTTAAAGTGTTTATGAGATTTATTATTTTTTCTATGATTCAAGTTATGTGTTAGTATCTTCTCTTTGTTAAATACATGCTTTAATAACTACTCACTGTCTCTAATGTTTTGAGTTTCTTCTTCATATTTTAGTATAAGAACTTGCTTGATTTATGATTTGAATCTTTAACAGGTTAAACTCTCAGTATCCAGCCATGATTTCAATCTGATTCTTATTGCTAGACGATCCCGTCACTACGCTGGCACCAGGTTCTTGCTATCTTTTATTATATAATTTAATCTTTTCCTTCTTTAGAATGAGTGTAAAGAAAAACACATGTTTTTGCTATGTCCATATGTCCACCTCAATCCATGCATGTTTGAGATCAAAGGCATTGCGAAACACTTGAACAGAGTCAGTTATTAGTTGGTAAATTAGGAAGCCTATATTCAGCTACTTGAGAATTTTGTACTAAAATCCCACAAACTAAGTTTTTCTTCATCACATGAACGTATTTACTATTTACTCCTCATGGCTGCAATGCAGATATTTAAAACGTGGGGTTAATGAAAAGGGCCGTGTAGCAAATGATGTTGAGACCGAACAAATAGTGCTTGAGGATGTGGTGGGAGGAAGACCGAGACAAATATCTTCTGTTGTGCAGAACCGGGGTTCGATACCACTCTTTTGGTCACAAGAGACCTCAAGATTGAATATTAAACCTGACATCATATGTATGAAATGATTAATGTCCTCTTAAGTGCTTGCTTGTAGACACTCTTTTGACTATATCTTTGTGCAGTATCAAAGAAGGATGATGCTTATCAAGCCACCAAGCTTCACTTTGAGAATCTAGCTAAGAGATATGGGAATCCTATTATTATTTTAAATTTGATTAAGGTAATCTTTTGTATTGATTGTTGGGCTGATGCTGCTAATGGGCAGAATCTCCCTTTTACGTTCTTCTGATAAATACTGGTTCGGAATTGTATTAAAACTTTATTTCTCTATTTCCAGACTCGTGAGAAGAAGCCACGTGAATCTATTCTGCGTGCAGAGTTTGCTCATGCTATTGAGGTCATCAATAAAGATCTTGCACATGAAAATCGCTGAGTTCCTTCATTGGGATTTGAGTAAATACTCTAGAAAGTATGAACACAAAACTCTTCCTTTTGCTTTTCTCTATTTTCTTTCACTGTTGAATATTGTGACCTTAAGATCTCTGTATTTGCTCTACAGCAAAGCAGCAAGTGTGCTGACATATTTAGTCAAAGTAGCAGCTAATGCGTTGGAATTAACTGGTTTCTTCTACTGTGAATTACCCCCATTTTCAAGGTGAGGAATGTGATTAAACCATTGCTTCATTAAGAAGAGTAGTCCCTCCCATCAAAGCATTTCTCAGAATTAAATTGTGCTTTTCATTGTTCACCTTTTTGTCATAATCGGGTTATTGTTTTTCATTCTGAAGCATTGTGTTCTTAGTTTTGTTACCTAAATTTTCAGCCAATTGTGACACGCTTTAATAACTGGTCGACCTCTTCTACAGCCAACTCCCGTGCAGTAATAATTGCAATGATGATTGCCCTGATGAAGACCTTTTTGCTATGACTGAGGATGTTCATGATGTGAGTGCTGAAGATAGAATTGATGGCTCTGATTTGAATGCTGATGATATGATAGATGGATCTGATGTGAATGGATGTCATATTGTAAAGTCTCCATTGTTTCAGAAAGGTGTATTAAGAACAAACTGCATAGATTGTTTGGACCGGACAAATGTTGCACAATATGTGTATGGGCTTGTCGCTCTTGGTCATCAGTTGCATGCATTAGGGTATATCGATTGTCCTAGTATTAGTTTAGACTCCTCGTTGGCAGATGATTTGATGAAGATTTATGAAGCTATGGTGACACTCTTGCTCTGCAGTACGGTGGATCTGCAGCACATAATAAGGTAGTTGTTAACTGTGAGTGTTTTGTATATTACAGCCTAAAACCAGCTTTTCTTGCACCCATAAACTTCAATAGGATGTTATGTTTTTGAATAATCCATTCTTATTTCTTATTATTGATCAATTTATTCATGCTACATCGAACAGATCTTTTCTGAGAGACGAGGTCAGTGGAAAGCATAACGCAGTCCCAAGAGTTTTGAGAACTCTTCAACGCTTTTATAGTAACGCCTACATGGATGCTGAGAAACAAGACGCCATAAATGTGTAAGTCAATTGGTCCTCCAAAAGAAGTTTATCAAACATATTACACTAAATTGAGCCATTTCTTATTACTCCCTCTGTCTAACAAATCGTTCATTTAATTCCATTTTGGTCCGTCCACAAAAAATGTTCACTTTCTTTTTTTTGGAAACATCAACTTCACATTTTTACCCTAAATCTATCCACTTATTTACAAAAAAACCACTCATGGCCCACCTTTTTACACCCACTATCCATTAATATATTCATTTATTATCCCTATGGCCCACCTTCTTACACCCACTTACTTTACGCTCATTACAATTTATTAAAACCCGTGCCATCAAAATCAAGGAACGATTTTGGCGGACGGAGGGAGTACTATTTGTTTCTGTAATACATTGCCTTCTGGTATAAGTCATGTTTAATGTTTTATGTTATGCTTAATTTTTCGTGAACAGGTTCTTGGGCCATTTTCAGCCACAGCAGGGTAAACCAGCTCTTTGGGAGCTGGATTCTGATCAACATTACGGTGTTGGAAAGCGTGGTTCTTATTTTGCAGCGGAAAATGCTAGGTATTTGGCAAAACATATTTGCCCCAACCACTTCAATCGTATATAATAGTTGTTATATGTTGTTGGCTACCAAAATCTTTTCGAACTCATATTGGATATGTGATCTGTGAATTCTACAATTTGTTCTTAATGTATGATTTTGAGTTTCTGAAAAACTGAACCCAAAAACATTCTGCCCAAAATGCTTATTCAGTGAAAGGATGCACCAACCCTTTTGGTATGACTTCGTGGATTGTAAAGCTGTATGCTCCCCGCAATGGGGAATGTACATCAAAACATTGCGAGTATTTTTTTGTTTTGCTTTGCGCTGCTAATGTCAAAAATCACGAATTTGTAGGTCAATAATCAAAAGATCGTTTTCTGATGGTAACATTCTCTCCGACAACTCAACCATTGTTGATGAGAAAGTCCTTCAGATGGATAGTTCTGAAAGGTCGTTCGCTGTGGAGATTCAAGGCTGTGACATGGGTCTTTCAGAATCAACTCCAGAATTTTCAACTTGTGAAACTGCTATCTCTTATTCCCGGTATGGGTTTTATATTTTCATAAGTAAATAATGCTTTGAGCACATAAAAACCTTTTGACCAGTCCAATTTCACTATTCGTCATACATGACTGTAGATGTGTCTATATGCTTTGATTAAGAAAAATTAAGGAAGCATGACATAGCACTTTCACAAAAGCGCTGTAAGTACCTTACCTAAGTTTGTATTAGGTTGTTTATTGTTACCGTGGCAACCATTTATTGTTGTGGTTGAATACGAAAAGGCTGAATGTGTTATTGTTTCCCATAAAATATCATCCAACTAGTTAAGATATCTGGACGCTGCTATATGCCGTCTCTTCATAGTTCTGTGCTTGTATATTTAATGAATGATGAATTGAAGCATAATGTTTCTCTAGTCCTAACATCCGTATCACACTAAGTACTCAAGGTTGCTTTAATAATATTAAGCATTAGGCACTTTATAAGATCCTAATTTGAATCCAAGTTACATTTTGTATTGATTATTAGTTTGTACTTTCTATTGATAGTCTTGTACTGGCTGTATTTTGTAGGTATACTCCCTCAATGTCACGTAAACAGCTGTTCACTGAGGCACAACAAGAGCAATTTCTTGAAAATGAGAGCACATATTTTGTTGATCGTGGAGATTCATTTAACTGTTCAAACTTTCTTGATGTTGATTGGCTCTCTTCATCCGGAAACTCCTGCGAAGAGGAAACTTATGAAAGGTAACTTTTTGTTTCGTAAAAATCCGAAATGAAAGGTTCATGTTAGTTAGCTTGAACTTCTATTGTTTCCTGGATGTTCCTGCCTAGGAATTCACGAAATAATCATAATGGACTTAAATCGTGCAAAGTGCTGATCATTGCTAACTGTCTTTGGTCGTTGCAGATCATTGCTAATCGGGTCTCCGAGTATTGGGATGTCTTCGGTGAAATTAAAATGGAATCAACCTCATGTTATCAGTCTGGATCGAGCTTGAAGGTCAGTTCACTTTCAACACACTGTTCTATGATTGTAGAATTCAATCTACAACCTATACAGGGCCAAAAATTAGTGCTAAATTACGCGCCTATCACTGCAGGTAAAGCAACTGGCCAGCGGTGACCTTGGATGTGGCTCTGCCAGCAGCTCTGTCGACCTCGCTGGATTTTCCGACAGTTTTGTGCATTGGGTCACCCACGGCAACATGCTCTTTCCTTAGATGTTCGTTCACCAAAAAACAGATGCCGTTGTTTGACTTGATGAATCCATCCAAAGGATGTGGATCAGTGACTGGAGAAATAATTGGCGAAAACGACCAAACTAAGAAAAGGAAACGTGGATGAAGAAATTTTGGTACAGAGAAGGTATTCTGAAATTGTACATTTTCACAACTAATTTTACCGGTCTAGTAATTATTCTTAACTTGAGAGAATACAGATAGTAGCACTGCAGTTCCCTTTTCCTTTGCTCATACCCCAACTTCTTTAGCCTTTGATTTGTAAATAGTAGTTTCCTTTTATTTATTGCTGGGAATTCTATATTTCATCTTTTATGTACATATATGTTAATCAAAATTTATTTATCAATGGACGCACTCGTTTTTTTGTTTTGTGCCAAATTTGATCTGTATAAGTGGGTTGTTTGTTAATATTTCTAGAAAATTATGTTTGTAATGTAATCTGTTGTAAGAATCAAGTTAAATATATTGCTGCTGTATTACATCTCTTATGCATTGCGTAGAAGATGGTCTAATCATCTAGTGCCAAAAAGCAATGCAATTCTCAAGTAATTATTGGAAATTACGTAATTTTTTATGAGCTCTATTTCATTTTCTTGTTTTATAATTTAACATCTCAATCGTCAATAAGCAAATATAGCTTTGAATATATAAATGGAAGAAGAAAGAAAAAACCTAACATTCAGAGTACAGGTCGAACCTACAAAGTCGACCTCATTATTCATTAAGACCTCTTCAGCTAAAATAATGTGGGAAAAATACAGGAGAAAAAAAATACAGAAGTCAACAAGAGAAATCGGCTACAAGCAAATTCGTAATACATGTTTCCTAAAATTATGACATGGAATGTCTATATAATTAGACAGGGTTTGATAAAAACTTGTTTCAACGTGCTTAATTCTAGGTGTAAAATAATTTTATTATCTTATTTTGTTATTAGGAAAATAATCATCTGGCAATTCAGCTGTTCTATTCTCAAACAAAGTGATGAATTTCGATTTTAAACTTTAGATTTTATAAGATTTGTTTAGACTCGATTAATCGAAATGAATTTATGAAGTCTCGAATGTGGTCCGCAAATTAAGCTTTTAATGTAACCTAAGATTAATTTTTTTCCAGGCCAACAAGATTGTGGGCTCCCATTATTGGCCCATTTATATTAATACCATTACACACAAAGTGCAAAGCAGCCTTCCCTCCATCGTGTCGTTTCGTGCTCCAAAACCCTTAAGACCGTTTCCTTCTCCATTGCAGCTCACCACTTTAACCACCCAAAATGGTCGCCATGAAAAAACAAACCCAAGGATGCTGCCGTCGACCTCAATTCCGACGTCGCCGCCTTCGCCTCGTCCTCGGTTTCTCCTCCTCCGCTCCTTCCTCTGGCTTCAACGACGCCGATTTCCGCAAAACCGGCTCCTTCAAACCCGGCTTTCAATCACCACCCAAAAAACCACCCCCGCCGAAAAAGTCCGCAACCAAAAACCCTAGACCGAACCCCAAGCAATATCCTAAACCAGCTGAAAACCAGAAGCGCGACTTTAGGCCGCAGGAAAAGCATGTTGGGAGTAAGTTTAACAATCCTAAACCAAACCCCAAACAGTATCCTAAACCAGCTCAAGACCAGAAGCGCGATTTCAGGAGCAGTAATTTGCCGGAAGAGAATGTTGATAGCAAGTTTAAGAATCTCCCGAAGCTTCCGTTGGTGAAATCAAGCTCGGCGGGAGTGTGGCACAGCGACGCCGCGGAGCTCGAGGAGAAATTGATAGGGAAAGATAAAAAGATTGAGTTTACGAATGCGGCGGAGTGGAAGAATGTGGTGGAGAAGAAGAAGGAACTAGGGGAGCGGTTGTTGGCTCAGTATGCACAGGAGTATATGTCATCGCGCGGGCAACATGGGGATATTAAGATGCTTTTTGCGACACAGAGGTCGGGGACCGCGGCGGATAAGGTATCGGCGCTGTCTGTTCTGATTGGGGATAACGCAGTTGCCAACTTGAGGGCGATTGATACGCTTTTGGGTAATTTGCTTCTTTTAGTGAATTCTTTTTCTGTTCTGAGCTGATTTGATTGCAGTCTTGCGATAGTTCTGTGTTTGGACTATGGAAGGGTTTTTTTGTTCTTGGATGATTTGTGTTTTCGGTTGCTTAACATTGCAGTGGATTAGCTGATTGTGAGCTACTAGGTATAATAAAGGTACATAAGTCACACTGATCAAGACTTCATTTGGGCTAATTTGGAATTAAATAGCTCTGGGTGTGCTGTGAAAAAGATCAGTTGTCGTGGCAATTTGGGACTAGTTGATTGTAGAGCAATCTTTGTTTTCATTTTGCTATCTGAGTGAATGCGAGAAAGTGGATGTGTTGTGACTTCCTGTTGATAGCCCAAATAGTAATTTATCTAGCTAGAGTCTCTAGGTGCTTTGTAAGTTAACATTGTGAAAATTATGATATGCAGGAATGGTCACTTCAAAAGTTGGGAAACGACATGCATTCACAGCCTTTGAAGCACTGAAAGAAATGTTTCTTATGTGAGTTTGCCTAGTTTCTTTGTTCCCTTGGCTTGTTCGACAGAATAAATTTCCATAGTGCATTATGTCCTTGAAAGGAACATTTCTGAAAATCACAACAAGTAGTTGTGCAAGCAATAGCCTCTTTCAGCATAGCTAATTGAACGTTGTGTTCTGTATATGCTAAACTAAATTTTTTCTAATTCATTTTGTGACTTATCGTAATTAGCAAGTTTATCGCTGTTGATTGGTTATGGCGGCTGATATTTGTTAAAATCTTATTTCCAGTCTCTTACCGGATCGCAAGCTGAAAACTCTCTCTCAAAAGCCTCTAAATATCCTCTCTGACACCAAAGATGGTTACTCTCTATTACTCTTTTGGTATTGGGAGCATTGCTTGAAAGAGAGGTATCTCTTGTTTCATTTTCTCGTTTTTAGGTTCTAGTTGACGTGTCAGTTTTGAAATATGATGGTTTTGTGCAAAATAATAAGATTGTGTGAGAGAATCATTGTCCATAGAATACATGAGGAATAATGTTTAATTTGCAGGTACGAACAGTTTGTTTCTGCTCTCCAGGAAGCTTCCCTTGATGTAATAGTTAGACTAAAAAGCATGGCATTAAAGGTAAGCATATCACCTTTGCTAATCCCATACAGTCTATCCATTTTTTCTTGCATTATTTGCATATTTCAAGGATAAAACACTCACTGAGTATTTAATTGTTGTTCCTTGTTATTTGACAATAAGTTTGACGTAATTATGAAGTTAATCTGGTTTACGTCAGTACCAGTTACTGACTGGTAATTTACAAACCATAGCAGTGGGCTATGTGGTGTACCTGATTCCAGTTGGAAAGAAACAGAAGTCTTTGTATTCATGTTTGATCCAATGTTTCAGATCATGTATACATTGCTGAAGAGCAAATCAGAACAAGAGCGCAAATTGCTATCTGCATTGGTGAATAAGGTACATCTAGATTCTCTTTTGTAAACTGTTTGCAGGACCAATTAGAACTCAACCACTATGTTATTCTTGATTCCCTTACAGCTTGAGATCCTGAAAACAAAGTTGCGTCGAATGCTGATTATCATTTGGCAAATCTTTTATCCGAGCATCCAAATATGAAGGTGATTTTTCGTCTTTGTAACTTATTCTGTAGCCCTTTATTTTTAGGTGTATCCATTTGAGCTTAGATAAATTTTGTCTTTCATTAGGAGGCTTTTCAATTTCTTTTACTTTGTGGATGATGCCTCCAGTAATTAATTGCCTATGAAGTATCTCCCTTTTCTTATCTACATATTTCATGCCTTCCGCAACATACTTATGCAAGAAAAAATTGAGCTTATTCTTTGTTTTCACAGGCTGTGGTAATTGACGAAGTGGACAATTTCCTTTTTCGACCTCGACTTGGATTACGCTCCAAATACCATGCTGTATGGTCGAATCAAATTTCATCATTATTTTACTGTCAATTTAATACTCAACTCATCTAATCTTTATCTGATCAAAATTGTACTAGCTATTGTGCTTGGGTTCTTTGCATGATGAACTTGGCAAAATGAAAAGCTTAACCTAATTCTGAAATAGCTAGTATGAAAAGAAAACAAGAGAGGCATGAGAAAGCAATGAAATAAGAGTTAACTGACTCTAAATAGCTGCTTACTTGCTTTCCAAGCAAATAACACATGCTAGCAATATCTTGTGTAAGATCAACTGAACTTCTTCTTTCTTAGACTTAAATACTGGGTTTCCATTGAGAATTGTGCGGCACTATTTACATATAGGTTCATCTTTTGCACATTTAGATTGACTGTCACAATATCTTGGGAGGTTCTAATTTGAAAACCATTGGATTCTAGTTATCTATGTGGATGCTGTGGCATTCTCAAAATGATTGCATAGCCTGTGTCCATACTCCCTGTGGATTTGCTTTCAACTATAGCTGGTTAGCTTGCATGTTAAAATTATGATACTGCCAGCTTGATTCTTCTATGGATGGACAGGTGAACTTCTTGACTCAAATTCGTTTGAGTCACAAAGGAGATGGACCTAAAGCAGCAAAACGGTTGATTGATATATATTTTGCTCTTTTCAAGGTAGATCTGGAGATTCATTTTTTAACCCTTCTGTAGTGCAATTCATATGTTTTGTTGTCAATCCTTGGTATTTTATTGAATTCTGATCCTGCCAAGGAGTTTAAATATATCTTTTAATGTAGGTTTTGATATCAGAGGCTTCAACAGTACAAACAGTGGAACAGAATGACAAAAAAGCTTCTGGTTCTTTGAAAGAGGGTAAAAAGAAAGCCTCATCGGAGTCGCATATTGAAATGGATTCACGGTTATTGTCAGCTCTTTTAACTGTCAGTAAAGACTGTTCCTTTTCTTTTCTAGTTAAAATCATAAACTGGAAATATCTGATACCTTTTTTCTTGGAAAGGTGGTCTTAATGCCCAACGTCTTGTATGGAAGTAGAAGTTGAATTGATTGAGTTGAAGTCCCTCCCAAGCAAAACTATTTTATTCATGTGCTTAATGTCTATTTGTAATTTTACTTATGGGAGCAGACTGATGCTAATTCCTTTTTTGTACTAGTGTTTCCATGACATATTTACCTTTTGTTTCCAACTTTACTTCATCTGTGCCTCTTGATTGCCTAACTTAATCTTGTTATGTTGGCTATAATAGATATGCCAGTTATGGAAGACTTCACAAATAATTAATGATAGCTACCCTTTCTTCTGATGCAGGGTGTCAATCGTGCTTTCCCGTTTGTGTCTAGTGATGAAGCTGATGATGTCATAGAGGTCCAGACGCCACTGTTGTTCCAGCTGGTAGGGCTTTTAATGCCAATAATTTCTTGTGGTGTTACATTGATTTAAATATGGCCTATATCCAGAATATCTCACATCAGAAAGTATATGCACTATCGTCAGGTTCATTCTAAGAATTTCAATGTGGGTGTCCAAGCCCTGATGCTACTTGACAAAATCTCATCCAAAAATCAAATTGTCAGTGACCGGTTTTATCGTGCCTTGTACTCAAAATTGCTGCTGCCGGCTGCAATGAATTCTTCCAAGGTCAATAATATTATCTATTATCTCACTTCTTAGTAATGCTCTTCAATTCATTTTGTTCATTCTTACTCGCGTGGATGTAAATTTTCTAAATTTACTCGTCGTCTAAATTTCAAATTACATCTATTAAGCAATGTACGAGGCTTTTATGGTTGATGGTTGCATTTTATTTTTTCTCTGATTTGTTTAAGACTATCACTCGATAAAAGCAGTCACAACACCCACACGGAACTTGTACTACTTCAGTTTATCTGCCTTTTGATTTTGGGTAGAGATTTGAATTTTTATATGCCTCTTTAGCTACTAGAAGATTAATTTTTACACCCTTCTCCATTGCTGGTGGGAGACAATTTACTTGGGCTCTTATTCAAATAAAATGAAATCTTAAAATTTTGCCATCTAGGTAAGTCTGAGGTTATATATTTTGAAGGATCTCTTTCACCTATGACTACATATCCCCTTTCAATTTATTCGGGAATCCAGCTTCCAGAGTATAATCGTGTTTTGTTCCATAATGACAGGAAGAAATGTTTATTGCGCTTCTATTGAGGGCAATGAAGAATGATATTAATATAAAGCGGGTATCTGCATTCTCAAAGCGTCTGTTGCAGGTTTGGATTTGAATTTGTCATTTTCCCATTCACGCTGTTATAGTCTTGGAGTGATAAAACCTTTATATAAACACATGCACTCAATACACATCTGTATGCTTTTCTGTGGGTGCCTATGTATGCGGTCCTAAAATTTGATATTATGATATTGGTGCTTAGGAACGCCTAAAATTTGTCATCAGATATTATTTATCGGATACTAAAAATTTTGTTAGTTGGGAACCCAAATTTTGTTAGGCTTTATTAACAGCTTTATGATAACAGGTTGCCTTACAGCTGCCGCCTCAGTATGCTTGTGGATGTCTTTTTTTGCTTTCTGAAGTCCTTAAAGCCCGCCCTCCTCTTTGGTACGCTATTTTCTTCTAGAAAATATCTGTGTTATAAAGATAAACAGATCTTTGAAAGGTTGAGCTGGAACTTGTTTCGTCTTTAGGAATATGGTGCTTCAAAATGAGGTTGTTGATGCTGATGATGACCTTGAGCATTTCGAAGATATTACTGAAAATGATGGCAATCAGGCAATTCCTGCATCAACAGATAACAATGACAAGAAGGGCCAAGTAACTGAATCCAGTCACGCATCTGATGATGATAGTGAGGAATCACTTCTCGAAGGTGGTTCTGCAACCTCTGATTCTGAAGAGGATGGCCTTAATCAAACAGATGATTTATTTGGGGTAGGTGGTGCGACAAAAGCTGTGAAATTGAAGTCAACTGGTGACCTTGAAGTGTGCAGTCAACAAGGCCCACCACCACTTGGAGGTTACAACCCACGCCACAGAGAACCTACCTATTGGTAATTTTAAGCTCTTGTATGTTTTCTGAGCATATTCGAACTAATAATCAGCTTGTGCAAAAATGAGACTCATGGGCGAAAAAGATGCAATGCTTATCAACTGATTATCTGCAGATTTGGTTGAGAAGCACATTTCGAAAAAACAACTTATGTAGGAATAAGTCTAATGAGTTTAGTGAAAATATCTCATCTTTCTGTGTACACAGTGGTATTTATGTTTGCTAATTCTCATTGCCAACAGCAATGCAGATCGGGCTGCCTGGCGGGAGCTGACAGTATTTGCTTCACACGTGCACCCCTCCGTCGCTGCAATGGCCAATACCCTTCTTTCTGGAGTGAATATTGTGTACAATGGTAATCCTATTAGTGACCTCTCACTTGGTGCATTCCTGGACAAGTTCATGGAGAAGAAACCGAAACAGGGCACGTGGCATGGCGCCTCTGACATTGAACCTGCCAAGAAGGTTAGTTCGCATCAACATTTTACATTTTCTTGATGGAATATTAACTCAGCTGTCAATTGCTAAAGGTTATCTGTGAGTTTGAGGAGAGAGATTGCCGTATGAGATCATTTTCGAGATTATTGCTCGATTACACGTAACTTTTTCTGATTAATCTGCAACTTCATCCATTTTCTTACAGATCGACATGAACCATCAGCTGATAGGACCGGAGATCTTATCATTGGCTGAGGCCGACGTGCCCCCAGAGGATGTAGTTTTCCACAAGTTCTACATGAACAAAAAGGACTCCTCTAAGAAACTCAAGAAGATGAAGAAGAAGAAGACGGCTGAGGACGAGGCTGCTGAAGAGATCTATGCCATTGCCGGTGATGAGGATGAAAGCGACAATGAAGAGATAGAAAATGTCTTGGACTCTGCCAACCGTTCAGAAGCAGGCAGTGATCATGATTATGATGATCTTGACAATGAAGACGATGAAGACTTGATAGCTGCGGCGACGAAGAAATTGTCATCCCTACAGACGATGAATTTTCAGACGACGGTGAAGGTGGTTTAGACGAGGACAGCGACGATGATATTGCAGAAGGACAAGCAGACGACGGAAGCGACTTTGATGAGGAAGAAACCCAGCTTGCTGAAGCCGGTTTTGGCGACGATAGCGATGGTGGAAGCGACCTTGATGAAGGCTTTGAACAAAGGAAGAAGTTGAAGACCAAGACGAAGAAGCGAAAATCGCGTAAAGTTCCTGGAGCTTCCCTTTGCCAGCCTTGAAGATTATGAACATTTAATGGAGGAAGAAACTCCTGAACTAAATTCACCCACAGAGAAGAAGCAGAAGTCGAAGAAGGATAAAAGAAGAGAAACTAACTTAGTGGTTCTGCTAGTACAAGCTATACAGAATTTTGGCAGACGGCAACGGTGACTTTCCAATCGGGCTCCACCGGCGTTGATGCATACAGAAGCAGGAGCTTCTTCCCAATTTTAGAGATGGTTAGTAAATTGCCAATGTGCTCCTTTAACTGTTATATTTCTTGTTTTAGGAGAATTTTGTTCGGTCACTGTGCTTCTCCCCTATTCGGATAAAATTTGAGATTTTTACTTCAATTCATTCACCTACTCCGTGGACATTGTAAATGCATCTAGATTTCGTATCACATGATTGCATTTTTTATGACGTGGGTTGTGATTGGAAGACCACAGATCATATATGATTGAAGACCATATATGACATAGCTTGATATTTCCATTTGATTGCATTTTTTTCTGTTTTCCAGAAGTGAGATTCGAGCATATGATGTAATAAAATTGAAGTAAGTAACCAACAAGAAATACAAGATTGCATATCAACAACATTACATTGTACGTTTAACTACCGATTTCCTAAATGGATACAAACACTAAATCATATCCCTCTAAAACCTGACAAAACACACACAAAAGATCCCAATCTACGCCATTTCAAGAGATGGCAACCTCGACCGACTTGGGCTTTGGCGGCGGCGGCAGCTTCTCCACCACCACCGTGAGTACGCCGTTCTCGCACTTGGCGGTGATCGCCGACACGTTGCAATTATCCGGCAGTCGGAATTTCCTAGTGAGCTTCTGCGGCGGCCGCCTCTCCAGCCGTATATACTTGCACCCTTCTTCCTCCCCTTCCTCTCTCTCCTCTTCCCGTTGCTCTTTATCACCAGTGTGTTCTCCTCCACCGTCACCTGCATCTTCGCAGTAATTCATAAACAACTTGTACCTAAAAATTATTCATTTTGATTATGCACCGACTTCAGACGGATTTCGTACCTGAATATCCGATTTCGACATCCCGGGAACGTCCAAGTAGAACACGTACTCCTTTGGCGTGTCGAGAATGTCCGCCGGGAAATTGGCAACGCCGCCGCGGACGCCGCCGTCGTGGCGCGAGTTAGAGTGTAGTATCTTCTCGAGGTTCTCCGGGAAATTCAGCAGGTCTGTCATTGCTTCAACGACGGAGCTCATTTGCTTGCTTGAATTCCGCGAATGATGAACAAAGGATTTGTAAGTAATTTGGAGGTGTTCGATGAATGCCGGAACGAAATTTAGATGATTGTAGCTGCTTGCCGAAGATGAAGGAAGTGAGCTTTAAAGTGGAAGATTGAAATTTCGAGAAATGTTGAAGAAAAGTCTAGAAACGACAGGGAAAGCCTAGCAATGCGACACCTGTTGGAATTAAACGCGGTTTTAAAATGTCTATATTTTGTTAAGAAACAAATACTCTTATGCCCAATAATCGAATCCCCATTTTCTTGTCTGGTTAAAAGGGTTGTGTTTCTATAAATAGTTTCAGTTTCTCTTCACTATGCCTGAAAATTATGGATTTTGAATATCACTGAATATAAACACCAAAACTGATTAAGTATAAAAAAAAAATCAATAGTTAAGTATTTAAGCAAAATTGATTAAGTATTTGATAGACTTGGGCTCGAGAGATGGAATAGAAAGGTCCCATAAGTTTTGAATTCACGGAAGGGAACGATGGTTAGAGATTCAAAATAAATATTATATTTAATTGAATGAGTAGAGATTGGTGATAAGTTTTCCTAAGGAATGCATCAGCAATGATACAATTATTGTTAAATAAGGAAAATGGTTCGTGGTAAAGACAAGATATGTTGGTTAGAAAAATCCGCGCTCAAAATAAAATTCAATTGAGCAGACGGATTTTGTCGGTAAAAAAAAAAAATGGATTCAAGTAGAGTTTTATGGAATGTATCAATAAGCTAGATCTATACTGCGAGTTGTTTCATGCCATAAATAAACCCGAACACTGAAAAATCTATTGGACACGCGGATTCACACCTCTTACAACTAACGCAGTTTTGGTCCTGGGGTAAAGCGATTTGTTTAGCTTACATCCATCCCAAGGTATCATTTCTAATACATCGGTGGGACGCCGGACACATTGGGTACATCCTATACATGTATCATAAATCTTTCTTGAATGTGACATTGGATCTATACATTTTGAACGCTATAAATTTTCGGTCTAGTAAACTAACTTATAAATGAATCCTATAAGTTAGATACGGACGAATCAATGAGTGATCATAATCAATTTACTTCAATTTCTTTATGAAAAGGACCAAAATACTTTGATTTCTTGTGTTTTTGCAACCACGATCATACCTTAGCCGTCTCAAACCTATTAATTTGAACTTATTTCTAAATATTCAATTTTCCATCGATATAATGAATACTATTTATTCAAACAAGTTTGATTGGTTAATACTGAGTTGATTTTCTGTTACGATAAATTGATGAAACAATAGCCGGTCCAATAGTCGCTTCAGCCACGCAATAGTTATAACAAAAATTGAAAAATGTCTCCTCTTAATTGACGATTATCAAAATATCGTAAAATGTTACAAAATTTATATTAATCAATTTAATAGAAGTTCAAGGCACATAAGGGCTCTAACCATATTTCGACTTGTGATCAATCCATAGAAACCAACAGAAAATAAATAGGTACTCAAAACAAGTATATGTTCGAGCATCATTAATCAACTCCTTATCAATTTTGATGCGTTTTAATCTGAACAATAATATGATTGGTTTGCAAAACAAACTGAGAAGAGGTTCTCCCGAGAGAGACTCCAACCTCAAATTAGAATGTTTAGAGAATGTTTTGCGAGCGAGCTGGTCACAAGAGTACAAACGTGTATGCATTTGTGCATATGAAGAAACATACATGATTAGGGATGAGCAAAACCAGATCGAAACCAAAAACTGAATTGAATCGAACCGAAATTGGCGGTTCGGTTCGGGTTTTTTTTCAAAACGGTGCGGTTTAGTTTGAAATCTCGAAACCGAATTTTTATTCGATTCGGTTTCGGTTTTACCCAAAAATTTCGGGTTTAAACCCGAACTGCCCGAATTATATTATATATATATATATTATATTATATATTATATTTATAATATCTATTAACAAACCCTACCCCAAACGTGAAATGCAGCTGTGAGAAATTCTCTCTCTTTCGTTTCACCCCAAACCAAAAAACCTATCCCCGCGCCGCTCAACACCCCGACGCCACTCCTCGCGCCGCTCTGCTCCGCTCCAGTGACCGACGCCACTCCTCGCGCCTCCTCTGCTATTTCGTTTTTACAGAGTAATATTTCCTGCTCCTCTTTAGATGTGTTGTAATATATCGGCATTATTCAAGTGTAAAAATAATAAAATATATACAGAGTAATGTAAAATTTGTGTGTGTGTTCGC
Organism: Salvia rosmarinus; assembly: GCA_036937905.1. NCBI lineage: Eukaryota > Viridiplantae > Streptophyta > Magnoliopsida > Lamiales > Lamiaceae > Salvia > Salvia rosmarinus. Next base: position 11,341,774 of record CM072817.1, on the reverse strand, counting down.
CAGATCGAGCTAGGACTCAAATCGAATGTGTTGTGTTTTTGTGTGTGTTCGCCAGAAAAAAAGGGGGTTATACGAGGGTGAAGGCATAGCTGTGGTCTTAGGGGCAGCTCGGGGATCTCTTCTCCCCTTGATTTGTTGACGCAGAATAGAGAGAGAGGAGGATATCCCCTTTGGCTGCTGCGTTATGAGGCTGAGGAAGGATAACTTAGATTGCTTGAATCAATGAAACATAGTAAACAAAATGATGTATAGGCATGTCAAGTTCACGGTTCTACTGGAAGTGTTCAAGTGGATATAAATATACAAAAAATGATGTATAGGCATGTTGATTTTGTTTCGGTAGAATAGTGATAATATATATGTATTTATATTTGGAAGCATCTGTATGACTGTATCAATTGTTTTGAATTTTTGGATTTTTTACTGACTCTCCATCCTCTTTCTTACTGACTCTCCCTCCTCTTTCTTACTGAAGCATATGTATTTATATTTGGAAGACAGCATTTGTTTAAATCTGTATTTACATAGGTTTAAATCGGTTTTATCCAAACCCAACCGAAACCGAACCGAATATTTCGGTTCGGTTTGGATATGTAATTCGGTGCGGTTCGGTTTTTTTTTTTAAGAATATTTCGGTTTTCGGGTTCGGTTTGGTTTTGGACCGAACCGTCCGAATGCTCACCCCTACATGATGATTTGCATGGAGAGAGTATTTATATGAGTTCATATTGTAGTGATAACTTAAGAATAGGCAAGTTCCTGATCATAGGTTAGGTCGTGGTAGATGTGCTCCTAGAATCATGGGTTATGGCAAGTGGTGTGGCGAAACACCCTGAGTAATGAACATTTTCAATTATTCATGGAATGAAAGGAAAACAGAAGACTCTTGCATCAGAGGTGAAATTGGATTCAGATTTGGCCTATGATAGACCCTCTTATCTCAGCTCTATCAATACTAGCTTTGATGGACATGACACATGAACTCGAGATTCAAGTATTGGATCGTGGGCCAAACCAATTTTGTGAATTGAGTCTGACTGATATTTTTATGGTGACTTTATTCGGTACCATAATGCCAATAATTATAATCAATTTTATTTAATGAAAAAATCGTTTATTCAATGGGCCGCGAACCGGGCCCGGCCAAAGCCACGAGCGGCCCAAAGCGGCCAAAGACCACCCAGCACCAGATCCAAGATCCAAGATCCAAGATCCACGATCCACGATCCGATCCACGATCCACGATCCACGGAACCGGGCCGGGCCGGAGCCGAGCCGGCACGGGCACGGCACGGAGCGCGGGCGCGGGCCGGCGCCGGCGCAGGCCGCGAGCGGCCGGCGGCGGCGGCGTGTCGCGTGCTGGGGCTTTCCACCCATCACTTGTGCACATAATTATACTAAGTGTTCAATGAACCACTTATATAGACAATTAATGAAGGTACATTAATCAATGTGGATAAGGATTAATTAATCCATGCTTATCCCCTTAATCACATAACTCCATGTTTAAGTGACAAACTTTGATCCATTATTTCTCACTCACCGGAAATCGGATTTGAGAATGTGAATACACCACGATCATCTACTCGGAACGTAGATCGATCCTATGCCGTTTAATTTCACAAAATTAAACGTTACGTCACTCAAAATCTTGGTCAAAATAGCTTCCTGGCAACTTGACCACATATATAATAAACATATATATATAAGCGTGATTTCCAACAATCCCCCACATGAGTGGAAATAGCCATATGCATGTATGCAGACACAGCTCAGTCCTCAAGAGATGTTAAAATATTTGGACAGGTGGTTTATGGCCTTGAACCTTCCATAGTTAGTACCATCGAGTACACAAAGCGGATTAGTGGACACGATGCTGAACTATTCCCCCACAACGCGTGCTTGAGACAATGGTATTAACACTTTAACACCTCAACCTCATCCGTTCTCACGTTTGATTCCATTTTGGCCATGGACATCCACTTTGGATTCATAAGTGTTTTGTTTGAAGCGCCCCACCGCACTTACATAGGTGATTCTTTACCGAGTATCTTGCCATACTCAACCTCCCCGGTATCTTAGGAATCATTAAGAGTCAACGACTCAACCTCACCACTGAGACAAGTTTTCAACACTCGTTTGCTTTATAGGGACAGACTAACTTGAGTGTTTATACACGAACTCCTATAGCTTAGTTCTCCCATCGAACCATTTCTTGGGATCTCCAATCATCATGGTTGGGTTACCACTATGATTGTTCTTAAGATGTGGATTTTAATCCCATTCCTCTAGAACTTGATCATTTGATCCGGTTCAACCCTTTGGTTAACGGATCGCGGATTATCTATTGACTTGACATAGTCAATTGATATAACCCACTCGAGATCAAATGCCTCACGGTATTATGTCGCCGACGTATATGTCGAGACTTACCATTATACAAACCACTTTTCGCCTTCCAATAGCGGCTTGGCTATCACGGTGAATCATCACCGGTGGCACGGGTTTAGACCAACATGGAATATCTTCCAAAAATTACGGAGCCACTGGCTTCCTCACCGACTTTATCCAAAGCTATGAATTACGATTCCATGGTGGATCGGGCTATACACGTCATTTGTGGATCTCAAGAAACAGCACCTCCCAATCGTGAACACGCACTCCACTTGTAGAAAGTGAATCTTCGTGTCGATATCCATTGGCATCACAGTACCCTCAAGTCTTGGGGGATGTCTCGTGAAATGCGTCCATGATTTTGAGTATACTTGAGTACCTCAAAACTCTTACTAGAGCCTTCCAATGCTCCTTGCTTGGATTGCTCGTGTAACCACTCAATTTGTTCACACAGTAAGCTATGTCGGGTCGGGTGCAATTTGTAAGATACATCAAACACCGATGACCTTAGCATAGTCTTCTTGTCCAACGTGTTCACCCACTGTTCTTACTCAAGTGAACATTGAGCTCCAATGGGGTCTTAGCGTGTAAACCGTCAAACGCGTTGAATTTCTTAAGCACTTTCGACGTAATGAGATTGTGTCAAGATAATTCCGTCCGATCTTCTTAGAATCTTGATTCCAAGAATCACATCACTAATCCCATGTCTTTCATGTCAAAATTTCTTTTAACATGCGCTTTGTGTCATTAATGACTTGAGCATTGCTACCGTGATCAACATGTCATCTACACACGCACATACTAGAACATAACCATTATCGTTGTTCTTAACGTGACACATTTGTCACACTCGTTGATCTTGAAACCATTTGCCAACATTATATTGTCAAATTTCAAGTGCCATTGCAATGGCGCTTGTTTCAAACCATATAGAGACTTCACGAGTTTGCATACCTTGCCTCTCGACCGGTACTACAAACCCTTCGGGTTGCTCTATATATACCTCATCCTCGAGGTCACTGTTCAAAAGCAGTCTTAACGTCCATTTGATGAATCTCAAGATTGCGCAGCAAAGAATTGCGAAAGCACCCGAATAGACGTAATCCTCGTCACGGTGAATAGGTATCAAGAAATCGTACCCTCTCTTTGTTTAAACCCTTTGACAACCAAACGGGCCTTATACTTTTCAATTGATCCATCGCCCTTTCTTTTAAGGATCCATTTGCATCCTAGGGCTTACAACCTTCGGCAAATCAACCAAGCACAGAGTGTGGTTTTGTAGAATAGAATCAATCTCACTGAGCGACCTCTCGCCGAGCATCCCGTCTGGCCGAGCATAGGCTACTTTGATCGACGTTGGTTCTTCGTCCAACATGAACGCAATATAGTCGGGACCAAAATCCTTTGGCGCTCGACTCTCATCGCCTCGCCTCGGTTCGACCCTCGGATCGGACTCGATCGCTATGCGATATCGGTTCTTCCTCCAAAGGTTTAGAACTCGAAGCTTCACCATCGCCTATTGCTAGAGTGGCTTCACTTTTATCCTTTTCTTCGGGGGATAAACACTTTCAAAGAATATAGCATTCCTTGATTCAATCGTCGTCCCCACAACCATATCCGTACCTCGACCCGTGGATCGAAACGATAAGGCATGCTGTTCATGCATACCCAATAAAGATACAATCGATCGTTTTAGGTCCAATTGTAACTTGTTTAGGAAGAGGCACCTCAACCTTCGCCAAACACCCCCACACTTTGAGATATTTGTACGATGGCTTTCTTCCTTTCCACAACTCGTAAGGAGTGACATCCTTACTCTTCAGTGGAATTTTGTTCAGTATGTAGTTGGCTGTCAAAACAGCTTCCCCCCACAAGTTCTGGGGCAACCCTGAACTAATCAACAAAGCATTCATCATCTCCTTAAGTGTTCGATTTTACGTTCAAAGAACGCCATTAGACCGAGGTGAATAAGGGTTGTCGTTTGATGTATTATACCACTTTCATTGCATAATGCCTCAAACGGAGCTACATATTCTCCCCCTCTATCACTTCGAACAGTCTTAATTCGACAGCTTAGTTGATTCTCGGCTTCGTTCTTGAAGTTTTTAAAAGCTTCAATAGCCTCGTCTTTACTTCTTAGAAGGTAAAGATAGCAATATCTTGTACAGTCATCAATAAACGTGATGAAATACTTTTTACCACCTCTAGTTTGTACAAACTTTAAATCACACACATCAGTGTGAATAAGTTCTAGAGGCTTAGTGCTCCGTTCTACCGAATGAAACGGTAACTTAGCCATTTTCGGCCTCCACACAAACCTCACATTTCGTTTGTGTATTAACTTCATTTAACTTTAGTAAATCTAAATTTACTAATCTTTTATTGCATTTAGATTAACATGTCCTAATCTACAATGCCATAAATCGAGCACTCGGTCAAGTAAGAGAAGTAGATGCATTTTCATTAATAGCAATCTTGGGTACACGCAAGACACCATTACATTCAATTTGAAAAGACCCCAAGAAGATAACCCTACCAAGGAACTTCCCAAACTTAGTCAGATAAACTTGTCCGACTCAAAACTAGTCTAAACCCTTGTTAACTAGAATAGAGCCCGACACCAAATTCTTGCGGATGTCCGGGACATGCAAAGACATCCTTCAACGTGATCTCAATGCCTGACGACATCTTGAGCACCACATCACCAACTCCGGCAACCTCGGACACGAGCTTGGTTCCCCATGTTGAGCTTCTCCCTCAACAGCTTGTAGGTGGAGAAACGCATCTTTTCGGCGCAGACGTGCGCGATTCTGGCGCCGATGTCGATGAACCATCCACCTTGATTCTCGGCGTGGTTGACTTCTTCGGTCACCACAGCAGCCAAGTCATCCTTGTCCCATTTGTCAAATCCTTTTCGACAACATTGGTAACTTGTTTAGCCTTCTTCTTCTTCGCTTACGACAGCCTTACTCGTGTGGCCATGCTTGCCACAATTGTAACAAATTCCCGTCAAACTTACGGCAACCACCTTCCTTTGCCTTTGTCATGGACATTGGGACGAACACGTTTGTTGGAGGACCGCCTCTCCAACAGTTGGCCTTCGCATCGAGCAAGCCTTCGCTTTTAAATCTTGTTTCTTCACGCGACTCGATGCGCAGCTTGACGATCAAGTCTTCAAGTGTCATATCCTTTCGCCAGGCTTAAGGTAAACCTCAAGTCTCTCCACCTGTGGTAGCTTCTCAATCAGAAGCGACGACAAAGCCGTCAAACAAGGTGCCCTTCGGCAGAACCTCGTGTACAATGAGTTGAAACTCTTGCACTTGGTCCATGATCGGTCGAGAATCGACCATCTTGTAGTCCAAATATTTGGCTACAATGAACTTCTTAGTACCGCATCATCACTACGGTACTTCTTTTCTAACAGATCCCACATACATTTGGATGTCGTTAACAAAGATATACACTATACAAACTATCTTCTAAACTACCAAGTATAAAGTTTTACAAAGATAGTCGCCAAGGCGCTTGATTATCATATCTTTCGGACGTGAAAGTCCGCTACCACCACACGGCGGGCTCATCTTCCACCAAGAAGTTGGCGAAGCCCAACGTCGTGAGTAGAACAACATCTTTGTCGCCATCTCTCAAGTCGGATCCTCCAAACTTTGGCGACTTCTACGGGCGGCATCATCCTCGCGGTATGAGCAGCGCCGAGATCGATCCCAAACCGATCCACCAACACCACTGAAGTGTGTTGGAACATGGAACTCGAATGAGAACCACCGGTGTTAGATCCCATGGATCCAACAATCGACCCACCGAAAAGTGCGATCGTCGAACCAAAGGAACCACTAAAAGTGGAACCAATTGTTGAACCACTAAAAGTGGAACCAACAATCGACCCAAAGGGTCCCATGGTTGACCAGAAGGCATCGAACCAAACACGACCGAAGCCATTGTGCGAATTGGCGGCAAGAAGCAGCAGCAAGCAAGCAGAAGCCGGAGGCGGCGGCGACAAGGCGGGCGGCGGCGGCAAGGCGGATGAGGCGGCAGTCGGTGGAAGGTACGGTCGACATCTCCATCAAAGGTATTAAGTTTCAACGTTTTAAGTTTATTAAGAGTCGAACTCCTTGCAAGTGCTATCTCGTCTTGCGATTGTTGGAAAAAGGTGTACTGAGCAGTGCAGACTTGCAAGGGCGTGTTACAACTCGAAAGTAAATGTAGAAGTAGAAGATCAAACTAACAATGAATTTGAAAAGAAGAAAATCGAATAGAAAATTACAGATAACCGTAATCTAATGCCGAGTCGAGGAGTCCTCTTTCAAAGACGAGATACGCCCGATAGTGCTCTCGGTTACGCGTATCGTCTCCAAAGATAAAGCGACAAACGCCTCGAAGGTGGCAAGACCGCAGACCAACGAGCTCCGCGAACCGGACGGAGGCGAGACAAAGCTTGGACACGAGCTAAGTATGCGAGAGTTTGGAATCTTTGGAATGCGTAGGGTGCTAATCTTTGGGAGACATGTCCTATTTATAGGCGTCGCCCCTCACGGGAGCATCTTTGAGTCAACACCGCATTGATGTCGGGTGTTACGGAGTTATGTCCCTATTGAGTGCGCGGCGGTTTACGGAGACAACGTGGGCACGTTTCCGCAGAGCCATCATGTCGGAGCGTTACGGCGGTTACGACGAATTCGGACAACGCGATGCGTCCTGGTTCATGGACGATCCGGACGTCTCTTCAAGTGCACAGCAGGCCCAACGGATTGGGCCACACGAGTTGGGCCTCGGACCAACTCCATCTTTGAGCTCGATCAAACGTTGATCCAAAATGTAGGGCGATGGGCCACCAACCGGGCCCAAAGAATGCCCAGACCACCCAGACCAATTGCCAAGATCCACGATCCACGATCCACGGACCACGGACCACGGACCACGGAACCGGGCGGAGCGAGCCGGACCGAGCCGCACGGCACCGCCCCAAGGCCAGCGGCGGCGGATAGCGATGTAGGCGTGTGGCGATGGGCTTTCCACCATCACTTGTGCACATAATTATACTAAGTGTTCAATGAACCACTTATATGACAATTAATGAAGGTACATTAATCAATGTGGGATAAGGATTAATTAATCCATGCTTATCCCTTAATCACATAACTCCATGTTTAAGTGACAAACTTTGATCCATTATTTCTCACCACCGGAATCGGATTTGAGAATGTGAATACACCACGATCATCTACTGAACGTAGATCGATCCTATGCCGTTTAATTTCACAAAATTAAACGTTACGTCACTCAAAATCTTGGTCAAAGTAAACCTCGGCAACTCGACCACATATATAATAAACATATATATATAGCGTGATTTCCAACAATTCCCTGAGTAGTGAACATTTTCAGTCATTCATGAAATGAAAGGAAAACAGAAGACCGTTGCATAAGAGGTGAAATTGGGTTCAGATTTGGCCAATGATAGACCCTCTTATCTCAGCTTTGTCAATACTAGCTTTGATGGACATGAACTCAAGATCCAAATATTGGATCGTGGGCCAAACCAATTTTTTGAATTGAGTATGACTGATATTTTTATCAGTGATGTTATTCGGCCATAATGTGATCGGTCATAATAAGCTTTATTTAATGAAAAAATTATTTATTTAATATTTGATCGATTAAAAAATTAGTTTTATATTAAAACCATCTTATGGAATTACAATTTTATCCCTGTCGAATGAAAAATTAAATTAAAAATTAAAAACAATAAATTTAATACTTTTCAAAATAGGTGGGAAAATGATATTTATATACAAATGATTAATATATTAATTTAATATTATTATTTTGTTAATTAATTATATTGATAATTACTAAAATATTCCCGTATAGCCAACCATAATGTGGCCCCATAGATTTATTGTATTTTTATTCCTATTAGTATTAATCAAACAATACGTATTTTTAGTTCTTAATTAATTAGAATTTTAATTAAACTAATTAGATTTCAAATAAAGTTAATTAATCTCTAAATACAATGTAGTATTATTTATTGCAAATTGTTAATTCTCAATTATACTTAAATAATTTTAGCTAGAATTTAATTAAAACATATCCAAAGGAACATGACTTGTATATTAGGTACTATTTGATAGACTCAACTTGTAAATCTAATTAATAAAGATAAAAAGACTTACCTTGTAACAATGATTAGACGACGAACGGGGAAGCGGGGTGACAGGTGATCACCGATTAACTATAAAATAGAGCCGGATGGGGTCTTCAGGCAGATACTTTGGCGCTCAAATCAACGATGCATAATGCTTAAGGTTTATTGATAGCCAAGATTGCGTGCCTGACCCTTATATGATGAGGATATTATAGATGTAAATTATGACATAAGATGGGTATAAATCTTTATCAAATAGGATTATGATACGCCTAGATCTTTCGAAATATGAGGTGAATGTTATGAATATTCACTGTAATTCGGAGCAAATGTATATGTAAGGAATCAATCATTTCTTATCCAGAGACAAAAGTCCCCACGTTTGGTAACTTTGGTTGATGACGTTACTCATGCGTCGTCGTATTAAGTTCGTCTTGAATAGTTATAGCGTTTCTAGATCAAGATCGTGTCTAGAGATGATTTGTCTTGGTGACTTGACATTTTATGTCATAAAACATTTCATAGATATATTTGGATTAATAAGAATAATTGATATTTATTTTTCATATCACTATCAATAATTGATATTTAACATACGCATTTAGTTCTCAATGAGGAATGGTTACTGATCTTTTTACATTTAATTTTCCTCCAACTTTCTTCTTAACAAAATTTAAATCACGCATTTATTGAAATCTAAACAATAAAATCTTAAACTGATCTCAAATAAATTTAGTGTAGCAAACAACACAAAATATTGAATATTTCAAGTTCCAGAAAAAGGACTAAATAAAAAAAATAAGAAAGACAAATAATAATAAAGAATAATAATAAGAAAGACAAATAATAATCGCTGATTTAAAATCTCCGCTATCATCACAATTCACAACTACAAGCGCTTACGCTTCTCTCATCTTCTCACGGCGTCGTTTCTTTCATCCTTTCCACCGCTTCAATTCCTCAGTTCAGAGTACTACACTTGAAATCTGTGACGAAATCATTCAAATTTCTTGTTGCTTCGAATTCAATTACAGGTATCCTTTTTTCTTCAGTTTTCGCAGCTCAGATCAAGCGGATTTCTGGATTTCTGGATTGTGGCAACTAAGTTGTTTTCAGATTTCTGGATTCGCATAAAATAATCGAGAAGATGTCGAGGTTTCGTGGATTGTGGCAAGCTTCCGTCAATGCAACTAAAAGAGGTAAATTTTTCAATTGCTTTTATTTTTATTTTTGTTTTCTTCATCAGCGAAAGTTTGATATTTCCCTTTTCTTTTTCTTTTTTCCTTTTTTTGGGGGGTGGGAGGTAGATTCCTCTTTTTTTTGCATGAAATGTTTGCTTAGTTTCTTCATGGATATGCATGAATTTAACAAGAACTTCATGTGTGAATTCAGTAGTTTCAAGTAATAATGAAAATGTATAATTGGATTAGTTTTTGGTTTTAGAGTTATGTTGTTGCAGGGAAGCATGATGGCCTTTAATAGTTTCGAAAAGAGCGAATACAGAAAACTCAATGTTTGTTGATGATGGGGGTTATGAGGAGGGATAGGATATAAAAGAAATAATCAGAATTATACTCATGTTTAGGTAGTATGCTGCACGTAATATTTGCTAGTAGACAAAGAATTGAGTTTAATTGTATACTCCCCATTCCTTAAAGGAATACATTGTATTGTGTTGCGTCATTGTTTTCTTTTTTCTTGCAGCTCTTTTGTGGAAGCCTGAAGACTTGCTTCCTCCAAGCGAACGATACATCTTTAAGTTTGACTCCAAAGAGGAGCTAAAACGATGGCATTTGTATGCAGATTCTGAATTTAATGGTAATTTTCGTGTTCATATAAAAAAAATGAAATTATTCCTTTTCTTCTATTTCCCTTTGTAACTAACCACACATGAAAAACAATGAGCTTGATCTGGGTTGAGGTAATGCTAGTTTCTCAAGAGCATTCAAATAAAAATGATATTTTTGTTGGTATTGATACTCGCAAAGAAAAATCAGCTATGTTGTTTGTCGGATCATTAATATGTAAGTTCCACATGATCCTTAATATTTAAGTTTCAAGTGAGCAGTATGTATGAAAACAATTTTGCCGAAAATTAAAGCAGATAGAATAGGAAGAAGGGAAATTACAGAAGTGAGACTCTTAAACGGCGAAAATTACCTTTTCAGGTTTGTCATCAGCTTCGCTGCATATACAAGAGTCTACCAATGGATCAGGTGGTACTGGTTAGTAAAATAACCCTTTCTCATGCGACCGGCTCATCTTAACTTTAACTTGATTTTTGCAGAAATTGTATTATCTTGTGCATTCAACTTCTCTTAATCGGGTGATAGGGCATTGCCAGTTTCCTGTTTCATGTATCAATGAAAACTTAGATCTTCTTAAGAAGTGTTGCATTTGTTTGTAAAAGTATGTTATTCTTTCATGAAAAGTCTTAATATATCATCAGCATTTATAGGTTACTTCTAGGTAGGCTCTCCATCTTTCAAAATCTCACATTTTTTATATTCCTTTGTCTACTCACAAAGCTACTTACGATTACCTTCACAATTTTTATTGTTATCTTTAACTAAAACCTCACAGGTATATTCTCTGAAACCTTTCCTTGGATGTCAGTGAAGGTTCCAAATGGAATATAAGTCGAAGTGGATTCTATGGAATGCGATCTAAGAAGGTAATGGTAAACTATGCTGGAGAAATAGAGATCTTTATCTATGTTTGAACCAATGATTGTTGTAGTGCGAAGTTGGAATGAGCTTTCCATATATTTGCCCTTGAGCGGATAAAGTTTTTATACCATTAGCTGCACTTTTCACTTGCTTTGCAGTTTGATGGCTTCATTGATCTGGATGGTACGACACATTGGCTCTAAAACTCAAAGGAGATGGGCGATGCTACATTTCTACTGTGAGTAATTTTACCCTGTTATGAACTTTGGAGACATTGAATCAGATTTGCTTTTTTGATGCTTTAAGTGAGTTGAGTTCAATCATATGCAGTTTTAAAGATGCTTACATGACTAGGAACAAGCTAATCGAGGATAAATCTAACTTCAATGTAGATATATACAGAGAATTGGGTGAACTCTCCTGGACAACAAGAAGATAACTCATGGCAGGCATTTGTTTATGTGCCTAAGGACAACTGGTACATTGCCAAGGCAAGCTCTCTCTCTCTCTCACACACACACACACACACACACACACTGCAACAATGGCAGTCATATGAACGCCTATGCACATCCACATACTATGTCACATCTGAGAGACGAGGATCATTTTATCTTAACGGAGACCTTGCAGGCAGATACTATTCCTTTCTAATGATTTGAAAATGGAGAGATTTAACATTTATTTTTAAAAATATTTTTTTCTGTTATAGAATTTTGTTGAGAGTACCCGAAGAGGGGGTCTTTGTCTTTTCTGGATAGGAACATTTGCCGTATTATACTCTTTTCTGTGAACAAAATTGCATTCTTGTGCACAAGCAAAAATTGATTCCTCTTTTTAACCAAGAACTATGTTTCCTATCCGGCAGATCCCCCTTGCTCGATATCTCCCAACATGGCGAGGCAATGTGATAGATGCAGAGCTCGAGATGAACCCAGCTCGCGTTGTTGGCATGTCCCTCTCGTTGAATGCAGAAGGTGGAATCCCAGGCGCCGTTTCTGGTCCAGGTGACTTTCGAGTTGAAATAGACTGGATTAAAGCTCTTAGGACGCTCAGTTAGTCGATTCTCGTCGCTATTCATGCTGGTGATGAGACATAATAGACACAATTCAATTTTGTCCGAGATTCTAATTGCATTTTAAATCTTGGCAGTCTACGTGTATAATGATGATGTCATCCTATCTATCGAAAAACACATACTATATACATTTGTGAAGAAATCTCAATAATATTATGCTACGTTTCACTCGTGTTTCTAAAACATTTCTTTAACTTCTACTGTCAAATTGGAGTGGGTTGGAATGATATAAAGAGAATATTCTTTGTGGACTTGGACCAAATATACTCTTGAGTACTTTTGTATTTGAGAATGTTACAGAAAAATGATATCAAATTTCTAATTTTATCCTTATTGACAATATAAAATCTTTACTTTTTAAGTTTCTCATACAATAATCGAGGGGAAAAAGTGTAAACTGTATAATTATTTGAAGACGGCTGGAGTACATCTGTACATGCAAGGGGTGCATTGGGCTCTCGAGTAGCAGTCCTTGACTTTTTTTGGGGGGATACGTGATTTTATTGTGTTTTATCAACGGATACAGTATTTTGTGTATACTGTGAAAAACTTATATTTGATAAAATACGATAGGAGACCGAAAAACGATAAGATATGAAACAATGTTGTTTAGAAACAAGGTTGGGTAACTACTGCTTATCCCTATATATTTACCCCACTCCATTAAAATTTAGATGTTAGATATGATTATTTTGACGAGTCTCCCAAGATCTGCAGCTTATACCAACAACTTGTCCTCAAGTTATCTCTGTTGTGATCATTTTTATATCTTAACCAATCTTAACCAGTTTAACCTGTCATACAGACTTTTGTGATCTTCTACCGCTGTATGATTTAACTTTTATATGAGAGAATGAGACAACATATGCAATCAAGTAGACAATCCAAATAGGAGATTGAAATAGTGGTAACAGAAAACCTTATATACATGTCAATCATTCTTCTTTCAGTATATAAATCCAATAACCACAAACAAAATGTGGCCTAAATTTGAACCAGCTAATGGCCAACAATTTCCTTTCTTCTACGCAAATGAGAATCATAAGCATGCACCAATCCAAAAAAAAAAAAAACCTTCAAGAAGAGTAAAGAAAGAGAACCAAAAATAGGAAATGGAGAAGTTTCTGGGGACAGACCATAAAATATATATGTCAACATTCAATCCCAGCCGTTAAACCCTTTTAACCCCACTAATCCTCATCTAAGAAACCTCCCAACAATTTCAATTTTTTTTTTTAGCATTTCTTTTCTTGGAATTATTCATGACATTCACTTTTCATTCAGTATAGTACAATCAATATGCATTCCCTGCTTCTGGAGACTTCCCAAGGGAGACATAGGTGTTGTTTCTATCTCTTGCAACACTTGTAAGTGGTTACGTCTCGTAGTGATTTTTAGCATTTATTGAAAACTAACAATAATATTTTTTATGTGTATCGAAATGTATTTTAGTGTGTATACTTTTCTACTATATATGCATAATAAGCACACACGCATTTTAGGTGGACTGTGTGCGTTGGGACAAGAAAAAGATTGATTTCTTTTTTTTTTGGGTGTGGTTGTATTGTTGTGTAGTCTGAGATTATGGCTGCTGAAAAAGATAAAAGCAGTGATTTTTATGCTGTTTTGGAGTTGAAGAAGGAATGCACGCCAGTAGAGCTCAGGCATGCCTACAAGAAACTTGCGCTGGTTAGGATTCGAATTTGCAAGTCGTAAACTTTTTGTGTTTTTTATGGAAATCAAACTGTTAAACATCAAAACTTTGTGGTGTATTAACGTTGTTGGGAATATTACTTCAACTTGTTTTTTGCCGGTTTTCTTGATGTTGAGAAAAAATGTGATCTTTATTATTTTTTCTTTACCCCGTCATGAAGATCAAATCACACACACACAAACACACACAATGTCTAGTTTGAAGTGATTTTCTCTTAGAAATGGGAAATTTTGATGTGGGATTGAGTTGAATTTTGTGAAATTCGTGTTGTTTTGTGTGACAGAAATGGCATCCGGATAGGTTCTGTGCTTCGGGGAATTCGCAGTACTTAGATGAGGCAAAGAAAAAATTTCAAGCTATTCAGCAAGCATATTCAGGTAGAAATGCATACATTTTTCTTGACTGTGTTCCTTGAAAATGAAGGCTCTTGATCATGATAAAGAGCTCAATTTCGTAGTAAAAAGGAGTTAGTTGCAGGGAGAAACTAGTTAGTCTCTTCACTTTGATTGTTAGAACAACAAAATCTTGTTAATTCATGGCAGGCAGCTGTTTTGTGGGCTAGCTTGATGAAATTGATTGAAAATTTGTGAGTTCTAATACAAATATTTGGATTTTTTGGCCTTGTTCTGGTTGCAGAGAACACAAATTTTTTAGATCACTAGTCAATTTTGTGGATTCCTTTTTGTGTTAATGTGTTGGTAAGTTCTGTACATTGTTTATCCACGAACACAACTTGATCATTGTAAGTATACTTTAAAATTATGAAAATCTTGAATTCTTGCAAGTGGACTTATGTGATGCTGTTTGAAAACAGTGCTTTCAGACAGCAACAAAAGGTTTCTGTACGATGTAGGAGTGTACGACTGCAATGACGACGACGACAATAGTGTAAGTTGCAGCCACCACACACTACATGTGACTTGTTTTGATGTTATATGAAACTCCGACATGTATTACCTTAAATTCGGAAACGCTCTAAGGAATTTACGTACGACTTAGGTGCCTCCTCCAATGGCAAATTTTTTAAAGTACAAAAAGTTGGATCTTGGAAAAAAATGATAAAAATTGAAAACAAGAAGCCAACTCCTGTAGAAAGAAGTTAGTTTTTTTTTTTTTTCATTTTTAATTACTATTGTCTTTATATGTGCATTTTTCTTTCTTTATATGTACATATATGGGTATAGATATACTTATTATACTATAACAGAATCTATATAAAAATTGGTTTTGTAGGTATATAGTTAAAGAAAAAATGGAAAGAAGATGGCGAGTTTTATAGGTGCATGATTGGAGTAATTGTTTGAATAGAAAAAATCTAATGTTTCTAGAGTATGTACTATACATTATTATACTATTCTTTTGATGATACAAATTTTAATAAATTATAATGAATTCAAAGTGAGTGGAGATAATCAATGAATAGATTAATGAGTAGTGAGAGTAAAAAAGTAGGTCATGTGTGATTTTTTTTATGTAGATTAGTGGATAGATTGAAGATAAAAATTATGTAGTTGATGTTTTCAAAAATGACAAATATAATTTGATGGATAGATGGAATAGAGATTAAATGCAAGTTTTTGGTAGACCGAGAGAGTATTATATTAGTTTTGGTGGCTAGTGTGAGGAGATGAGAAACCTAAGCAATTTGCAAGAATGTTAGAGTGAGAATGTGGTACCAATTTGCATAGTTGAAGGTGTTTGATGGGAATTTCCATAGAATATGAAGTTTATTACATCATCTCACGTGATAATATTTTATTAATATAAATTAAATTAATAAAATATTATCATGTGAGAGATGATGTAGTATACTACACCTACATGTTCTATAGAATTTCTCTTGTTTGATAGAATTATTTGCCGATGACATGAAGAGGGCCTGAATTAGAGGGTGATGATGGCCTTCTTCTGTTAGATACTTTTGGCAAGATAATTACGGTTGCTCTGTGGTGATCGAAATGATTATTGGTCTGATTTATGTAGACCGTCAATATTTTTATTGGTGATCAACTCTTCTTGTTCTTGGATTTGACGCAGGGTATGGGTGAGTTCTTGAATGAGATGGCGACAATGATGAGCCAAACCAAATGCGAAGTGAGTTTATCCTACAATACTTTGTTTTTTTTTTCACTAACATGTGAAGAAAATGTTTCGGGGAGAATGAGATCTGATCTTAACTTTGACTCTAAGAACTTGAAAAATTGTTGCCTGCAATCTCCAAAAATGTTCCTACTTAGAATACTAATAATATAACATTATAGTCAAGATTCCATCTTCTAAAACGCTTTTATGTCTAATAGCTTAGTAGGCTGCTGTCTCTACGGATTTAACTCAGTTGGTTAAGAGCTAGTAGATTTGGGATAGGCTTAGTAGGTTGTCCTAGCAACTATTTAACGACGATTCACTTATTAACATTTATGAGTTCTTTTAGGGTTCAAGGATTGGGTTTTGTGTTGTTAGGATTTGATTGATGAGCGGTTGTGATGTTTTGAAACGTATGACAGGAGAGTGGGTTGGAAGAACTATTTGATGAGCTCTTCGAGAGTGACATTGATGCCTTGGGCAGCTCATCATCCTCGGCCTATGGCGTCTCCAACAAGAGCAGTCGGGGTGGGTGGAGAGAGCAGTCGGAGAAAGAATGCAAGGATATGTCGGAGGTACTCTTAAGACAAAAATTTGACCTATTTCCACCTCTAGATGTTTTAAATCTACATCATAACCATTTGATTATGAATTGCCTTCTTTTGTTATAGCCATATATTTGTTGCTTCCTTTTTCATCTATCAAAACTTTGCACCTAATTTTCTTTGGATTAGTCTAGCATTTTTCATTTTTGGAAACATTAACTCCATAATTTTTAATCTCTATCTATATATTTACAAAAAAAATTATGCATGATCCATCTTTTTACTCCAATTATTTATTAATATTTTTATTTATTATCTTCATGATTCATAATTTATTATTTTTACTCACTTTACGTATTAAAACTTGTGTCATTAAAATCAACACAGACTTTTGATTAATTAAGGGAGTATAATAATAATATCAAATGTGATAAACAAAGATAATGTAGAAAAAAAATCATATTTGATCATTTTTTTATTAGGATCTGTACATATTTATTTTGATACGTGTTGAAAGATGGTGAATCACTGCAACGACTTATATAATTTGTTTCTACCAAAATAAAATTAAAGTTGGTGTGACTTTAAACAATTAACACATGGAATTAATAATTATTAACTTTTATTATAGAAAAAAGTACTACTGAGAATATACTTGGAAACAGGAATTTGTGGAATTAATACTCAAATAATTATGACGTCATTTTATTTTCAAATTTCTATGTCGGAACAACGTCATTTAGCTTAGTTCCACATATACTTTTTTATCGTCACACGACTATTGGATACTGCAAAAATGAGCTTGGTATAAATTTAAATTATGAAATCAAACAAGCGCAACAAGACACATGATACAGTTTTTCGATTTTCTATAGTACTTTCTCGCCAGCGCAACAAAGTGCAAATAACAACATTAGATTTTTCCTCCATTTTTTTATTAAAAAAAGCAAACTACTTTAGGGCATATTATTCTGATCATTGATTTTTTCTGGTATTGTACACTTTATATGAAACAGCATATTATGGGAAATTCTGAAATTCAAAATACATTACGAAATATACGTATCTTAGATTGAATATAAATAGTACATAATGAGTGGCAAGACAAATACTTAATTTATAGTGAAGTTAACAATAATAAAAAAATGGAAAGTGTTCAATTGAAACATGAAAACGTGCCAATCGATTCGATCCCGGAGAGCTGCTTTTGCTAGGAAGTTGGCCTTGAAAGCAAGGATGTATCATGTATATGAAGTTAATGGTTCACGTTGTGTGTTGTTATTAGGCATTTAGGAGCTTGCTTGTGGATTGAGTTTAGCAATATTTAGCTCGTTCGTCTCTTGTAGCTCAACCCATCTATTATTTTATCTAATAAAACCATTTAATCTGATTAAATAGTTAACAGAGTTGAACCCAAACTTGAGTTTATGTTTAAAGAGATGCTTGAGCTTGATTCATTTAGTTTGATAAATCTTGAAGCAAGTCATTAACGAGCCCATATCAAATCGCTTGCATATTTAATAATTTTGGTTAAATCGAACTTATTTTGGGATGGGAATTTATGTTTATAATAAATAAATTACTAATTAGGGAATGTGATATCAGCTGTCAAATTTCTCTCCGCAAAATCGACTGCTTTTATCCAATAATCATTTAATGGTTTCCACAAACCCTCGCTTAGTAGCCACAAATTACCAATAATCCATTTTTAGGATTTTGTTCTTCTTCTATAAAAACCCTAGTTCTTCCCATTTTTCATTAGTTTTGTTCTAGCGTAAATAAATAGGGTCGTTTAATTTTTTTTATTTATCTTCTTTGTAACAGTCGTGTATCTGGTGGTGCCCCTCCCAAGTACATTATTTCATTTCATCACCTACATATCTTCGGTTGTTACAAAAGAAAATTCACACACACACACACACAATTTTTTCGGTATTTTATTTTTATTTTCTATTGTAATTATGGGGTTTCTCCATAAACTTTGGGACGAAACATTGGCCGGGCCGCCGCCGGACGCCGGCCTCGGCAAGCTGCGCAAATATAACTCTTTCTCCGCAGCGAGATCCACCGCCGCGCCGTCGCACTTCGACGACCACCAAGTCCCGATCACTCGGAGCATCACCGTCGTGCGGCGTGATGCTCATCGTAACCTTAATGTTGCTGTCGGATCACCATCGACACCTTCCTCTCCCGCCAGCTCGACCCCTAGCTCTCCGTTCTCACGTAAGAGTCAGAGCCTTTTCACTTTTAATTGCGTTTGTATCTCGAGAAACGTGGACCCGTCAAAGAATTTTGTAAAGGAAAATAGTTAAAAAAAGAATAGGACCTCAAATTTTGATTTTATACACTATGAATACCAGCGATACTAATTATAAAGTTCACTAAAATATAATATGAAGTTTTAAAATAAGTAAAACAATTCTAAACGATTTACTATTATAGATCAAAAATCAATTTTTTCGAAACATTTCAAGCCAAAGCAATAATTTGAAACTTTATGGGGTGGATTTCTAATATTGATGTATTTTGGGGTGCTTTTAGCAAATTCTCCTGGAGGGAATTTTAAGAAATGGATGAGGAAGAAACCGACAACAGGAGCGTTGCACAACTCCGAGCATGAGAGTAAGAACTTTTATGATTGGTTTGTAGTCCAAAAAATTTATCGTGAAGCCCTTTTTCTTTTCTTTTATTACATGATTAATCCTTCAAGATTTTCATGTTTACGAAATATCATCATACATTTTTTTTAATTCATGGTCACGTCATAAACATTTTAGTAGTTAAGTAATTATATATGTTTCCTCTCTTAAAAGAATTATATACGATTCAATTATATATACATATATATCTTTTTACATGTTTTTCATCTTGTTTTCTTGAACTCATAAACTCGGTAAAACATCCATATTAACTTATGTCGTTAATATCTTATTGGCAGGATTCTGATCGTAAATTCTTTGGATCGCTGAGTATATTTTGAAGAGGAAGTGATGAATTTGTTCAAAAAAATGTTTGTATGTAAATAAGTTACCTATTTGGGGTTAGTTTTGCATGTAAAAATTAAACCAGATGATGGAGAAAATGGAAAACAAAAAAAACCACCTGATTAGGATCTCTAAGTAATGCTTCTTGGAAGAGTACAGAGAGGGAAAGTTCAATACTTCTGCGTCCTTCAATTCTTTGTGAAGAAGTAATTATTTTTTTCCCTCTTTTATGGGGATTTTCTTTTGGGATTTATATTTTTACCCTTTAACTGAACATTAGTTTTTTTTTCTAGTATTGTTTGGGGACATTTGATTCATGTACATAAGGGTTTTTTTTTTTTCTCTTCATAATTTATTATTCGAGAGGTTTGTACATATGTGGTTTTTGTATTTGAACCCCTTCTCAAGAAGTAGTATACATGAAAGATCAGTTTGTCTCTTTAATTGACCAATCTTCTGTGTGCCAAATACTAATATTTTTACAATTTCTTGGAGATTGTTAGCTATATATGTTGCATTTACTAGAATTTGAAATAACTAAATCACACATGTAAATAATGAATCCCCAATTCTTGTTCTTATAATTTTATGAAGGAAAGACATAACTATGAGTTACTTTGTCAAAATTTATTGCACCAAAGGACATTGCTAGCAACAAATACTTAGCATCTGTTCATGTTTTATCAGAACAGCTAACCCAAATTGCTAGAAGAGTCCATTGAGCTCATACATATACTGCTTCAACATTCACTTTCACTTAAAAGACATTCTATTCTAGTAAACAATCAGAATTCTAAGTCATGTGCAAACGCAGTTGTAAGAAAGAATGCTTCTTAACTACAAGAATCACATTGATGTTCCACAAATTGGAACTGTTCTGTTGTTACCATATACAAAAATAAAATATTTTGAAACTACAATATAACTAAATCTCCACAGATGCCATTGGAATCTACGAGCATATAAGCATCATTCTCACTCATTTACACTTATATCAGTTATGCTAGTGCCATAGAAGCCATTCTGAGCAAATTTATGATACTGCAAAATATTATTACCTGGGCTTGGACTCATTTCCCTTGCTCCTAAATGTCGATAACAAGAAAAATGATCTCGGAGCTGTTAAAAACATAACTAGTGTGAGCAACCAGATTGAGAGAACATCCTCACTAGCAACATATGAACAAATTAATAATGTGTGTGCGTCTGTGTGGATTATTGGGTCAAGGGAAATAAGTGGCTTCTAATATCATTCAAACGATTAAGTATGCATTTTCTCTTGGAGTTCAAGAATTTGGAACGAAAAAAACAATATTGGATTCTTCACCTTTGATTGAGGTTCCAGAAACATGATCCTCTCTCAGTTTAAAGTTGGCTGGAGGTGCTGGGATTTGTGAAGATTGTTCTGTGAGAACAAAGGGAATAAACACATCAAAGGAGAAGCCTCGGAATTTATTAGCACCAATATTAGACGCAGAATATGCTAGAGACGTAAAAAAAGGAAAGGATGAAGATATCATGATAACTGACAACAATGAGCTAAACTGTAACTGAACTGCAGTTTAATTATAAACTAGCAAGTAAAAGAGTTGTCAAATGGCAACTTCAGAAAATAACTCGAATATATAGAATTAAAAAGGAATATTAATGCATGAGAACTTTGGAAGATGAATAAAATTGCTGGGTAAGCATAAAAGGAAAGAGAACATTATGAGATACTATAACCACCTGATTCGTTGAAAAACTCGTTTTCATTGAAACCATCATCAGAAGGTTGAGCTTGAGAAAATCCCATTCTAGACTTCCTGAGATCTTCTGATGAGCGATTGGCAGGATCTCGTCCATCTTCCATGTCATCATCTCCTTCAGATGTGGTGGTAGAGACCCAGTCAGCCATAGTCTCTGAGCCACGATTCTTCCTTCCAAATTTCAGCAACCTTTTAAATCCGCTAGACATATCCTTACGGGATGAATTATTGGACGAATGGGCTGCTACCATAGGCTTCTGGGGTGCTCCCCATGTCTTTCTCATCCTAGCAGCATCAGCCTCCATCGCATTTAAAAAATGCGAATTCCATGAAGGACTTCCAATTGGGGAATCCACAGAAGCATCGACATCAGATGTCTCATGGGGATATGAAAAGGTATGTTGACTACAGGAATTCCATGACATTGGATTTCCATTATGCCAATCTTGCATAGAGTCAACAGGGAGGAAGCATGAAGGAATCTCTCTTGGAAATTTTGAACCCAAAGCCTGGTCCACTGCAGAAAAGGTGAGAGTGTTGTCACCATTTTCAGATTCAGAATTCACAAATTTATCTAGTTCCGGTTCCCTATCTTCTAAAATATTATCCTCTTCGGCATTCAAGCTCTTGAATCCCTCCTCTCCTTCATCATTAACAGTGTTCTTGCATTCATCAGGTTCACAGGCAAGCCCATCATTTTCATCCATATCATTTACAGGCTCAGATCCCACAGAGACCCTCTGCCTTGCAATACTTGTTCGAGCAGCACGGTTACCTTTTCTAAGAAAAGGCTTGGTACCAACATTTTTCAAAATATCCTCATCAAATTTTATCTGGGTCAAAACAACAC
Organism: Salvia rosmarinus; assembly: GCA_036937905.1. Lineage (NCBI taxonomy): Eukaryota > Viridiplantae > Streptophyta > Magnoliopsida > Lamiales > Lamiaceae > Salvia > Salvia rosmarinus. The sequence goes on along the minus strand of CM072817.1, from coordinate 11,319,544 downwards.
CATCTGAGTCCAGACCAGATAAATCCTTGATCTCGCTCAGATTTGCTGAGCTTTTCCTTAATGCCTGCAATCGGCGTGATTTGTCCTCCTTGACAATAGCCATTTCTTCAGTTATGCTTTTGCTACGAGCATGGTTTCTTAACTGTGAACGTGTTGCCTTGCCACCTATAGAAGAAGGTTTAGTATTTTCTTTTCTAAGGTCAGAACGGTTGGAGACAGATTGGGCAAGAGGATTTTCAGGCTGCGTTCTTCGCTTTACAGAAGCGGTGGAATTTTTAGAAGCAGACCTTGCAACTGGACTAGCTGAAGGGTGAGGAGTAGTTGATGAAAATTTTCTATTATTAGGTATCAGCTTCTTTCCCTGTGCAGTCGTAGAAAGACCATCCTCAAAAGAGGTGTAATCAACAGCCCTTTCTTCTCTAGGAAGATTCTTCTCTTGGAAATCCAAAGCATCATCGTCAAACTCACAATCTCCAAAATCTAAATGCTCCTGTCAAAGTGAAACTTTAAATGGTTGGTTAAAAAACCAAATAACCCAGTAAATCCTTTGAAAATTCATAGGCGCACTCAAATTGCAAGATGATTCCAAGCATTAGTGTCATGTTGAGCATAAATATAAATGTACCTGCTCCCTGTTCAGAATTGACCTACTATTATACGATCTGAGTCTCTCAGCACGCTGCCGAGCACTGGATACTGAACTTTGTCTGCCTGCAGATCCGGATAATTTGTCCTTCATCTCGGATTTATTCCTCTCAAGGCTATCCTGCATGGACTTCAATCGGGCTTCTTTCTGTTTCCTGTTGGAACTCCAATCTTCTTTCAGTTTTTCATCCCTCTTCTGAATATACGTACGGTAGAGTTTCCCTCGAGAACCCTCTGAAACACTAAGCTCGGAGAAACTCTTCTTCAAAGCATCACCTCTTTTGTGACTGTCAATAACTTTCATGGAAGATGCAGCATTTAACTTGGTTTTGTTCTTCAAATTTCCATTTGGCTCATGTGACTTATAACTATCAGAAAATTGAGGGGAGATATCTGCTATTGGTTTTGAATACTGAAAACTACTGGCTGGGAAATGTTGTGCATCATCTAATTTACCTTTACAGGCAGAGTTGGATAGATCTGTGGGGACTCGCAGTTTGTGTTCTGCAAAGAGTTTTTCAAGCTCATTTGCTTTCATCTTTAACTCATCGTTGCGTTCCTGATTACCCCTTGTCTGCCTTCCCCTCTGAAATTTCTCTGGAGGTGTTGCAAAAGAGTCGAACCCTTCTTGAGCCTCCGTTGCAATTGTACCAGAACATGGTGTCCTGCTGCTTCCATCAGGCATAATTTTTGTCATCTTACCGAGGTCAGCTGCTGAGACCTTTCGGTTGAACTTCATCTTCGGAGGTCCAGCATCTTCAATCGATTCTGGTTTTTCCACTACTTCAGTTTCTGCAGTAGACCTCAACTCTTGCGGGGCGGAAGAAGAATCATCTTCAATCTCTTTACAGTGAGCATCAAAAGCCTCTTGCAATCTTGAACCAGAGACACCTTCAGAAGCCCAAGACTCTTCCATAGTCTTCCAGGTGGACGTCAAACTTGATTGCGCAACAGACTTATCCCTTGTTTCACAACCACCTTCACTTCTAGTAGGCCTAATTTGTGCCATCAAAGAGCCCTGATCCTTTACCCCTGCAATCTCTGACCAGCTCTCACTAGGAATGACATTTGACTGGGGCTTAACCATAGAAGAACTCTTTGCTGTATCATTGTTCAAATCCAAAATTTTATTCTCCTGGGAAAGCAATCCAGTGGAAGGAGTACAGAACTGGCTCTCAGAGTCCTTTTCAGCACTCAAGTCGATGCTCATTTCACTAACTCCGCTCCACCTTCTTAAGACTGCCTTCTCTGCAGCTGCTCCCATCATTGACACATCAGATGACATCCTCCTCAGCTCAACAGATTTTACAACAGGAGGCTTCCCCCCAGAATTCTCCTTCTGCTTGTTCTCAAACAAGTTTATCCTATCCTGAACACTGAGCCGCCTTCCAGGTTGACTGGCTTGAATAGAACCTGTTTGGTCAGGAGCTGAGATCTCATCTTTCTTATCATTTACACCAGTGGCACTGTCCGGCTTATTTCCCTCATCCCTCTCTACACTGGATTCTCTGCTGAAAGTGTGACGTCCGGGGAAGGTAATGTGTGGGGGACTGGCCTGCTGATGTGTGGTGGGTTCTGGACGTGGAGGAGAGGGCGGATCATTGTCGAAAGACATATCTGATGTGCATGAGGAACGAATGGCTCGGTCTTCTGACCTGATTTTCAATTGGTTGATGAGGTTCGGCCGCCTCTCACACAGAGATATGTACTTGCCACAAGCTTCACTGCAATAGCAGAAGCAAGGAATTTCCGTTGTTGATCAAAAAACGGCAAGGGAAAAAACTAGCTCCTCTTCTCAAACTGCTATTTTAGTTGTGTGGTTGAATTCGCAACGTGGGTTGTAGAAGGAAAATTACAAGGTATTATAATTTAGGGGTTAGTTACAGTCACTGACTCACTGATGAAAGGCTAATTTATTTCATGCATAGGTGGATATGGGAGCAATTTTTATGCTGAGTCTAGATCTACGATATCATAACATATGAACATGACACCAATGGTAAAACGAAACATGAGAATGAAAACTTGAAGGAAATAGAGGATTTTATGTAGATAGCTGATTTAACAACACGTCCATTAGAATCTTGGGTGATTTTGGAAACTCCTAATTTACAATTTCGCAATGCAAAAATGTGAATAATGAAAGAAATTTTCAGGAAATAAAAAATGAGCTGCATTTCTATATCCAAAAGACTATGATTTCACTTTTGTAACTGTGCAGATGTTATTTACTTTATAGCTTTCTTCTGGCTGAGTTTTAGCATGCAGGCTAGCTTAGTGCAGGGAGATTTCAGACGTGACAAGAAAGAAGATGCATTTAGTGATGTAGAGCCGTTTTATTAATAAATCAAAGAATGTCTTGATAATCCTTACTTGAGGTGATGAGCACCAAATCTATCAGCAAACATATGAAGTTCAGGAACAGTCTCACCATCAAAACCAGCAGCAGCAGCACGAGCATAGGCATTAGTTAGGTCCTGCTGCGCAGCCACAAGCCTTAAGTCGATAGCTTTGAGAAGCTCCTTCCTGTATTGATTAGAACTAAAGAATTAAGTATTGCATGCCTTCAAGTCATGTTTGAAAAAAAAAGCTGAGTAACATCCCAATGCTCGTTAGTGGAGATAACTTTGACAGAAAGTGAATAAGATCAAAGCAGTTAATACATAAGCTGAGGAGGCAAAATACTTTGTGGCATCATCTGCAGCAGTAGATCCAAATCCACCTCCACCTGGAGCAAGTCATATATAATAAGATTATTGTTTCTTCTTGGAGTAAAAACCATACAAAAACTGATTCTTCAGAAAGATAAAGTAGAAATCCATATGTTATTAAGCAGCTCAACACTCTACTCCAAACAAAAGCTCATCAAAGCTACATATACTAGAAGTGGTAAATGAACTTAAAGTTTTGCAGAATAGACAATTACTTGGATATCCAGAATTTTCAAATATGTTCAAACACCTATTGTTACATTATTGAATAAGTTACTATTAACCTGTACTATGTGGTTCTTCCATAAAGTATTATGCAAGCAACAAAAAAGCAGACAAAACTTTATGCTAATAGCTATTGCATATGCTTCAAGGCATCCCATACAAGATAAACCAAACATGTGTATATGGCATACTTATCTATAGTGGACATATATGCAACCAAAATAAAAGGAAATAGGCAATAGACAGAGAATATGTAAATGGAATTCGTACCAGAAAGTTGATCGCCCATTCCCTGAAAAAGGCGAAGGAAGTTATTAGCATTGGTTCATTCAAGTAGAAAAATAAGATAATAGGCAATAAATACCTGCGAATAAATTCTCTGTGCTGCTTCCAACTGTGACATCTCGGCATCAAAGGTATTGACCAGTTCCAGAACTTCAGGGGTGCTAACAAATCGTACAAACCTAGAAAACGAAATTTTTGGATATAGGTATCAAATGTATACTAGTCCTAGAGGATTAATACCGGTTGAAGCAGTGCTACTACCTGTCAAGAGTTCCCTTGGTGAACCACGCCTTAGCATTTTTATGTCGTCCGGGGTCAAGCTTGATAGACTGTGCAGCAGAGGCAGCTTGTTCCTCGGCAACCTTTAAATGTGTAACAAATGGCTTAAGAAGTCCTGAAGCAAGTTTCTCTGTAATCCTACCACTTGAAACAAACAATTCACATCTGGAGAAAACAAGCTCAATAGTCAACGACTAGCATTACCAAGGAACTCGGATGAGATTCAAGAGAAGAATGTTGATCATAGAGACAACAAAATGCTCACCGTGAGTGCTTAGGTGAAAGCTGTAATACAGCGTAATCTAGAGGTGCATCCGACTTTATCTTTTCCATACTAGGAAATGATATTATTTTCACTGTCTTATATCATATATTGCACTTCCATCCCTGAGACCTAAGAATATCAGAACATGAAAATTCACTGCGTTGCTCTTATGATGGATCACCTACAAAAGCCTGCATTCACATACATAGTTTATATTAAAATTCCCCGAATAAAATCAGATTCCGGTATATCCAACATCACAAATGGACACAAAAAAGTAAAGAACATGCTATTTAAAATTAAAACCATCAACAAATTATAAATAGTAGAAACAAGATCCCAACTAGTAATCTTATCACTGAAACTGTACGACCACGCAAAATCTAGATAAACAAAAGGGCACAATGCACTTCGAATTGAGCTTCATCAACACTACAAATTAATCAGAAAAAGGACATAAAATCAATATTTCCTCAGATCTGATTATACACATGCCAAACATCAACTTCAGCTAGGCATTATCGCAGCTCGGTATCAGCTCAATTCAAAGCAATGTAAAAAACATTTCGACACTTGCCAATAAACTACTTAAAATAACACACCAAAAATAAAATCCAAAATAACTTACTACCGAAACACAAAAAACGATCGAGGAATCATAAACTGACCTCAGTTAGTGCCAGTGCGAAGATCTTCAACACTAGAACCCGATCGTCCGATTCAAGTTCAATTACCAATAAATCTCCAACAATATCCAATCTAAAAATGCTCGAATTCAGGGGATTTTTCTCAACAACAGCCCTACAATCACTACAAGTGTAGTATATGTACAGTGTATGTACACATTTCGTTCTTCCTGAGCTTCTCTCTCTGAAGAAAAAAATGAATGTATATGTATAGATACAACAAAGTGTACTTATAGAGAGAGAAGGTGCCTTGATGCTGTGATTGTTTGTGCTTTCAGACAAATAATGAATTCTCTCTCTCTCTCTTTTTGAGTGTGATTCGTTTTCACTTTCGTTGTTTGTTGTAATGTTTGAAATCGTTGAGTGAATATGAAGGGGGATGAAAAGACAAAGGAAAAGTGTTCGTGTGTTGGTGGGTGGTAGAGTGGCCGCTCGAAGGCTCGGTCACCCCAGGCGATCGTCTGCGCCACCATCTCGTACCAAATTATTTTAAAATATTAATTTTATTTATAGATATAGATTTATTTGAATTCAAAATATTATATCATTTAAATATTTTATTTTATTTTAAAGTCCAAAGTATTAAATCTTTATATATTTTACTTATAGATATATGTTTTCATTTGATCCCAAAATATATTAGAAAATATTGATGCTGATATAATTATTAATGGTTTTGTATTTATAAATACTCGAATAAATTGCTTTTTATGATATCGTATCGTAGATAAAAGTTGAAATATAGAAATATAAGGATGATAAGTAAGTTGTATATATTTTTGATAATTTTTTATTATCTATTTCTATTTGTAGATCACTTGAATTTTATGTAAATTTATAAATTTGATTTATTTTATAAGTATAATATAAGAGATCTTTTTGGACGGTCTAATGATTAAGTGAATTCATGTGGCCAAAAGTCACGAGTTCAAACCTCATTATCACCTCTATAGATTTAAGCCAGTCACATCCAATTTTTCAAGTTTGGTTTAATCATGTGTCATTTGTAAGTTATTGTAAATAAACATAAGTTTTACCTAGTGCACACAGAAGATAATGACTGAGGGTTTTATATGAATTTTAAAAAATGGGGCCTATATTCCTTATTTTGCCGGGCCTATAAAATATCAGGAACGATGCTGGGTAGAGTGGTTAATGTCTGAGGTCAAAGATCTCAAGTTCGAGTCCACCGTGACACGACCTTTAAAATTTCTGTATTTAATGACAAAAAAAAAAAGACAAAGGATTAGCTTGCTTCTACTAGCCCGGAACTTACGAAAGTGCCCATCGACCCCATTCTTTTTTTATTTTTTGTTGTAAGGTATTTTTGTAGATCATTTTTTTTTGTTTTCTTGTTTTTTTGTTTTAAGGTTGTGATGTTATGGTTTGTTGAATTTTAATTTCCTATCAAACCATATTCGTTTAGGTTTTTCGGCATGTCTCGTCTTATATTTTATTTCCTTTCTCTTCAAAATTCATTTCTAATTTTTCTTTTTTGGTATGCTCCCAAACTTGTTCTTTTCTATTTATGAAAACTATCTCACAAAATATTTTTTACTTATTACGTTCAATGACACCATTTATTTACATATTTTTATCAGTCAACCACTAACTAATTTAACACTATACTAATATGAGACTCTTACCTCACTCACAAAACACTCAATAATATTTATTAAAACTCGTACTGAAAATTCTCATGAACATATTTCGAGAACATAAGAAGTATGTATTACCATTTTATGGATTATTATTAATGTTATAATTAAAGATGTACGAAACATATATATGTATAAAAATTATAGGTGGCAGGTGAATGAATATATTTGGTTATTTTTGTATACAAAATGTATAAACTTGTTTTTGTGATGTGTGAGAGAGAGAAGAGTACTTAGCTGATTGGTCATAAATGGAGTTTTAAGAAGATATATATAGATATATTGATTATTATAAAAATAATTATTAATCTATAAACTCTTGAAATCGTCTGAACTCGTCGTAAAAGCGTCTGAATTCACCGTGTAAGTGCTTGAATTCAGAAAAATAAAAACTCGCCCCTCATGGGATTCGAACCCAAGCATTTGAATCCATCAAGTAAGGTAATGAATTCACCGTAGATCTTCACGAATCAAGGGTTAAAAATGGTATATATATATATATATATATATATATATATATATATATATATATATATATATATATACAAAGAGAGAGAGTAGTTATTATAAAATCATCCTTAATGTATAAATTACAATTCTTGAAATCATCTAGACTAGCAAAGTAAGTGTTTGAATTCGAAAAAAAAATTGCCCCTCATGGATTCGAACAAGCTTTTGAATCCATCAAGTAAGATGATGAACTCATCGTAGATCTTCATGAATCGAGACTGAAAATGATTCATATTTATACTTTAATATTGCTTTATATTTTATCTCTTTCATATATATATATATATATATATATATATATATATATGATTATCGTGTGACACTCCTTATAATGTAAACATGATGACAAATATCAACCTTTAATAAATCAATATGGATGTTTCAAATTCGAGCACAAATTATGATACGATGCACCATTATACATAGAAATATACATATAATCTAATTCGGATGCACATTTAAAAATAATCGTATGATTTTCAAATCTAATGGATATGATTTATTCCCATTTATATATGTTAATGATTATATGTACAAGAACCAATTAGTGTTTGTATATATATATATATATATATATATATATATATATATATATATATATATATATAGTGAGAGAGAGAGATGTGGATCATATAGTACCGAGCATATATATATATATATATATATATATATATAGAGAGAGAGAGAGGAGATGGGGATCATATAATACCCGAACATATATATATAGAGTTTGGTTCAAATAAGAACCATTCTTATCCTAAAACTAAGAACCAAATGAATTATTATGAAAGTTGATGAATCAGTTGAGAAGTTAATGAATTCAAAATTCGAATTTTTCACCCGGTTCGAATCCCATGAGGCGAAAATTCTATTTTTTTTAATTCATCATTTTCCCAATGATTCATCAACTTTCACCGTGAATTCATCGGTTCGGTTCTCACGTTCTCACAATAAAAATGGTTCTCACGTTAACCCTCCCATATATATATATATATATATATATATATATATATATATAGAGAGAGAGAGAGAGATGAGGATCATATAATACCCGAGCATGAGATATTATTTAGTACTCAATCTTATTCATCATCTTATATAGATTATATGGTGGAGATTTTTTGGATTTTTTAAGCTTATTTTTCATTGATTTCTCTACAATAAGGGTATATTAGTAATTTAATTTGTTATGTGATTGACAAAACAAATCATACATATAGTTGAACTAACTTATGTATATAAATTAAGATAAATACATGTAGTTGAACACAAACATGCATGTACGTTGGAAGAGCGCACTCGGTGCAGCGGTGTACAGCGCTCTCTCGCTTGTCCCTTAGTGCCCGTTGGCCAACATGTATTTTTATGTTTTGTTATATGCATGAACATGTTTTATTATATGCATGAATGTGTTTTATCTGCATATTTATGTTTTGTGGCTAACATGCAAGTTTATGTTTTGTTATATGCATAAACGTGTTTTGTCATATGCATGTTTGTGTTTCGTGACAACATGCAGTTTTATGTTTTGTCATATGCATAAGTATATTTTTTGACAACAAATCTCTCATACATCATTCTCCGTCAATTATGCCATCTCTTTCCATTATAACCGATGAATTTCGTCGTAAACCACCGCTATAGCCACCATCTCTCTCGATTCCTCAATCTTTTATAAAATTCATCTTCTATTTTTTTCTCAAAATCCATCAATTTTGTTCTCAAAATATTTTTCTTCTTTTTTTTATTAAAAAAATGTTGTCTTTTATTATTCATGTGTGTCGCTGCTGCTGATTGTTAGTGCTTCCCATGTTCCCTGGTGCTACCACAGTTGTTGAGGGAAAAAAAATAGAAGAAGAAGAAGAAGAATGTTGATTTGCTTACTTCCTCATTTTGTCTCTTGCGAAAATTAAAAAAAATGAAAAATGGGTTGTCACGTGTCAGTTTGTGGTACGATCACATGTTTAAAATGTGTGATCTAGATTATGTATTATATACTACCTGAGATCGGATATTACGAAAACCCTCCTATATATATTATAATTACTTTAGCTAAAATTTTTTAGCAATTAGGGTGCAATTTGGTCATTTAAGTTCAACCAAATTGAAAATGTGAACGTGAGGCGTGATAGGCTTTTTTATAGACAAAAATTTAGTTCTGTAGATAAATTTAGTCAAAATTGATGAGTTCGAGTAGGATTTTGAGGTTTGTTATTGAAACTAGATTTAAGTTACATATTATAGCTAAATTGATGAATTGGTCAACAAAAGAATCAATTGTCAAATTCATGACTAAATCGACTACTTCCAAGAAATTGCCTATCAAAGTTATGATGCTTAGGTCCATCAAATGGACGCACGCAACTCTGTAATCCATGTATGGTTTATTCAAGAGACACAAGATATGTAATTAATATCATGCATGACAGTAACTATTTTTTTATATAAATTCTACGACTTAAGGGTACATTTATAAATATGTAATCGGGGCAAAAAAGTTCAAAACAATTATTCTTTTCAAAAGACTTTACTAAAATATATCACATATGTTCAATGTTTTTTCTTTACCAATTAAATTTAACAATATTTTAGTCCCGAAGTATGGAAATAACTTGTTCTATCACTTAAATTGTTTCGAGTGACTCGACACATGATCTTCACCTCTACACGTATAAATATAATTAGTGAAAAAAGTCAATTTTTTTCACTGCGACGATGCGACCCTTTCAGGCCAACCCAATCAATTTGAGTAAAAAAATAATCTAAAAAGTCTCTGTACATGTGGGTTATTGCATATAATTGAAATTTATCCAAATAATACCCACAAAAAATTATTGCAAATTCTATAAGAATAAAAAGGTAAACCCTTCTACACGTCGGTATGTTTTTGCATTCCGAAGTTCTATCGACAAATAAACTATTTTAAAAAATCAAACTAAAATAAAAATACAATAATTTCACTTATTTGAAGAAACTTTAAGTGTATAAATTTCAAAAGACCCCCTTTTAAAAATCCTGTCATTAGATAATCACTCTTATCTAGATTACATACTTGTAAATAACAACCTACGAATGAATTTATAATTTATCATATAAACTTAAAAAGGTCAAATCTCCAAAACTATATTTTTGTGTTATAAATTACCCTTTTGAATTATTATTAAATATGTTATTGATATAATAATAAGCGTTAGGTTGATAATTCCATTATTGGCAATATTTAATTTGAATTAATTATCTCTATTAATTATCATCTTAGAATAACATGAAATGAAAGTAACTTAAATTGAATTAAGACGTGTGGACAAGGATACAGTTGTCATATTACACATTTAAAAATAATTTCTTCATCTCTTTACCCCCCCTAATTGGGCTCTCGACTTAGAAAATAGTAACACCTTAAAAATTCCCGTCATAATTTCTACGAAAAACCTAAATTCAACGGTTATTTTATACTTAGAAAAAGTGAATGAAAGTGAGACAATTTATGCTGTTCAGCTGCACGAACTGATAACATAAAATAAAAAGGAAAGTGAATCCGACTAATTTAACTTTTTGGTTTCCTTTTACGGGGTATTAGATAAAAATGAAATTTATTCAATGAGACTGCAGTTTTTCTAGTTGCCCACCCCTCCCAACCCACCAAAAAATAAAAATAAATAAAATAAATAAAATAAAAGTAAAAATTGGGAAGTGAATTTGATTAACTCAACTAGCTATCATGGAATTAATGTTTTTGGAAGTTTAGTCTACTCTTTTATGTTGGTCGCTTTTTTGGTGTTCCATTGATGTTTCACTTTCATTTTTTATAGTAATATTTTATCCCAAGACTTCTTATCATTAGTATCATCAATTTGATAAAATAGGGATAAATTATGCAGTACCTTAGTTATATTTCATTTTTATCATTGTATATATATTATATGGTCACAAGTGATTATAGTATCATATCATTGTAAAACCTAACAAGATGCATGATATATAGATGATTATAGAAAATGGATGATTTGAATTGTTTGCCTTGATATTCTAAGCCAAACAAATCTTGTGATCCACATGGAAAATGACAATCAAGGTTTCTTTGCCTCTTCTTTTTCTGTTCATATTTTCGGAAGCTTTTTTAAACCCACACCACCTCCATCCATTCTTCACCACATTAATCATTTCAATATCATGGAAAATCCAAATTCTCACATGCATTCGATTTGATATTATGATGTATAGGCATGTGTTATTGTTTTATATTCCACTAGCTTCTTTTTTAAAAATGCAAATACAAATACAAATGCAAATAAAAATAAAAATAAAAATAAAAATAAAGCTTACATTTTAATTCAAAGGTGGCCCATCAGATGAACGATCGGTGCGCACTGTGCCTATTTTGACTTGCTGAAGTTTTCACAAGGATATAAGCTTATTGGCAATGTCTTTGATACTAAGGAACATCCTAAAATTAATTCCAGTCCTATTTTTCTTTTTTAATTTATATTATAATCCTACTGTTATCAATTTTCACTTGCAATTAATTTCTGTTTTTTATAAAACTCCATCTGTCCTTAAAAATATTCATTTAATTTCATTTTAGTTAGTAAAAAAAATATTCACTTTCCATTTCTGGACATAACCCCCACACAAATGACAAAACTCATAACTTTTACATACAATCAACTTATTTATTTACAAAAAAATCACAAATAACCCGTTATTTTTACTCACATAATATATCTTATAATGTGAGACTTATTTTCCACTCACTTTACATTCATTATATTTATTAAAATTCGTTTTGCTAAAATTATAGAACAATTATCAAGGATTGAGGGGGTATATATTATAAATATCTATATCTGATCACATGCTCGTGGTAAGCAAGTTAATATGCCCATTTTACGATGAAACGAAACAATGCTATATAAGTCATCAGGTGGCTAGAATTCATTTTTTTCATTTAGAATTTATTATTTTTTATCTAGGGGTGTTTGCAGCTTGGGTTGGTGGATTTACACTAAAACCAAATAAAATTGTAAAATACAATTTTTTATTTTTATAAACTAAATCAAATTGTAGTAGTAGCAAAATCAAAAGAAACAACATATATTTTTTCAATCATAATAATAATAATAATAAATTAACAATTAATATTATCTAAAAAATAAATTGATAATAGTATAATTATATTACGAGTTGCGGTTTTGTTTAGTTTATATTTTATAGAAATCAAATCTAAATCGTATATTATATTTTTGAAAATAAAAACAAAATTGTATTTTCTAAATTGTAAATCAAACCACATTGCAAAAATACGATTTAGTCTGATTTGATTTACGGTATATACCAAATTATGAACACCCCAATTTTTAGTAAACATTACAATTACAATCTAGGTTACGTTATTTCTTTATTTATTTGAGGAGAAATGACATTGTTATATTATGGACAGACACATTAGTCAACAAGTAGAGGATCATAACTGTACTTATAAGAGAATTGCACGATATATTTTTAATAAAATATGAAAGTAGAACTATGCAAATAGTTATGGGCCCAATGGAATAATTACTGTACTTCCAAATCTTAAAGTATGGGCTACAATACCTAATTGCTGAAGGCACCAATTCACTAACTAGGCCCAAGTAAATATCACCTTGTTAAATCACAAATTTGGAGTTTATGTCAAGCCTTAATTAAGAATGTTTCTTAATTAATTAATCTTAATTATATGACAACAACAATAGTATCTTACAAGGCATCCGAACATCAAACTTATAGATATAGTTTGTATTTGGGAGAGAGAAGGGTGTTAGATTCAAATGCAAACCTCTATTTAGATAGGAAATCAGAATTAATATGGTTCATTTAATTTTTAAGATCCGTGGTTCAGATTATAAGAAGAATTTTATTTTGTTTACAACTCCTTAAAATAAATAATGGCATATTTTTAATAAATTTAGAATTGGAAGGGTCTCTCTACTCTTCCCTTCCCCTATTTTGTATGTATGTATTATATCTCCTCTCTCATTTCTTCTATTTTCTCCCTCATCTCTCATTCCTCCTACATATTTACAATTTTAAAATAAACAATTAGAAGAAATTATGTTTGCAAATTTTTTTTATCTTGCAGTAATTTCAAGGTTTCATTTAAAACTCAAAGTTTTGAAATTAGTATTAAGTGTACTATTTGCAGCTAGAAATGTAACATGTATTTGCAAATTTGTAATTGCAAACCTAAACCCTAAACATGTTTATTTGCAAACAGTACACTTATTGATCGCAAACTTTGAGTGTTAAATTGGATACCTTGAAATTTTTACAAATAGATGAGTTTTTATTGCAAATAGAATTTCTTCAAAATTCAAATTGATATAGAAAAATACAGACCTATTGCGTTAAAATTACAAATACGAAGGAGAGAAGAGTGAAGAGAGAGAAAATAGAAGAGACAAGAAAGAATACATATGTATGAAAATTGGGAGGAGGAGAGAGGAGAGAAAAAAAATGTTAAATTTGATGGAACCAACAAAATTGCAACATTAAATTTGGACCATTTTTTGGTCAATTAATACAGAAATTTTAAAGGTTGCGTCACGGTAGACTCGAAACGGAGACCTTTGGCCTTGGGCATTAACCACTCTACCACTAGACCAACACACACACACATTAAATTTGGACCATTGATTTGGTAAATAGAAGGTGGAGAATAAGTTCCTATTTCTTATCTTAAGAGGGTTTATAGGATAACCCACCCTTCTCTCTCTTTCTCTCTGTCTCTCTATATAATTTGGACATAAAAATGCCATGTTACGTTTGTGCTTTAGTAGCAGATCAGATTCTCTATTGTCCATTCGCGGGACGTACATCCTTTATTACATAGAGGGCGTTATGTGACAATTCTAAAGGTTTAGGATTGCAAGGAGGCTTGGAACTGGTTTTGCGGTTGAAGAACGCTTGGATAGAGGTATGATCAATGGGGAATGGCAGCCGATTCTCGAACTGCAGTCGAGTCTACCAGTGCTCTATTTCGATCATCGTCCCATTATTCTCGTGACGGATGGGGCGAGGGAGGTATGAGAAGAGAAGGTTTAGATTTGAGAATAAGTGGTGCTTGGAACCGGAGCTCCCGCGGATTGTTAGGAGTTGTTGGACGAATAATGAGGGGCTTGAATTGGTAGAGAAACTCACGGCCACAGCCACATCGCTAGTTGACTGGGATAGACAACGGGCGAAAGGACGAGCAAGAAAGAAGTTTCTTCAGTCTAAGATTGAACACCTTCAAGGGAGATGGAACATCAACGCCGAAATGGAGCTTATTAGAGCAAGAGAAGAGCTTCAGATTTTGTTAGCAGGGGAAGAGGAATACTGGAAGCAAAGAGCCAAACAATTTTGGCTTAAGGAGGGAGACAGCAACTCCAAATTCTTTCATGCTATGGCGTCTGCGAGAAGGAAGACCAACACTATTCAACGCCTCCAGCGTGTTGACGGTAGTTGGGCGTACACAGGGAGGGATATTAAGGCTGAAGTGGGGGGATACTTCTCGGACCTCTTTAACTGTCCAGATGTTAACCAACATCCGGAAGCGGTCCTTAGGAGAATTCAGCCTGTGATTGTCGACGCTGATAATGCGGAGTTGACTAAACTGATTTGTATGGAGGAAGTAAAAGAAGCATTATTCCAGATGCATCCTGATAAGTCCCCAGGAGCGGATGGGTTCAATCCTAAATTCTATCATCATTTTTGGAACCTCCTCAAAAACGATATTCTCGCTCAATGCCGTCTCTGGCTTGAGAATAGTCAGTTGCCGGAGGGGATGAACGACACAACTATTGTTCTTATTCCTAAAGTGGACAAACCTTGCAACTTGAAGGATCTTAGACCTATCTCCCTTTGCAATGTGTTGTATAAAATTATGTCAAAATTTTTATGCAATAGGTTGAAGAAGGTCTTTGCCGCTTGATAGGGTCCTTGATCACCGTTGTTGTAGAGCCATTCAGGATAATATTCTTATAGCGTTCGAGGCTATTCACTCTATGAAACGTAAAACGAGGGGTAAGAGATGAGAGATAGCGTTGAAAGTGGATATCAGTAAAGCATACGATAGGGTGAACTGGAGGTATCTTGATGCGGTGCTTGCTAGACTTGGGTTTTGTGTTAAGTGGAGGAACTGGATGTGTATGTGTATTGGGTCTGTCAAATACAAGGTCCTTGTGAACGGGGAGCTGGTAGGACCGATTACCCCTGGAAGAGGGCTCCGTCAAGGTGACCCCTTGTCGCCGTACCTCTTTATTTTATGTGCTGAAGGGCTTTCTGCATGTTTGAACTACGAGGTCAATGCGGGCAGCCTCCACGGAATTCGGCTTGGTCGTGCTTGCCCCCCCATATCCCACCTTATGTTTGCCGACGATTGCATGTTTTTCTGTAGAGCGTCCCAAGAGGAGTGTACCAACTTACGGCAACTCCTTGATAGCTATGAAGAGGCCTCGGGACAAGCCATCAATTACCAGAAATCGGGGATTTTTTTCCAGCAAAAACGTTGAGGAGGGGGATCGGAGGGTCTTCTCGGATATTCTAGGCGTCTACCAACCCCTGAACACGGGGAGATACCTGGGACTACCGTCCCTCATTGGCAGAAAGAAGAATGAGATCTTTGGTTATCTTAGGGATAGGTTGTGGAAGCGGATTCAGGGCTGGCAAGGGAAGAAGCTTTCTCGGGCCGGAAAGGAGGTCCTCCTTAAGGGGGTTGCTCAAGCCATTCCAGCCTACTGCATGTCGATTTTCTTGCTTCCGAGTGGTGTTACAGATGAGCTGGAAAAATTGATGAATAGCTTTTGGTGGGGTAGAAGTGGGGGGAATAGAGGAGGTATAAGTTGGATGAAGTGTGATAGGATACGGCCCAACTACTGTGCCCAAGCATCGTGCCCAATACAAGTAAACGACATCAAGCTCGGCTCGGACAAGTTCGGCCCATGAAGACTCCACGAAGCTGGTGGGAGCAGAAGCTCACCGTATCTAAAGAATCCTAATTCGAAGGATAGGATCTCGAATCCTAGTTAGAAGACTTGGATTCGAGATCTAGGTCAATACATTGTGTATAAATAGAGGCTAGATTAGGCGACATAGATCATTCACTCTCTTTGTAATCGCTTACACTCTCAATACACATACTCTCTCTTGCCCGTGGACGTAGATCTTATTCATAGATCGAACCACGTAAATCTTTGGTGTTCTTGCGCATTTATTTCCTTACGAAATTAAGATCGATCATCGGCGCCTCTGGGAACCGAAATTTTGTGTTTTCGATCAACCACCGTTTACGTGGAAGTAATCATGACCGGTACACCGTGGTTATGCCTCGGGACCGTCATCGCAACAACAACGCCGACGGCGAAGGAACGCCGAGCTCAACTCGGGAAGAGCCCAATCGGAGAAGAAACCCCAGGGGCATATCCAAAGTCTCGACGAGCACGGACACCCCGCCTGCGGAGGCGAGTTACCATAGCGAAGGCAATCGTAGCAATAATCCGTGGAAACTCGGCTCATAGTAAACCTCGACGACGTCGTCGAGGATTTCGAGAAAACAAGGAGAGCTTTCTCCACTTCCTCGGTGAAGCACACGTGGTCGGCCACGTCACGAAGAACGGTACATCAAGCCTCGTCTAGATACGAGGCATCACAACGAGGTCGGGGCCCAAACCGACCGCGCAAGCGAACGAGCAACGGGGAGAGGCGTCGGGATCGCCGCGAGCCGGCCTCGATCGCCAATCCATCCAGCGAACTCCGCCCGATCTCCGGGGACGAGCAGCGCAGAAGAGGCATCGAGGCCACCGCGAAGTCGGTCCGAGTCACCTAAACGAGTTCGATCGTCGAACTCCGGTCCCGATCTCGAGGACGGCCGATGGATACGGAAGATAGCCACCCGTTCTCAAATAGAATACTCAACACTTCTCTCCGGATAAATACGGGTACCAAGCATCGCCTTATGACGGGTCGAGGATCCACGAACTTCCTCTCGCAGTTCGATACAACATGATCAACCAAAAGCTCACTCGGTTCACATGTGTAAACTCTTCCGGAGTTACTCGTCGACAACGCCCGCGGTGGTTCGACGATCTACCTCGGAAGCATCGGCTCTATCGCGACGATGGCTGCCTTCCACCAAGGTTCTTCCAAAAGCGGAATCAAAACGTCACCTCCACACCCTCCTCACCATAAGGCAAAGCCGTAATGAGTCCATCGGTAATTCATGACAAGGTTTAACAAGGAGTGCTTGAAGGTCGAAGACGTGAGCGACTGTTAGTCATCTCGGCCTTCAAAACGGCATGTTGCGGGGCCTTATACCGAGAGATCGTCAATCACGAACCTCGCATCGCAATGTAGTCAGGCGATAGCCAACCGGTTCGCCAAAGCGGACGAGGCCGACAAGAGAAAGCGAGCGCATAAGGCGGGACCCTCGGAAGAAGAAGAAGAGAAGGAAGGAAGATCGGAACCAGGCGTGAGCGCCTGGGCCGGATTACATCGTCCGATAAAGTCCGAGCTCGGTCCGCGCGGCGCCTCGGGCGACCTCAAGACACCCCGTTAGCCGAAGCCGAGAGCAAATCACGACTCCACATGAACTGCTCGGAAGCCTCGACCGATGACGGAGGGAAGAGGTGCCGACCTATGGATAAATATTGCTCATTCCATGATGATTACGGCACGACATCAAGAGTGCAAAGAGCTCATGGGTGAAATAGAGATGCTAGTTCGGGACGGATCCTGAAGAAATACCGAGGACGGGGTCGCAAGCCGACCAAAGCCAAAAGCAGAAAGGAAGAGGAAATTGTGCCCCACAAAAAACAAAGCGCAAAGACCGACGAAGAAGGAGATGACGAGCCCCAATATGACGGGGTGATCTCCACAATTACGGGCTCTCGTGGAGTCACGAAGTCCTCCTCAAGGCCGATGCCCAAGTCCTAGAACCGGCGAACCTACCAATAAGAGGTTCGAGAAAGGACGAGGCGATCACCTCTCCGAAGACGACCCGTTCATGACAGCACCCCATCGGGATGCATTGGTGATCCGGTAGTAGTCGCAAATAAGTTGGTGAAGGCGTTTACATCGACGGCGGCGTCGGTGAGCATCCTTTAAAGAATGCTTTGACAAGCTAGGAGTGGAAGACGGCTACCGCACAAGCCCAGCCGCCACTCCGAAGCTTCGTCCGGGAAGAGCACGCCCGAGAAGGAATAATCGAGCTACCCGTCACGGTGGGAAAGCACCAACGACCTCGACAAAGGTGGTGCGGTTCTTCAGTAGTGAAGGCCAACTCGCCGTATAACATCATACTAGGGCGAGATTGGCTGAACAATGTAAGTGGGTATGCTCAACGTACCACTGACGATAAAAATACCCACCACGAGGGAACAGCCGTGATCCGAGGTGATCGTAAGAAGCGAGGAATGTATGCAAGTTGCCTTATGAGGTGCCGGACCTCGGTCCAGCACCCACGTGCATAGCAATTAAAGAAACCCGAGGAGTTGGGTCAAGAAGTACATCGCCACTCCACGGCGGTCGGTGGAAGAGGTCGCATTGCACGAGGATGAGCCATTGAAGGTCGTCGGGTTGGTTTCACCACGACACCGAAGTGAAGGATCGATCATCCAACTCCTAAGGGAATTCGGACGTGTTTGCTTGGTCTCCCTCGACATGACCGAGTCTCGCCGAATATCATCACCACCGGCTCAACATCGACCGAACATAAAGCCGCCGACGAAGCAAAGAATCTTCGCACCGAGCGGAACCAAGTCATTCATGACGAGGTGAACCAGCTATTAAAAGCACGCATACTGTTCGAGGTCAAATATCCGACCTGGATAGCCAACCCGGTGATGGTGAAGAAAGGAGGAGGGGGATGGCGAATGTGCATTGACTACACCGACCTCAACAAGCATTGCCCAAAGGATTGCTATCCCCTTCCCAACATTGACAAGAAGGTCGACGCGTTGGTCGGATACGAAGTCTTCAGTTTCTTGGACTTATACAAAGGGTATCACCAAGTCCTGATGGACGACGAAGACGCGGCCAAGACAGCCTTCATTACCGACTTCGGGGTCTTCGCATATAAAAAGATGCCATTCGGCCTTAAAAATCAGGGCTACCTATCGAAGGATGGTGGACAAAATATTTCACCCTACATGGGTCTGAATGTGGAGGTATCGTGAGCGACATCGTCGTCAAAAGCAAGGAAGAAGCGCGTGTGGCCGACCTCGGATCGTCTCGGCCTTCTTCGGAAAATCAACCTAAAGTGAATCCCAGTGCACGTTTGCAGTCCGGTGCGGAAAGTTCTTAGGGTGTTGGGTTTCACAAGAAATTTAAAAGCAAACCCACCAAGGTCCAAACCATTTTGGAAATGAAGATGCGAAGACCATCCATGACGTACACAAGTTGACAGTGCGATAGCCGCACTAAGCCGCTTCCTTTCAAAAGCCGCGGATAGCGACTACCCTTCTTCAAGATACTCAAAAAGCCCGAAATTCTCATGGGATGAGGTGCAGTCCGTCAAGACCTCAAGAGCTACCTCGCGAGCTCCCCACTCTATCCGTCCCGAAAGAGGAGAGGTCCTTTTCCTCTACCTCGCCGCCTCGGACGAATCCATAAGTCTGATCTGATGCGAGAAGAAGGACGTCGACTCGGTGTATTTCATCGACCAAGCACTAAAGGCGGGAAACGAGGTATCAACCACGGAAGCTTGCCTTAGCATTGGTAAATACCGCGAGGCTACGCCCATTTCCATGCACATCGCATCAAGTCCTCATCGACTACCCACTTGGCAAGTATTGACGAGCCCAAGCTGTCGGGAGAATCGCGAAATGGGCAATCGAACTAGGCGAGCACGATATATCCTTCTGCCCGCCAGCCATCAAAGGTCAAGCCTAGCGGTTTCCTTGTCGAGGCTAACTTCGAAAAACCGAAGCCCACCGAGTCCGTGTCGACGATGCGAAGCCAAACCCATGGTTGAAACACCGAGGGAGTTGCCGCAACTCGTTGGCTGGGGCTTGAAACAAAGGTAGCGGAGGCGGTATCTTACTCCTGGGCCCGGACGACCAAGAGATCGCCTACTCTTCGGGTTCACATTCAAAAATACGAACAACGAAGTGGAGTATGAGGCACGATCGCAGGACTTCGCCTCGCTCAAAGTCTCGAGATACGAGCCGTGCAAGTTCACAAATGACTCTCAGTCGTCGTAAGCCAAATGTTGGGAAAATACGAGCAAAAGTCGGCGGAATGAAGAAGTATCTTGATAAAGCAAAGAGCACAGAACGGACTTTCTCACACTTCCGGATAGTTCGCATCCCAAGGGAGCAAAATAGCCGGTGACATCTTAAGTAAATTGGCCTCGTCATCAACGAGCCCGCCATGAGAAGTCCAAAGCAGAGCATAAGCGACGCGAGAAGACGGAGCCGAGGTCAACATAGTCTCGGATGAAGAACCCAATTGGATGACTCCCATTCGAGAGTACACGGAGAAGGCGAATCGCCTCCACGACAAGTCGGAAGCTAGGAGGATCTGAACAAATCTCTGCGATATACAATTGAGCAGGAGTCCTATACGAGAAGTCATATCTCCAACCTCTCTTAAGGTGCTTGGGTCCGAACCGAGCCAATTACGTTTCTCGAGAAATACACGGGTTCGTGCGGAAGCCACATCGGACCCGGGCCTTGTCGAAGAAAGTCATGCGATGGGGATACTATTGGCAACAATGTTCCAAGACTCAATGGACCTCGTAAAAAGTGTCAAAGTGTCAAATCCATGGGAGCGTGCCAAGGCTACCCCTGACCGACCTCACCTCCGTCTGAGCCCTTGGCCGTTTATGCAATGGGGATTGACATTGTGGGCCCTTTGTAAAGCACCGGGACGGCTCGATTTTAATTGTTGCGATCGACTACTTCACGAAGTGGGTAGAAGGCGAGCCCTCGCGAAAATCACAAGCAAGAACGCCTCAACTTGTATGGAAGAACATAGTGTGTCGCTTCGGCATCCCCCATATCCTCCTTTCGGATAACGGAACACAATTCACGGATAAGACATTCAAAGATTGGTGTCAAGAGCTTCGGATCCAACAAAAGTTCACCTCGGTGGCCCATCCTCAAGCAAATGGTCAGACCGAAGTTACCAACAGGACCATCGTAAAGGGTCTAAAAACTCGTCTCGACCGAGCTAAAGGCCTCTGGGTGGAAAATTTACCGCAGTCTTATGGTCGTGCATCGAACAACGCTCGGACCTCGAGCGGAGAAACACCATACGGTTTGGTGTATGGAACCGAAGATCCTGCGAGATCGGAGTACCGAGTCCTCGTACCATTGACTTCTCTCGCCAAGCAAATGGGGAAAATCTACGAGTGATCTAGACCTACTCGAAGAAGAAAGAGACCTCGCCTACATCGAGGAAGCTCGGTGCAAGCAACAAGTAGCTCGGTATTACAACCAGGTAGCGTTAAAACCGACAATTCAAGTGGGCGATCTCGTACTCGACATAATGAAGTCGAGAAAGCCGCGCATTTCGGCAAGTCGGAAGCCACATGGGAAGGACCTTACCGGTCGACGAAGTCCTCGGCAAAGGGCCTATAAGCTCGCTCAATTGTCCGGTGAGCAATTACCCAACGATGGCACATCATCCATCCAAGAAATATTATGCATAAGTGTCGGTTCGGGTCTTGTTCGGTCATATTTTTAAAGTCTGTTTAGAGTCATCTTATTTGGTGGTCGCGTCATCTTTTATCAATAAAATCTTTATTTTTGCGAGTTCTACTTGTCACTAATGCATAATTAATCTTCACATTATTTACCCTCTACGGAGGACAAATTCCCTCGACGGAGGTCGAGTTACATTCGTTTCATACGAATGTAAATCTAAACGCAGCATTCCTACATACGAGATCGACTCTACCTTCGTTTATTTCAAGTGTTCTCTATGTGACGAAGGGACCACCCTCCCGATGACCTCGAAAAACAGGAACCATTCCTACATTCGAGATCGACTACCTTCGTTTATTTCAAGCGTTCTCTATGTGAGCGAAGGGACCACCCTCCCGACGACCTCGGCAAAAAACAGGAACCATTCCTACATACGAGATCAGACTACCTTCGTTTAGTTCGAAGCGTTCTCTCTATGTAGACGAAGGGGACCACCCCTCCCGACGACCTCGGCAAAAAACAGGAACCATTCCTACATACGAGATCGGACTACCTTCGTTTAGTTCAAGCGTTCTCTCTATGTGAGCGAAGGGGACCACCCTCCCGACGACCTCGCAAAAAGCAGGAACCATTCCTACATACGAGATCGACTCACCTTCGTTTAGTTCAAGCGTTCTTCTATGTGAGCGAAGGGACCACCCTCCCGACGACCTCGGCAGCAGGAACCCCTACCCCGTGCAAAACGATTTCTTTCAAAGCGAATTTCTACGAGGACGAACTACTTTCGCATATTACTCTTGTTCAAATACAAAGTCAACAAGAAACCATTCTTATTAAATAAAAGATGTACAGGTTACATTTTACATTTTACGAGGACGGAGCGGATCGGGAAAAGCTGAGCCAATCCCTAGAAAAATCGAATTCGGCACTCATCTATGCTAATCCTACCTCTACCTCGTCCCGGTCTATATTACGGGCCCGGCCGAGCGACCTCGGTCACTGACGATGCAGCTCTGCGAGCTCGGCCTCGACCACTTGATGGCCCGGTCTCGGCGCATGGAGGGTCCACGGCGTTCGAGGGCAATAGCACGCCTCTCTTGTGCGCGCCACCCGGATCGTCATAATGTGGTTCATTTATTCTAGGCGAAGCTCCGTGAAGAAGAGGCCTCTGCGTCCGTCGAAGTATGTCGTCAAGTGTGGTTGTCGGCGATATGATTTGTATATGCTCCCGAGCCTTTTAATTCAACTTGCTCGCCCGAATTGCCGGAGGTCCGGCCATATTCGCGCCTATACCTCGAACAACGGCGGCGACCTCGACAACCTTGCTTTACTCGGGGATCGTCATCCCACCATTTCGATGGATAACCTCCTCGTACTCGGCATGCTCCTCGCCTATCACTCGCCTTCTCCTCGGCGACCTCGAGCGCCTCCTCCACGTTCGAAAGGCGAGCACGGAGCTCGTCGCGGCTCTCTGGCGGCTCTATGCTCGACATCGACTCACGCAGACGTGACCGAGCCGCCTTTATATGGAGGTTCGACCTCTTTCAACTCAAGAGCTCATGACAGTCTTTGATTCGGTTCAACCAGGAGAAGCGTCAAACATTTCGAGAGACAATAAAAAAAAAAAGATAAGTTTCTTGACATAAACTTGTGATTTTATTAACATGCCTCAGCAAAAATTGTTGTACATTTACATTCAAAAAAAAAAAAAAAAAAGAAGATCAGGGATCAACCGACCCTCCGGAAGCTTCGGCCATGTCCACGTTCGCCGCCTCAAAGGCTCGGATAGCCTCGACCTCGGCCTCTTGGGAACTACAGAGTCTCGGCGCCTTCAGCATCGGTCGTCTCCCGACCCCTTTGCATGATCAGCCAATAAAGCCTCGGTCGGGGATCCCGATCCACGGGACAAGCGCCGCAGAACTCGCGGACAAAAGAGCGGAGGAGGAGGCAGGCTGCAGCACGGAAGCTCCTTCGGGCAGCGGGCGAGCACATCAAAGTAGGCCGTCTCGGGGCAACATCCTCGGTCTCCTCGCACCCATACTTGGCTTTGTCCGATCCGGTAGTCCTCGGCGACCTCTTGATTGCGTCAGGGCCGAGCGCTTGTCAAACACATCGGCGCGTCCGAGACCATCCCGAAGCTCGCCGACGAGAGCAGCCTCTCCAGCGGCGAAGCGCTTTCTCCTGAGCTCGCCATGTCCGCCTCCCGACGGCGAACTGTTCCACCTCGGCCTTCATCGAGGCAACCTCGGCCCTCGCCGCCTCGGCCTCTGCCGCCTCCTCCACAGTGCCTCCGCCGACTGGCCCTAGCCGCTGGCGCCTCAATGGCCGTCGCGTCCGCGCGCTCGATTGACGAGGTCCGGATCTTAGCCTCGGCCTCGGACATTTCTTGAGCAAGGAGGTATTCGACCTCCACCTCCCGAGCATACCGGGCCACCCCACAAATCAAACGGCACCTTCAAGTAATCCGATATAAGATCGGATACTCTTGACACCTCGGCCGCCACGTCCTCGACCCCTATACAAAATATACATCGGTCGAAGAACACAATTTGGTTACTATCGCACAAAGTATAAGGACAAGTACATTACCTCGGAAAGAGGCGAGTGCACGACTTGGAACAGATGATCTCGCACTCGGCCTCGTGACCGAGGACTCATGGATTACATCCTTCCGCCTCTTCAAGCGCTTGAGTGGCTGCGGCGAAGGGATCTCGAAGCCCCACAAATCGTTCGGCATGTCCTCGAAATCCTTCAGGTCGGAGACCTCGGCTCGGCCACGAGATCGGTTCGACCACGAGATCGGCTCCTTCCTTTCTTCTTCCTTTCCTTCACAGGTTCACTACAAGGAAATACATGGGTCAAGATCAATCGTAACTCATGAAATAAAGAAAAAAAGAGGAGAAGAAGAGCCCTCACCTTCACCGACTCCACCCGGAGGTAGGATCATAAGGGCTAAGCCCGCCTGCAAGCTCGGCCTCGGAGAAGACCTCGTCAAAAGGCCAATTTTGTCCGGCGCCTCCTCCAAGTCACCGAAGCCCTTGTCGACATACACGTCGGCGATCTTATCGATCGCCATGGGAACTCCATATGTCCTCAAACCGGCGGAAGAACCTTCTTCGCGGTTGGAGATCTTTGATTTAATCTTGGCTTTGAATTTCCTACGGGGTGATAGATAATACCACCCGAGCCTTCGATTCTGCAAAAAGGGACGAGCCCCAAGGTAAAGGAAAATTATGCTATAGGCATAGACACCTAGGGCGGTCGTATGCGGAATGAGTTCGGCGAGAGTTAGGCGAGATAGGCGAACATCTCTTGGAACTCAACATATACATAAGGGTAAGGAAGGCGAAGACCGCCTTGAGGCCGTCTCGTACACGGCAATAAAACCATCCGGAGACGACAAGCCCTATCCTCCTGACGGGGCAACTAGCTCAATACTAGAGGAATACTATATTGAAAACATATATCCCTAATGTCGAAATACTTAGGATTGAAGAAAAAGACACTTTGCCGCAATCCCCACCGAGAAGCAGACTACACTCGGCAGAGGCGTATGGACACGGGTAAAAGCAGTGAGAGACCTAAATCGACGGGGAAACAGATACGATTTGGCCTTTCGGACGACTCGTTAGGAGAAGAGGTAGCCATTACTTACTTTTGTTTATCGATGAACAAGGCGAAGCTTCAAATCGGCAATGGCGGAATAAAGTGTTTCTCGCGAGAAGGCGAGTAGGTTTTTGAAAATCGTGAGAAATGAAGAAAGCAGTGATAAGAGATATTGCGTATCGAGAAGACATTCCCGTAATATGCACTTTATCGGGAATCCAACGTTGCCAATTTAATGCGCATTAAATGCGTATCCGCGTCGATGCTCAACAGCGGCGAGAAAATCCGTCTTGACCTCGGCATAACGCCCGTCGGTGAAGCCGATGAAGAAGACCTCGGCCTAACACCTCGACGGTGAAGCCGTTCACAAGACCTCGGTTTAACGCCTCGTCGGGTGAAGCGGTCGGAGACCTCGACTTAACGCCTCGTTAGGTGAAGCCGGTCGTAAAACCTCGGCATAACGCGTCGGGTAAAGCGGGTCGAAAACCTCGGCCTAACACCTCGTCAGGTGAAGCCATTAAGAAGACCTCGGCATAACGCCTCGTCAGGTGAAGCCAGTCAGAAAACCTCGGCCTAACACCTCGTCAGGTGAAGCCAGTAAGAAGACCTCGGCCTAACACCGTCGGGTGAAGCCGATGAAGACCTCGACCTAACGCCGTCAGTGAAGCCGAAGAAGACCTCGCCTAACGCCCGTCGTGTGAAGCCGATCGAAAGACCTCGGCCTAACAGGTGAAGCCAGTCAGAAAACCTCGGCCTAACGCCTCGTCAAATGAAGCCCGTCAGAAGACCTTGGCTGAACGCCTCCTTAGGTGAAGCCAGCCAGAAGACCTCGGCAGACACGTCGCGCGGCGATTCGATATCTGACGTCAAAGCATTGACACACACAAAGTCAGACATTGAAAAGAATGTGTAAGATCGTCCAAACCCGGCTTCGTCACAACAACCCCCAATCCAGCATGACCTCGTTTTCTGCGTCTTTTTGGGGGGGGTTGTGATAGGATCTGACCCAACTACCGTGCCCAAGCATCGAGGCCCAATCAAGTAAACGACATCAAGCTCGGCACGACAAGTTCGGCCCATGAAGACTCCACGAAGCCGGTGGGAGCGCGAGCTCGGCCGTATCTAAAGAATCCTAATTCGAAGGGATAGGATCTCGAATCCTAGTTAGAAGACTTGGATTCGAGATCTAGGTCAATACATTGTGTATAAATAGAGGCTAGATTAGACGACATAGATCATTCACTCTCTTTGTAATCGCTTCTTACACTCTCAATACACATACTCTCTCTCTCTTGCCCCGTGGACGTAGATCTTATTCATAGATCGAACCACGTAAATCTTTGGTGTTCTTGCGCATTTATTTCCCTTACGAAATTAAGATCGATCAAAGTGGGAGCGCCTCTGTGTGGATAAGGAGAAGGGGGGCATGGGTTTCAGAAGTCTGCAGCTTTTCAACTTAGCGATGTTGGGTAAGATGGGATGGCGTCTTATGTCGGAACCGAACACTCTTGTTTGTCGAGTCTTGAAATCTAAGTATTTCCCTAGGGAAGATTTCTTGACTGCCCAGGTTGGAAATAGCCCTAGCTTTACATGGAGAAGCATTTGCGCGGCGCAGGATTTGGTGAAAAGGGGTGTTAGATGGAGGGTAGGAAACGACGCTATTATTAGGGTTATGGAAGATCCGTGGCTTCGTAGAGATTCGAATTTTTTTATCTCTAATTTAAGGCATGATGAATTTCGGAATGCGAAAGTGTGTGAGTTGATGATCCCGGGGGTGAAGGCGTGGGATGTTGACTTAGTGGAGGAATTGTTCGAATCGAGCGATGCGAAAGAGATCATTAACTCCCCTATCCCATCGACGAACACTGAGGATATGAGGATCTGGCATTTCTCTAATAATGGGACCTTCTCGGTAAAATCTGCTTATCAGCTGGCATGCTCGCTCACCATTAATAATACTTGGGCTTCTGTAGGGAGCTGGAAGGCTATCTGGAGGTTGCAGGTACCCCCTAAAGTGAAGATCTTCCTGTGGAGGGCGGGTAGTGATAATCTACCGACGAAAGCGAAGCTTTGGAGTAGGGGGGTGAATGTTGAAGGGGAATGCAATGTTTGCAAAAGGGAGGTTGAAACGGTATGGCATTCTTTTGTGGATTGCCCTTTTGCCAAGGAATGCTGGAAGGAGACGAGGCTGGATAAAGTCGTGAGAGATGCCAGGAGTAGGACGACCTGCTTCAAGGAAGTTTTATTTTCTCTCCTTAACCAGGCCGATAAAGCCATTGCTGTCAAGATTAGTATGGTTCTTTGGCAAATTTGGAAAGATAGAAACTTAGCGGTTTGGGAAGGGATTTACCCTACTCCGAGGAGGTCTTGCGTTATGGCTGTGAGATGTAGAGAGGAATGGTTGCTAGCTCAAAAAGCCAGAATTCAGGTGGATGGTAATGAGAGTAGAGAGAGTCGGGGAAGGTGTGGGGGATGGCACGACATGGCGGATGGAAGGACTAAATGTAATGTGGATGCGGCGTTTTTTAAGGAAGCCAACTCCTTTGGCATTGGCATGTGTTTGCGTGATTCCAAGGGCAAGTTCATTGCGACAAAGACAATTAGGAAATGGGGAACGGTCAAAGTGGAGGAAGCCGAGATTATTGGTATACAGGAAGCTCTCTCTTGGATTAAAATTCTCAACATAACAAGGTGCATGGTGGAGAGTGATAGCAAGATAGCTTGTGATGCTATCTTATCACGGGTGCCCAATATCTCAGAGCTCGGGTGCATTGCTTCTATCTGCCGAGATCTTTTGGATTGTTCGGATGATATTTCTGTTATGTTTATTCGTAGGGAGTTTAATAAGATTGCCCATTGTTTGGCTAGGGTAGCAATCGATTATGATTCTATGCATGTTTGGGATGAACCCCCAGCGTTTGTGGAGGGTCTTCTTCGTACCCCATGCTCTTGCTAATAAAATATTTGTCTTTTCAAAAAAAAAAAAAAAGGATTGCAAAGTGTTATGGCACATATTTTTTTATATAAATCATAAATTCCAATTAACCATTAGTATTATTACGTGTCAATCATCCATAAATGTAATAGAAGATGTCACATTAAAATGCAATAGAAAGGATCCAAATTAAACTCCTTTAATTAGTAGAGTCAATTCAACTTATTGTATCTTGTGATAAATTTTTTTGAGTGTTATTGTGATACATTCTTTGCTGGCATTGGAAGTTTTGGGTGATTCTTGTATTAAAAAATGTTTGAAAGATGATTATACTATAGATACTGGATTCCCTTTTTAAGTCTGTCTAGACACAGTAAGTTAGTTGAGAAGGAAAAGAAATAAGACATAATGAGTGAGAAAGAAAAGGAGAGAGAGAAGGAGGAGTAGATTGTTGATGATTTGAGCCATGCGCATCCACTCACTTTGGTCGAACTCGTAGATGTTGCAGCAAAAGAAATGTACGCAGAAATGGCAAGAAAGCTACGGCATCCATTGCATCCTCAACACATACTCATCCAACAATACAAACCATATGGGTGATGAGCAGCAAATTAGAGATTTTGTAATGAGACAATGAGGAGGATGAGCTATTTATGATATCTATGATACACTTTTTTTCCAATATGGAAATATTCGGGCCCTTTTTCAAAACAGCCATTTTTTAAGGCTTATAATCCATTTGTAATTTTCATTTATCTATTTTAAATTAAAATTTACAGAAATAAACAAAAATATTACCTATATTAAAAAAATATTTTTAATTCCTTTTTTTAGGTTAATTTTTTTAATTTAATTTGGTTTGGTTTTTTTCAAAGGAAACCAAAGTTTTTTAAATTTTATTTTCTTATTTTATCAAACAAATGACTGAAAATAAAATTTTAACTATAAAATTTAATTTTCCTTTTTTTTTTTTGTGAATTCTAAATTGGGGAAATTTTGATTTCAATTTACCTTTCTTAAACCAAAAATGGTTTGGTTGTTCCATTCCTTTGTGAACTTTCCCCGTAAGATTGCTAAATTTTATTGGGCTAATGTTTTTCAGGATTCCTTTTGAAAATCCATCTTTTCGTTTATTACCAGGTTACCTGCCCAAAAATCTGAAGTTCCAAGAAAACACGAATTTAAAGATTAAAGGTAATTTCTAAAACTTCCATATCTAACAATTTATACTCAGACATAATATCGCGCTCAGTTTCAAATCCTTGATAGTATGATGAGGACATTCAGTGAAGATTAATGCAGATCAAGAACAAACCAGAATTTCCATCTTAATCCAAATAAACTAGAAATTCATTCTGAAATTTCAACATAATTCATAAGCTTAAGAAACTGACGTCTATTCATCTCAGCATTGTTAATGCATATTAATAAACGATCCATTATATCAATAGCAATTGTACTGTCCAGGAAACACTAGAATGAAACATGACATTTGGATTCTCTAATCCATTTATTGACCTTCAAATCGTCGTACTTGCTCATCTATTGTAAAGCACATGCGTCGTTCAGCATCTGAGAAATTCCATTCACACATAAAAAATTAATGGACTAACTTTGTAATCCATAATCCTCAAGATCTCATAATTCCTAATCATCATTGAATTCGTGATATAAATTTATGATGCCCAAAAGGTTGTAAAATCAGTAATTGGTAATAATACTCATATTCCAAACTACAGTTAGATTAGCATAAGATTCTAAATCATTCATACAACATTAATCTAGGCATTAATGAAAAACTTAAACTTATGCACCGAAAACATTTGCAACAGATAATAAAAATGATCATTTGGACATATATTCCCAACGAATATCTAATTCTATTCCCATTCATATTCGCCTTTTCTTCAATCTGTAACATCAAGGTTTCAGCCTTAAACTCATCTAACAAATACAGAAACTTATTCATACTGCAAGAATAGACTAGCTGAATCCACAGCCTAAATTTATGGGTTACTTTTAATCAATTCTATGGAATGAGGATAGTATATTCATCATTCACTTCACAATTTAATTTGCAACTAAACTATCTACCAAGATTAAATGTCAGGATCTCATGATCAAGACTGAATTATTAAATTGAGCTGAGTTTTCTAACTAACATGTTTATGTCCTGACAATCCATCAATTGTTTAAAGTCAAAAATTACAGGGTACAATCTAGTACGATTATTATTTAATTTGATGATCAATTCAATGTACTCAAGATATAATTCAGATATAGAATCTAAATCACAAATGAAAAGATTAGCATTGATATAGTTTATCCATCAGCAAAACCACTTCCGAAGATCATCCGATTCAACACTAAATAGGAATAGTTATACTATACCAATCAATAGTTGACAACATATTTTAAAGCAAATATTAGCACACATTGAATTTAGCTTTGTTTTAATTTACCTCTGCACTATATTACTCCACAACCGCTTAACAAAGATTGCAGTACGAATTAAATCTTACTCATCTTACTAATTAACTGTAATAGTTTGAATAACATCGGAAATACATATTGGTAAATTGAAGATCTAAATAATTAACGCTTAACATGAATAAGTGTCAAAGAAAATTTGCAGTACTAAAGTATAACTAATAAATAAAAATCATGAAATATATGCATCAAATAACCTTCGTGACATATGATACTCCTTGACCGAACTATCGCCAAAAGAAATTAGTTCCGCAAAGGAACTCCTTGAAGTCTGCCAACATCGACGGCCATAGTTTATACATTCGAAATTATTAACATAGTTCAATATTGACATTTGTAAAATTGATATTAATATTTGTATGATTGTAATATGTTTATTTAGATGCATGATAATAAAACAGTTCAATGATATCAAAGTTGAGAGATTACAAATGAAATGATTTTGAGAAAATCTATTGTACAGAATCAAGAAATTAATTATGTCTTTAAAAACGTATCGTAGACAAGAAATGAGGTAGGTCAAAGTTATAAATTAATACAGAACATGCAAAAATAGATCATAATTATATTCAAAATTATATTTTTATTTATTTTAATTTACACTATAAAAATGATATATGAATAATAAAAAATTTATTTAATTTCTTTATGACATATTTTTTAATATCTATATCAACTTTCGAAGAATCTTAAAATTATATTCTACAATCATTAATATAGCGATCAATATTGACAAACATTACCATTTCTAATATGTACAAAATATAAAAATTCAAAAAATAAATTTTTAAACATCATATTTTCTAAATCATATTTTAATTAGAAATTATTTTATAATTAATCATGATGTTACTCATTAAATTTTCATTACAATTTACATCTAACATTAATTCTAAAATTCAATAACATGAGTTTAATTTGTGAAATCATAAATATTACTAACTTATTTACTAATAAAATGTTGCAATCATAAATACATGAATATGAATTTAAATCATTATTTTAAACATAAATATTTGAAAATTACCCTCACAGATAATGCCATGACAAAAAAATTTCATTGTTATGATTGTAATAATTATTCTCAGTTCATATTAGTTTGTTAAAAAGGTAAATGTTTAAATTATATTAAACTTATCTAGTTATGTTTTAATTAACAATATCAATATAGTTTATTTGTGTTGCAGATGGCGCATTTCGCTCATCACGTGTTCACCTTCATCTGCGGCTACGCTGTTGGCTTCAAGAGCTCGTGGAAGGTGTCTCTAGCCGTTTTGCAG